>CM053559.1:58984071-59062500 GCA_028646485.1 Cryptoprocta ferox | reverse complement strand
TGTCTGTTCATCATTTCAGTGCCATGGGAATATTCTAACTGCTGAGGTTCATCTAAAGAGTAATTACTACTTGGACTCAACTCTCCCACGTGCAGCAGAACTCCTCATTCTTTTTTTTATTATTATTTTTTAATGTTTATTTATTTTTGAGACAGAGAGACAGAGAGCAAGCAGGGGAGGGAGAGAGAAAGGGAGACACAGAATCTGAAGCAGGCTCCAGGCTATGAGCTGTCCGCACAGAGCCTGACGTGCGGCTTGAACTCATGAACCATGAGATCATGACCTGAGCTTTTAAGCTGGAAGCTTAACTGACTGAGCCACTCAGGCACCCCAGAACTCCTCATTCTAGACAGAGAAAGGAAAGGTGGAGGAAAGAGACATTGAACTAGGCACTATGCCAGGGGCTTTCAAGGGTCTCTTAATTTTCATAATGTCCCTGCGACCACTTTCCAGATGAGAAAACTAAGTCTCAGAGGGTTAAATGAACAGCTCAAAATCCCACAACTGATCCATGGCAAAGCCAGGACACTAACTTGGGTCAGTCCAACTCGAGAGCTCCTGGCTTTTTCACTCTACTTGGCTGTTCTCTCTAATTTGTAAAGAACTTCAGAGAAGAACCTCCCACCCCCATTCACCCCATCATTGTGTTTTCACTAGCTTTTTTACATCCACCCTGAGGCAAGTTTGAGTCACTCATCTTCTTGAGGTTTCTCAGTTTTCACAGAAGGATCTGATTCCAGCACCCAATCATTAGTCTGCAAAAGCATTCGGATTTGGCTACGCAGAACACACGCATCCATCAGTATCCCCAAAGCCACTTCTAAATAAACATGCAATCCGAGTAAGAGCAGAGCACTTGCTGGGTAACAGCAGCTCTGAAATTCCTGGCCTGGCACGAGGGTGGCCAATTATTCAGGTTTGCCTGGGACCAAGGGGTATCTGGGGATGCGAGATTTTCAGCCCCCAAACTGAGAAAGTTCTGGGAAAACTGGAAATAGTTGGTCACTCTACCAGCACCCACAGTGTCAACCAGACTGCCCCTTCTAAGCCTCCACCCCATGAAGAACTTCTGAGGCCACTATTTTCCTCACATAATGTCACACTGTCTTTGGCCCAACTTTTGATTGAAGCTCATTGATAAAAAAAAAAAAAAAAAGTCATTTATAGAAGATGGATGAAAACATATGCATTTTATTCATTTTCAAATTTTAGCTCTTAATCCTGGATTCATCGGAGCTCTAGAAACATGTACCAATAGACAATAGTTTTTTAGTGCTTTCATGTAATTCTTTCCAGTGGACTGTGCTTTGGTATTTTGCTTTTCTGTAATATTGAAGATACTATAGGAATACTATTGAATTTAGCAGGGAGGAGGGGAGTGATGAGGACAATGGTCACTACATGTGCCAGTGTCAGCCTTAATCTTCTATAAAATTTATTTCAGATTTAAGTGCCAGGAAAATTTCTGTCTCCCTTGAGAAACTGTATTTTCTATAGTTTTTTCTTTACAAAAATTAGTATTATATAACTGATGCTGTTTCCCTTCTTTTTGACCAGCAGGCAACTAATCGCCAAATCTGTTGTTCAGTATTAAAAATTGTATAAGACTCTTTTGTCTACATATTCACATTTTAACTTCCTGCATTTTCCAGATCTTAACTGTTTATGTACTGTAACAAGGTGATAGGTGAGAATAAGATCATTCGCATATTTCATTATAACTTTCAATTTCTCCCTACAAGTGAAGTGGGCATTATTTAGGGGATTTCAAGTTCATGTTGGAATCTGTCAGACAAAGGAGAACTCCTGGTTCAGCACTGGAATGGGAATTTAAGACAAGAGACAGCTGAACAAACATAGAAATGATTGGTTCACAATTTCCTAATTTATTTCAACATTTGTCAGCACCTTCTCTCTGTTACCTAGGAAAGGTGGAGAATACCCGGCTGAAAGTTTCATGGCTCCCACCCCTAATTTGCTCTATTCACGTGATCTCAGGTAAAGTAGGAAACAGCCTCAGGTCCTGTTGATCAACAGGTGACAAATAATCAGCCTTAGGACATCGGGTTTTATATGCTCAAGTTCCCATAGGGGTAGCCTGGTACAGGACAGGTGGTGGGTTTGGAATGGACCCTCAATCCCAATGTTTGTCACCGGTGTCACCTTGGGTGTATGCTCTAAACAATTTGAGTCTCCATTAGCCCACTGGTAAAGGGGGAATAATAATATCCACCTTAGAGAGTTATTAGGAACACTAATTTAAATCACAGATATGAAAGCATCTCCCCCACCTTCACCCCCCTGCACGGTGCTTGGCATACAGTGAGGCCTAAAAAAAAAGGTCTTAGTTGTTACTACAGAAAAGTTAATCCTCAGACTGACAGGGTTCACACTGTCCCTGGCAGTGACTGGAGATTTTATCATAAACCTCTGGCAGCGTTGCCTAATATAACTTTGGCCACTTTTGCTCATTTGTTAAAGGATACTACACAGGCCCAAAGCAGAGGCCCCACATTAAAGCGGTTATTATGGTGGGTCACTGGGGTTCTTTTTCCCAAGGCAACAATGAAACTGCATTAACAAGCATTCACCAGGGCAAACCATAGGCAAGGAACATTAGAACTTTGCAAAAAGAATAAACTCTTAAAGAGATACGCTGTCACACAGGCCAGCCTTCGGTGATTCTTGCACTTTGCACACCCTAGACTGGTTGGAGCAAACACACGCAAGTGGAGGTATGTCATGCAACTCTACGTGTTCATCCTTGGGATACCTGAGATCCAGCCTTTGAGAAGTTGCAGATACCGCTCAGATTTTGTTACCGAAGGACACGTTGGCTTGTTCTGTCCCTTTCACCTCCCGCTGTCTTCCTTCCTGTCTCCATTCAGCATCCTACCCTGACTGAATTCGATATTCTGTGAGCTTTCCCACCCACCACCCTCTCCAACTTTAGGTGCCAAAAGAGGCAGAATAAACAGAACTGGTTACAAATTTAGCCCTATTCTTAGGATCACAGATTCCAACCACCAGAAACAGAGAGACCAACAAGGAAGATCAACAAGGTCAAGACTCCTGAATTATAAACTGGAAGCATCAAAATGCTTCTGAAATGCTCCAGGCTAGAGAGTCCAAGAGGAAAGGGTAGCGCCAGGAAGCAGAATGGCACAGAGCCTCCAAATAAATTCTATTCCAAGGTGTGATTTGAATACGTGGAGCATTCAAGCACAAATTCTCAGGGCTGACCCTTAGAGGTTGTCTGGGCGAGTCCTGATCTGATAGATAAATCAATCTCAGAAATTTTTCACTAGCAGAGAAATGAAACCTGCCTAAGAGGCAGCCCACACCCCCTTTGCAATAACTATAGTGGAAAAACTGGCTTGCAGTTTCTCTTTCATACTGAAACCATTTCTGTATTTAATGAGCACCTGTTGCGGTGTTGTGCTTTGGGCAAAGGGGGTGCAATGGGAAATCCTGAAACAAGAGACACATTCCCTGTCCTCGTGAAGCTTATAGTCTAGATGAGGAGACAGACATTACTCAAACTTGACTGATAGATGTGGGATAAATACTCTGAAGGAAAGAGAAAGGACAGTTCCATGGCACTTAGGCTGTAGGGAAGGGAGCAGGGGGGAGGGTAGCTGGAAATGCTCTCTGTGAGAGCTGAAGGATAAATAGCAGTTAACTATTGGGACATCTGGGTGGCTCAGCCTGTTAAGTGGCCAACTTCGGCTCAGGTCATGATTTCATGGTTCATAGGTTCAAGCCCTGCATCAGGATCTGTGCTGACAGCTCAGAGCCTGGAGCCTGCTTCGGATTCTGTCTCCCTCTCTCTCTCTCCCCCACTTGTGCTCTGTCTCTGTCTCTCTCTCTCTCTCTCTCTCTCTGTCTTTCAAAAATAAATAAACATTAAAAAAATTTTTTTTAATAGGAGTTAACTCTTGAATGGAGGTAGGGACCAAGGACATGCCAGAAAAAACAGCTTGCTCTTCGTGGCAGGAGGGATCATGATGCACTCAAGGAACCAAAAGCTAGCCCACACGACTTCAATATAAGGCAAGTGCAAGAGTCAGTAGGCCATTCAAAGGATTTTGTCTTTATTCGCAAAGTGGTAGGAACTATTCAAGGGGGGTGTGTGTGTGTGTGTGTGTGTGTGTGTGTGTGTTGGATGCAATATATGCACCTACTCAAATTCCTGCTTCAACCCTCTCCCAGACCCCTGGCTGCTTACTTTTGGAGAGCCTTGGATAACACAACCATGGGACCATTCACCTCACCCCTAGCACCAGCCGCTTTCTAAGTGACCCCCCTCCCTGCATGCATGGCAGGCTCCAGCATAGGCTCCAGCAATGCCCCTGTGTTGGCCTAGCCCTGCCAGTTGGCCCCCATGGAGGCTTTGCCCCCTCCCGCCACTTCTTGGATCAGAGGAAACTCCATGTCTTAGGACTGGGGTCTGATTTCTGCAGGAGCTGCATCCAGAGGAGATGGGAAGGAATCAACAAACAAATTCTTTCACCTTGCTTATCCTTCCTCTTATGGAATGGCCCTGCTGGTTCTACATGGCCTGTCTGGAGATGCCCGGTGGATTGAGCCACTACCTGGGTCTCTTTGTGGAGCTGTAGCTAGCCTCATAATCATGCCATTATCCCATATTCCCTTCCCTTTTTCCATGCCTTACTTCTCTTCTACCTGGCTCTTTGTTCCGGACCTCCAACAAAGCTCTGCCTCAGGCTCTGTGTTCTGGAGAAATTGTATGTGAGAGACAGTGTTATATAGGCTTATGTGTGTATCTGTGACTGTGTGCAGTACATGCGTGTGCATTGGGTGTATCTGGTGAGGAGAGAAGCAGATGGGACCATGACAAAGTCATACAGAGTCAAAACATTCATGTTTTATAAAGGTTACATGTGGCTGCATATGGTGAATGGAATGGGGTGCTGAAGGCAGTGGCAATGGTCCAGGTGAGAGGTTATGTCAAGTTGGCCTCCTTGTTCCCTGTTAGTTCTTTCAATGTCTCAAGACATTGCCCCCCATCTGAAGCCTTCTCTATGAATTAAATACTTGAGCTCCTTCTTGTTTACTCTGCATAGAGTTTAGCTTGTCAATATCCTTCTTCAAATGTGTTTCCTAGAACTGGATGTAATAGCCCAGATATCCTCTGATCCGCCAGAGTAGAAAGAATTGTCAATTTCACTCTTCCAGACAGCATATTCCACCAATATGGCCCTAGTGCTGAACCACCATTTTCTTCCCGGGTGCGCTTCCAGTCTTGGAGCCATACCACCAGTTCTGTAGTCAAAGACACCTTGCTCATTCTCTGCTTGTATCCTAGTTACTGCTATTTTTGTTGTTGTTGTTTTAACTGGCATGTTGGGCCTTGTATTCATTCCAATTAAATTCCATCCTATTGAGTTTGGCCCATTGCTGCAGCCTGTTGCAAGTCTGAAAGGAGATACCTTGTAGGGGTGAAGAGTCGGGGCTCAGAAGGCAGACAGTCCCAACTCCAGCCCTGGCTCCTTCTCTTATTAGGTGTGTGATTTGGGGGTATTGTTTTAAGTTCTCTAAACCTAAATTTACTCATTGAGGAGATGGGTGGAAAAGGAGTACTGCCCTCTTAGGCAGTTTCTGTTGAATAATAACAAACATTCTCCAAATTTCAATGGCTTACAGCAACACATTTATTTTTACAGTCACGGGTCCACAGATTGGCTGTGATTCCAGCAACCAGGGTTGGACTCAGGCTCCCAGTTGCATTCGTATCTGCTTTACCTGAAGTCCAAACTGGTACCTAGCCTAAAGGGGTAGAAACTCTCTGGGGCTTGCTCTTCATATGCAGATCACAGTAGTGAAAGAAACCAAGCCAAATGCCCCAAAGTCATATAAACTGTTCCTTTGATGTCTGCTAGCATCCCATTGGCCACAGCAAGTCTCTTGGCCAAAGCAAACATCTCAACCGGGTGGGAGCTCACACTCGGCCTACACTAATACTGCAAAGTCACATGGTAAGGGGAAGGATGTATAATTTTATAGTCAGAAGAGAAGGAAGAATTGGGAACTATCATCTTATTTCCTATCACTACCTTCACTGGGCTATTGTAGGGAATACCTAGGTCAGGTCTGTGAAGTGCTCAGCACAGTGTCCCGCACAGAGTCAACATGAAGTAAGTATTGGCCATCATCACTGTCTGTTCCAAAGCTGTCACCCAACATTCTCACTGTCTTTCCCAGATTTAGGTCATCCAGAGCCACACCTGTCCTCTTTAACTAGCAAATTCTTTGCCACTGATATAATTCATTGCAGTCTGATGCAGAAAAGGTGCAGCTCTGTCTCTGCCAGGAGCCTGGGGAAATGAGCAGTGGTAAAGAAGAACAGACAGCCCCAAATAGGCAGAGACTAAATGAGGCAACCATGCCTCCCTTAGACGTCTGTGACACTGAAGATCCCTTCTTGTAGAAGTAGGATGGGTATTAGGGAGAAAGGGAAGACCTTTGAAAACTTCAAGAATTTTTCAGGAGAGAGGCACCTGGGTGGCCCTGTCGGTTGAGCGTCCAGCTCTTGATTTCTGCTCAGGTCATGATCTCACGGTTTGTGGAATCGAGCCCTGTGTTGGGCTCTGCACTGGCAGAGTGGAGCCGGCTTGGGATTCTTTCTCCCTCTCTCTCTGCCCTTCTACTGCTCATGTTATTTCTCTCTCAAAATAAATAAATAAACATTTAAAAATAATTTTTCAGGAGAATTTTGCCACTAACATGTTAAAAAAAAAAAAAAAGCCCCATATTGTCACCTAGATTACTTTTTCCCAACTGGAAAAGAGGAGAAAACTGGCAAACTGGCAAAGAAGAAAAAGTGATTTATCTCCCAGACTAAAGTGAGCCTTCTCTCACCAGCTTGTTTTTGAGGTATTACCTGAATGTAAGCACTCCTGGATGGTTCAGCTGAAATGCTTATGACAAGAGAGCAATTTCTCAACACAACTTTTGCTCTTGTATTTATAATAGAAAAACACATGAAAAAGGGTTCACTCTCAATAGTCTTCAGGGAAATGTAAATTAAAACCACAATGAGATATTGCTACACACCCAGCGGATTGGATAAAATAAAAAAGACTGACAATAATAAGTGAAGGTGAAAATGTAAAGCAACTGGAATTTTCAAACACATCCCAGTAGGGGCGCAAATTTACACAACCACTTTAGAAAACTGGCTGGCAGTAACTCTTAAATCTGAGCATACACACCTTACAATCCAGCAATTTTACTCCTAAGTGTACACCTCTCAAAAATTCTTACATACGTGCACCACCAAATAACATGTGCCAGAATTTTCAAAACAGCATTATTCATAATAACTCCAAATTGGAAACAACACAAATGTACATCAATAGTAGAATGGATGAATAAAGTATGTGACACATGATGAAATATACTATATATCAATGAAAATGAACAAGATACTCTACATGCAACAACATGGGTGTATTTCACAAATACAACGTGGAATAAAAGACACCAGATGTAAAAGACAACACAGTGGGGGAGCCTAGGTCACTCGGTTGAGCATCTGACTTTGACTCAGGTCATGATCTCACAGTTCGTGAGTTTGAGCGCCACATCGGGCTCTACGCTAACAGCTCAGAGCCTGGAGCCTGCTTTGGATTCTCTGTCTCCTTCTCTCTCTGCTCCTGCCCCGCTCTCACTCTGTCTCTCTCTCTCTCTCTCAAAAATAAATAAAAACTTTCAAAAAAGGATAACATAGTGTATGATTCTAGTTATATAATTTTTATATAGGTTAAAAATGACCTCTCCTCTGAGGAGGATTAATAATTAGCTATGGAGATGAGAGAGGGGTAGAGACTGGCAGGGGACAGGAGGACATTCTATTTCTTGACCTGGATGGTAGCTATATTGGTAATATGCACTGGATTGTATCCCCCAAAAGATATCCACCCAGAATATCAATGCTTATTTGGAATAAGTGTCTTTACAGATGCAATTAAGGTAAGGATCTTGAGAGAAATCACCTGGATTAGGGTGGGCCCTAAAGCCAATGACGGATGTCCTAATAAGACACAGAAAAGGAGAAGACACACAGACACCGAGTGGAGAGGATCATGGGAAGACTCCTGTGAAGACAGAGTCAGGGACTGAAGGGAGGCTACCACCAGCCAAGAAATGTTTGCAGCCACCAGAAGCTAGAAGAGGCAAGGAAGGACTCACTCCAAGAGCCTTGAGAGGAAGCCTGGTCCTGCTGAGGACCTGGATTTCAGACTTCAGGCTTCCAGATCTGTGAGAGAATACCTTTCTGTTGTTTTACACCACTGGGTTTGTGGTAGTTTGTTATTGCAACTCTAGAAAACTAGTACAGATTTTGGTACTGACAAGTGGGGTGGTGCTGTAATAAATGCCTAAAAATATGGAAGTGGCTCTGGAATCGAGTCATAGGTATAAGCTAGAAGAGTTGTGAGACACAAGATAGAAAAAGCCTAGGTTGTCTTGAAGAGATGGTGGAAATACGGGCTTTAAAGGTGATTCTGGTTAGAGCTGAGAGAGAAGTGAAGGTCAAGAAAGAGAAATCTTCTAACCTCTTAAAACTACATGTCATCATACACAGAGTCTTGAACAAAAGGTAAACATTAAAGGTACTTCTGGTGAGGAACATGCCTTTAGAAACTGGAGAAAAGGCAATCCATGTATAAAGTATGAAAAAAGCTGGCTGAATGGAGTTCTACTGTTGGGTAGAGGCAGAACCTGTGAGCTGTGAACTTGGATACTTAGTTAGCGGAGGAAATCTCCAAGCAAAGTGTAAAAGATGCAGCCTGGTCTTTCCTTGCTGCTTATAATAATATTCAAGAGGAAAGAGATAAATTGAGGAAGGAACTGCTAAGCAGCACTTGATGACGTGGGAGGTTCTTGGCATATCTGTAGGAGCTAATACAGCAGGCGAGCTCGCTTTGCCATGGACTCATCAAGCTGGTGCTTACCAGTTATATACTTTTATGTACATCTGTTACACTTCTATTTTTTTAAAGACCAATACAAGCTCATGGCTGAAAAATTAGGAAATAGATAAGCAAAAGTAAGAAAAAATTTAAAATTTAAATTAAAAAAATTTTCATTACTCATATTTCTAATACCTAGAGACAACACCTGTCAACATTTTATTTTATATGCATTAAGGTTTTCTTCTACATGGTTTTATATTCCTACATATATTTTTGCCAAAATGTGAAATATCTTGTCACACATTCTGATCTATTAGCTACTTTTTTTCTCTTAACAATGTATTTACTGGCAGATAATTTTTCCAATAAATATACTCCTATAGGTCACTCTCAAGGCACAAGATAGAAGAAGCCTAGGCTCCCTCAAGGGTTAAAAAGATGGTAAGTGCTTTACAGATTAATACAAATTTCACAGTAGCATGCTTTATTCTTGTTATTTTATTTGAATGTCCTTTTTTAAATTTATTCAGGAATATGGACATTTATAAAGTAAAAAAAAAAAATCCTATTCCCTAGGGTAACTTATTTAAATTTGCATTTCTTTGATTACAAGGAATATTAAATACATTTTCATGTTTGTATTGCCATTTCTATTTCTTCACTGTGAATTACCTATTAATAGCCTTTGCCCCTTTGTTTCTATTATAGTTTTTATTTTTTTCTTATAAAGTTGTGATGATTCTTCACATATTGAAGATAGTAATTTCCTATTTGTCTTATATGTTATAAATATTTTTCTCAGTTTTACTATTTGCTTTTCGTTTTCTTTATGATAACTTTTTATGCATAATTTGGTACTTATGTAGTTCCACATCTAAACTTTTTTATGGTTTCTGTTATTCCTGAAAAGACCCACCACATACCCAGATTATATGAATAGTTAACTGGGGTTTCCTCTAGTGCTTCTCTGGTATGCTTATCTTTTTGATTTTTGATCTTTCTGAGATTTGTTTCAGTGTATGGTGACAGGTAAAGAATTAACTTATTTTTTTAATTAAAAAACATTTTTTTAATGTTTACTTATTATTGCGAGAGAGAGAGAGAGAGAGAGAGAGAGAGAGACAGAGCATGGGCATGGGAGGGGCAGAGAGAGGGGGAGACACAAAATCTGAAGCAGGCTCCAGGCTCTGAGCTGTCAGCACAGGGCTCGAACTCATGAACTGCGAGATCATGACCTGAGCCGAAGTCAAATGCTTAACTGACTGAGCCACCTAGGCGCCCCTTAACTTACTTTCTTAAGTAAAAATTATTCTAGCATCATTTATTAGATAATCCTTCATTCACATTATTTTTAAATGCTAGGTTTTTTTCCCTCAGATATGGTAAATAGACACATCCTTGCATTTGGGGTCTATTTCATTATTCAATCTATTCTGTTATAGGTTCTGCATGTTTATTTGAGTGCAACTTTATGTTACAATTTACTATCTCCCACTGTAAGGTTCCCTTCCAATGTCTTCCTTTTAAGTATATTTTTGCTATTCATATGCACCTATTCTTGCGGATAAACTTTGGAAGTTACAAAAACAAATCTATTTGCATTTCAATTGTCCCCTTATCTGAGGTGGATACGTTCCAAAGCCCCCTCTGGGTGCCTAAACCCATGGATAGTGATGAGCCCTGTGTATACTGTTTTTCCTACACAGACAGACAGACCTCTGATAAGTTAAATTTATGAGTTTGGCACAGTACGAGATGAACAGCAATAACCAATAATAAAATAGAACAATTATAACTATATACTGTAATAAAAGTTATGTGAATGTGCTGCTTCTCTCTCTCTCAATATATCTTATAGTACTCTACTCCCCCTTCTTGTCATGAGGTGAGATGATGAAACACCTACGTGATGAGGTGAAGCTGGGCGAATGACATAGGCATCGTGGCTTAAGTTAGGTGACCACTGACTGTCTGATGATTCGTCAGAAGGAGGATTATCTGCTTCTGGGACCGCAGTTGACTTTGGGAAACTGCAACTTTGGAAAGTAAAACACGGGTAAGAGGGTTCTACTGTAGATTAATTTTGTGGAGAGCAGCCATCTTCTTAATAAATACAGAGTATTGAGGAACAGAAATGCTGAGTATCTGGGGAAACAGTAACAAACACACCTGCGGGGTTGAAGGAAAGTATTCCTGTAGAATCCTGTAGAAGCAGAGAGACAGCTAACACTGGTTCATTAGGTTGTGGCCAGACTGCATTTAGATTTCTCTTAGAAGCAGTACAAAGCACTTTTAAGGAAAATTAGTCTCACAAACGCACATCCGCTAATGAAACTGGAGAGACACAGGATGCAAGACACTGACTGGGGGCTCCTGCGCTGGTTTGGAGGGAAAAGGAATAGAAGGATCGCAGAAGTCAGGACCTGGTGCCTCTGCAGGTATGAGGAAAGAGAAAGGAGGCTCTTGTGAAGTTGCTGAGATGTCACGCTCCTCTGACAGGGGGAAGCCGCTGCCACCAACAGAAACCAGGAAGTCAGGAAATCACTCCTAAAAAGCAAGAGAGATGCCCCACTCAGGTTTAAACAGGCTGAGATCAAGACATGGTGTGATTTCTAAGTGGAAATTTTCTGAAGGTGATTACAGATCCTTCCTGAGGGTGAGGATTGCAGACAAAAGAGAACCTGGTGCACAGGAAACCCTTGATAAATGTACGATGTTGAACTGAATAAGTGGTAAGTTTGACAGGATGTGAGAGCTGAAAATCATGTTGCAGAAGAGGGAAGATTCAAGGAATGTCCCTAAATCTTGTTGAATACTTTATTTACAGGACAGAAAGAAAACTAGAGTCAGAAGACAAAGCAGATAAAACAAACCGGCAAATAAGCCAAGCAGTGGGCAGGATGGTTGTGAGTGTGAGCAAACATTGCCTAATGATGATTCAAGGTGAACACAAATGCATAAATGCAGGTTTTAAGTCACCTTATTTGATCCTTGTAACAATCCTGAGGGCAGAAAATGCTAGAATGCTCCCACCAGCAAAGAGTGGCTCTAATTCATCCAAAATTTGCACTGCTCATTTGAGCCACATTGTTTGTATTTAAGGACATGACTTCACTTCTATGCAGCTAGCAAGAAAGAAAAATATCAATTTAAATAGTATTGTCATGGGGCAAGAAAAACTAGTCACTGGAATGTGTGGCGTGCTCACTGGAATCTGTAGAGAACCCTCACCTCATGGTTTATCATTGTGGTAACAGGCTGTATGCACAGTTATGTACACAGAACATGGTGAGCAATTTAAGGGATTTTCAAGGGTAATCTTGACTCTGCATGATTTTCACCCTTTCATATTCTGATTTTTTCATGACATATACCTTCACTCTAACTTGGTCCTTTTGCATAGTTTTTATCACATCATTTTATTACACTCAAGTTGCCATGACCCCATTATCTGAGCTCAGCCCAGAAAGAGTTCTAGGTAGAAAAGATCACATAGATGGAAAGGATGCAGCTGGGACTCACACTCAGGTCTATTGTCCACAAACGTTTCCATCACTACTGGAGGGGGAATAATACAGTGGCTAAAATTATGGACTCTAAAGTCAAACTCTCTGTGTTAAAATTTTAACTCTACCAATTTTCATCTGTGTGATCTTGGGCAAGATACTTAATCTCTTTGAGCTTCAGTGGTCCCATCTGTAAAATGGGGCTAAGAATAATACCTATCCCATGAAATTGTGTTTAGGTCATTGTTAAATGAGTTTGATATATGTGAAAAGCTCAGAACACTGTCTGGCCTATTACAGGTCCTCATTAAATACTAGATATTAATTTTAATTAGCACTCCACATAATTTTCCATCTGGTTAAGTAGTTAGATAATTTACTCAAATACATACAGCTAGTAAGTGGCTGAACTTAGACACGTAGGCTTCTTGACCAATTCACAATCGTGCCTACTATTTTATATTTGCTCAAATAAGTGTATACTCAAAGTAATGAGCTATGTCCAGTTTGGGTAACAATGTATATTTGGCAAAAAGCAAGGATTGCTTAATTTAATTTAATTTATTTTCATTAGTGCAGGCTTTCTGTGGGGCATGTTTAATATAATTGTACACACACACACACACACAAATACATTGTTGTGTATGACTGACATGTTACTGATCATGCCACTGAAGACTGTTTTAGAGCCATTAGGAAGAGTGAAGAGTCCCCACAACCAGTCAGCTAATGACACAGGCCTTCTTGTACAAACTTCCAAGTCTGAAGAAGGGAACCAATAATGAGTACTACTTAGTGGGAGCCTATGGTATGCTAAGCTCTTTATAAATATTATCTCTAAGATAAGTCTCATCACTCCCAGTTTACAAAGGGGGAAAATGGGGCTTAGGCAGCTGTATGGCTTCTTGAAGGTCAATCTACCAGTAAGAGATGAAATGAGTATCCAAGTCCAGGTTTAATTCCAAAGCTCTTATTCTCCCCTACTCAACCATGCTGCTTCAACCAAAGCTAACAGAAATTAAAGAAGAAATTAAATGGTTAGGATTTATAGATGATGAACCACCATAAGAATTCACTGTTGTGCACATTAAAAGGGGGAAAGCTAGCCAGCTGAACACTGGTTAAGGGAATGCTTTTACAACGAATACATTTTTCCTTTTATTTTTCATGTTGTCCCCAAACAAGAGAACAAAGGGTCAGTCAAAGTTCATGGCAGGTAAATTTAGGAAAAGAAAAAAAAAGAAAATATTTTTTGCCTCTCAGCCTGGAGCCCCCTCTATGGAATTCCATATTTGCAGAGTCAAATTTCAGAGCTATAGTTTTTAAAGGCATTTGGTTTGATTTAATGCCCAACAACAATGCTGGCTGTTGGCTGGCAAAGATGAGAGTAACCAAATCGTGCGCTTCAGGGCTTCAGCTGGTTTCTGCTGAGGCCAAAGAGGGAGTTTTCTTCTTTCTCGCACTTTTACCATCTGTCACAGAACCCAAGAATTCAAAGGGAGGTCCTCCCACTGTCCTGCAAAGCTCCAGGTTCCCAGCAGGGCCCGTGTGTCACTGACAACCCACCCAACCAAGGTCCGAAGGCTCAGTTGCCACAGAAATAGCTAATCCAGTCACTGAAGGGTTACCCCATCCAAATCCTCAGCCACAAAGTGAAAACAGAGCAGGGTCTTTGTTTATTGATTTGCCTAGGACCCTCTCACTGGCAAAAGAAGAAAAAAAATTACCCGGCACAAAATAAATGTTCGATTTCTTTTATGTAAACAAGATCAGGACCAACTTGGCTGTACAAAGCAATTCTTTGCATGTAAAACAAAAAATAGCTCCCCTGAGGAGGAAGGAACCCAAGCCCGACTCAGCCTTCTCTCCACCCTTCCCCCCAACCCTTTTCAGTTACCACTGCTTTTCCGCCAATGAATGTCTTATTCAGGGTCCCTGTGAGGGAGTCACTGTAGGCAATGAGCTCACCCCCTCCCCATCACCCTATTCAAAATGTTTTCTGATCAAGATAAAGGCTATGGAGTCCATGCTGAAAGTCAGTATTATTGCAAATTATCTCCATAAAAAGGAAAAACGTTTATCCAAAAATCTCAGTCTCCTATTTCTTTCTGTGGGGCTCCAACCAGTCCCAAACTCCTTTTATGTGGGTTTAGAAGTGGACCAAAGGGAGAACTAAAAAAAAAAAAAAAAGATCCAAACTTTTTTTGTTGAATACCCAGATGGTGGATGGCAATTTGGATGCTAATCCCTTAAGCAAGGGTCTCAAAAACTTAGTTCACCTTTTGGGACCAAGGAAGTTAATCCCAAATCCTTGTTCGATCTTTATTCATGCCAAACTCTAGTGACTTAAGCAAAACATCTGCCAACTTGGATCACATGACTCAGCTCACTAGCCAGTATATCTATGGATAGGAACATTTTAAGGAAAACAAAAATCTAGCTGAACCTTCACCCAAAACTCAACGCCAACACAAACGAAGACACTCAAATTTCAGAAGACCTGATTTCCTGTGGAAAAGGGGCTGCTTTCATTTTTACACAGGTCCCATTTTCTTAGTGCATTCAAAATGAAGGCAGGACAAATTTCTCTGGAAAACCTAGTTCCCTTACAGCCCAGTGACACTGAGCCAACTGGGCATCAGGCATTTAGGGAAGAGGGTATTTGTAAAGCTTCTAAAGCTTTAACTGTTAGGGAAACAGTGGGCTCATAAGGTTCCACATTACTGAGTGAATGCAAAGAAGATAGAACAGAAAGGATTCTTGGACCTGATGCACTACTTCTCCCACTGAGGACCCAAATTCTGGGGGAAGGCGCTGAGAGCATTAAAATGTCCACTGATTAAGGATGCAAATGCAAGAATTTTTTCTTGGATGTACTCAATATGAAAAATCCTCCACAAGAACACATAGAGCGCTCATTAGAATAAAAATGGTACCGTGGTGGTGTCAATACTATCTTTCCTTCCTGACCGCTATCATTTCATCACTTGGTAAGGAGTGCTCCAGGAACTGAGTGTCCTGGTTATTCAACAGGACAGGAGGGGACACAGGGGCATACCCTCTCCTACCTAATCCTGCCCTGTCTCGACCATCCTGGTGCTCAGGGGAGAGCTCTTGGGTGTGGAAAGAGACAGGTGTACAGAACAAATGACCGAGTCTTATACGTTCCCATGCAAAGTCCTAGTACCCCACCCATACAGCTCCCCCCAGGCTTGAGTGAACTAGTAGCAACTCAACTTTTCTATGTAGCAATGAGAGCAGCCTAAGAAAATGAGCAAAAAGAGCTAGTGAAATGTGTGTTCACACAGAGACGCATTTATAGCCTGACTTACTCCACCAAGGATTGAAGGTGCAATGACTTCATCCTCAATGGTCCAGATGAAGCTCTTCATAATGGAATGGTTATCATGTTGACTCAAATAGACGATTCAAAATTCACAGGACAAAATTAGGGAAACAATCACCACCACCAAGTCAACAGGCCCCACCTGGCTGCAAGCCTTTGGGTAGAAAATGCTCTGGTGGTGAAGACGTTTCTGTATCTGGTATTTCCACCCTAGTACAAACTATGTACCACAGATGGGGGCTTCTCTTCATTCACTATGATGTCTGTATTACCCACAGACTGTAAACCAACTATCTTCAAGGCCAATCGCATCCAAGGTTTGCCAGAGGGGAAGGATCTACGGTACCATGGATATGAAAGGATAAAATTATTATCAAGGGAAATATGGCATCCACCCATTTCCTATCAAAAAGCTGCAAATCTCTAAGGCAATTGTTAGGAGAGAGGCCAATTTGAATTAGAAAAAAATCTGAATTTTAAGCTTTATAAAAATAGATTTTATTTTTTAGAGCAGTTTTAGATTCACAGAAAGATCAAGCAGAAAGTAGAGCATTCCCATGTACTCCTCTGCCCCCCCCCCCCCCACACACAATCTCTCCCTCTAATAATATCTCCCACTGGAGTGGTACATTTGTCCAACTGATGAACCTATACTGACACATCCTCATTACCCCAAATTCATAGTTTACATTAGGGTTTACTCTTGATGTACATGCTCTGGGTTTTGACAAATGTATAATGAGACACATCCACCATTATAGCATCATTCAGAATGATTTCACTGTCCTAAAAATCCTCTGTGCTCCCATTATTCATCCCTCCCTCCCCACCATCCTCTGGCAACCACTGATCTTTTCACTGTCTCCATAGATTTGCCTTTTCCAGAACGCTGTATCGTTGAAATCATACAGTGTGTAGCCTTTTCAGATTGACTCATTTCACTTAGAAATATGCATTTAAGATTCCTCTATGTCTTTTCAAGTCTTGATAGCTCATTTCTTTCTAGTGATAAACACTACTCTATGCCTGGGATGTACCACAGTTTATTTTTCCATTCACCTACTGAAGGACATCTTGGTTGCTTCCAAGCTTAGCAATTATGAATAAAGCTGCTATAAACATCTATGTGCAGGTTTTTGGTGGACATAGGTTTTCTATTCATTTTAGTAAATACCAATGTATGCCACTGCTGGATTGTATGGTAAGAGTATGTTTAGTTTGGCAAGAAACTGCCAAACTGTCTTCCATAGTGGTTGTTCAATTTTATATTCCCAGCAGCCATGAATGAGAATTCCTGTTGTTCCACATCCTCACAAGCATTTGGTGTTGTCGATGTTTTGGATTTTGGTCAGTCCCTGAATAAGTCCAGAAAGCTTTTCTACAAGGACATAGGTAGCAGTGATAAGGAAAAAGCTTTGCCAATTTTTGGCTTTGCAGGAAAGATGATTTTTACAGAGAATTTAGAGTTATTGATTTCATCAGGGGTAAGGAATAGCCTTAGAGATACTTAATAGAGAGTACTTTCTTGTGGCCAGCACAGTGAAAGACAAACTCCTCTAATTCTCCTTACACCCCTCAAACTGGGAAAGACTATACCCCTACTTAATATATATGAGAAGAATGGAGTTCAGGAACTTACAGAACTCAAACAGCAAGTGGGAGAGCCAAAAGGTGACTGCCAAGCTGTCCAGATCACAGGCCCACCCATATTTCTACTATCCCACATTGCAGAAGGCAGATAATTTTTGCCTAAATTAATTTTCCTCAAGGATCAATTTCTCTTGCCCTCCCAGGACCGTCATTGTGAAGGGAAGGCTGTATGAGGTGATCTCCAAGGACCCCGTAAATTCTAGCACTGCCAGAGGCTTAATGTGATTTTTAAGCCAAGATGGTGCTGGTTTCACAAAACCGCTTAGGTAGAGAAATCTGCCTTTATTACTCCACCTCTGATATAACTCCAAATTAGCAGCCTTGATTTTCCCATTTCAAAAAAAGGAATCTGTACCAAGCCCACCACTTGCTTCTCTCCAAATACATCCTACGTTCCTGAGAGACATATTTATAATGAAGCAAAAAATGAAGATTATAATGTCATGAGAAAAAGCAGGGAACAAACCATTTTGCCAAATCTATCAAGGTTATCACTCCTCTTTGCAAGTATTCCTTTAAAAATGTTGAGCACTATGTACTAAGCAGAGAAATCCAATCCAAAGCAAAGGATAAGGAATGGGTTGGGTCCTTCACAATCTCTGTCTTTTTCCTCTCTTTCAAGTATGGGAGCTAGAGTCTCACTAGCCCCCAAAGGCAGGGTGATGCCAAGAGTATTGGTAAAAATATTTAAATTCAGTGTCCATTGACCATTTAATCCGTGCCAGGCAGTTTGCTAAACTAAGAAAAAAGATGGCCAAGATACAGTCCTTGCCCCCCAACAGCTCCTGGTCTTTTCTGGAGTTCTTTGACTCTGTTTCTATCAAAACACACATGACCAATGACTTTCATATACCTGGCACACAGATAAATGACCACAATGTTCAGTTGTACACAATTCACATTCTGGAGCTATACCTCCACCACTTTCTTTGTCTCTATCTCTATCTCTATCTCTGTCTTTCTTATATGTATATATGTTGAAATATGGAAAGCAAAACCAGCATATCTCACTCACAGTAAGACTGAACTAGCAATGATGATCTTGGCTTTCTTTAACTTATAATAAAGAAGGAACATGTTTGAAAATGTTTGTACTTTATTATTAGACGGCAGTGACTTGCAACCACCAACTAGTGTATTGACACAGCAGTACACGGAACCTAACATGAGGCTAAGAATCATTGGTCATGTGGGAATGGAGGCTCAAGTTCAGGTTGCTGCATCCTGCCTTGCAGGTTGTAAACTACACAGCTCCAGAGGGTGCCATTCATATACTCTATGATGTGAACGATGCCCCCTGGAGTTGTGTAATGAGATGAGCTTGCCCAGATTGGATTTTAAAACCAGTTTGGAACTTCTTACATACCCACTTTGACCAGACTAAACTTCCACCCCACCAGCTTCCTTGTGGCCAAACTACACAGACTGTTTTTCACAAGGGAGTCCCCTAACCTGACTTTCTGACTTTGTAGGGAAGAAGAGAAAAACAGGGATGCTGGTTTTCACCCTTATCAGCCTTTAGGATAATTTGGTTTCTTACCAACCTGAGATCTTTAATACAGAGTATAATCTATCTCTAGAAGAGGAAAAAAAATCAAAGGTGAGAAGGGATGTCTCCACCTCCTTGTTTTCTGTTGTCAGAGGAAAACAGTAATTGAAGCCTAGGGCCAATCACATGGGAAGGACCAGAGAGCATAGCACTTGCCAAACAGCTGCCAGGTGCTGGAGTCATGGGAGTTCTGAGGTGGGGACAGTGCCACAGGCGCATTCTAGGGACAGCAGGTAGCCCCGCCTCTGCTCTAGTGGCAGTGTGTGACCTGGACAATAAGTTGCTCCAAGAGGCCAACAGGGATGCAGGGTGTCTTGCCTTTATCAGGGGCTCTCCTCTTCATTAAACCTCCTTTAAAGACACTGTGTGAAGATGCTTTATGAGTCGGGTACTCTGGCCTGGCCTGTGAAAATGCCTCCCCCTTCCCCCCATAAAAGAGCCCAGATGTTTTGGGCACCTCTTTAATATATCCTCATCAGAGTTTCCTTATGGAAAAAGGCTGTTAGAAGTAAGTGCACCTTATTCCTGAGAAAACTTCCCAGTCGTCACGGCTGCTTCCATTTCCCTGGACAAGCTGCTCCAAAGTTATTTCAAGATGGCAGCAGGAGAAAGATGGATTACCTCCATCAACAGGGAGCCCTAAAGTCCTGCCATTCACTGAGCAAAGAAACGTGTGCCTGCCATGGGCGGCTGATAAGGGAAGTGGACACAGGATAAACTTCAGCCCAGCCAGCTGACAAAGCTCAAACACAGCCTTTGAAAAAAACAGCAACTCCCGGGCTTCTGCTTTGTGAAGGCAAAGACTGTGGGCTTTGTTCGATTACCAGGCTGTTACTGTCAGCAGGAAGCTTGCCATTCTGAGCTGCTGCCTGCTGCGGAGACAACAGGACAGTTTCCTCATAGGAAACTAGAAGCACGAGTTGTCCAAAAAGGGCCTTTCACCTCTAACGCCTCACCTCTCTGGCCCTCATCCCCATCACATAAACCTCTCCATTCTGATTCATTGTAATGAGCATTTGTAAGAAATGGATTTCCCAAAGCATATTTCAGAACTGGATGGCCACGAACACTTACTGGAGCATTTAGTATAAGCTTAATAAGAAGAATAAAAGTTTTACATGCATAATCTCATTGAATCTTCACAACACTCTGGTGTCTTAAGCACAGCATTTTATAGATGGAGAAATTGAGGTATAATAAGGAGACGTGCCTTGCCTAACACCTACAGTTAGTAGGTGGTAGCTCTGGGATTTGACCTCCAGCCAGATGGGTCTGATTTCAAGACTAAATCCTCTTCTATTAAGTGCACTGCTTCCCTTGCCCCTTCTTAGTCTACGGAAAGAGATCATACTGCGAGAAGTTTCGTAGCTTGCAAAGGCTTTGGAAGCCCTTGCCTGGATGACAGGTTTGGAGAATCATAAACTGTGCATGCTCCAATGCAATAAAACAATAACCCTGATGCTAATAATAACCATGACTCCTTTCCGAGTCCCTTGTGTCTGTGCTTGTCCCCTTTCAAAAGATTGTCCACTTTGTTCGTTCCTATCTTATCTTGGTTAATCAAGCCATATTTTACTTTTCTCTGGTTCCTATAAAGATCTCCTTGAAGCCCTCCCCTGCTAGATAAGCCTCCCAGGGTTCTTTCCCCTTGCCATTAGTCACAATTTCCTAATGTTGAGCTTCTGCCAGAAGACAGAGGAAGCAGCTCCAAGTGCAAGTGATTAGCATGTGTGTGGGGCTTTGACACAAAGTTTTGGTCACTTACAAAGGCAAACACACAGCTGGCTCAAGGGTAGTTCCTTGTCATTTTCCATCACTGAAAAAAATGCAAATACCAGTAACTAGTTTCTTCAAAACATCGAGTCCCTTAACTTCTGTGGGGATGACAAGACAGACATCTGAAGGCAGTTACTGGATCTCCACAGCATTCAGGCCAGTCTGGGAACTCAACTAATCAAGGCAATGTGCACATTACTGAGTGCTGTTTTCTAAAAAGCACTGACGGTCCATTAGGACCAATCACCCAACCATACAGAGACTTACAAATGAAACATGTTATTCCAGTGCCATTTCTTTAACAAACATTCCCCTCATTGCAGTGTAGAGTCCAGAGCCAGAATAGAAAACCGCACAGGAAACTTAATGAAAACTGTTATTAAAGAGAGCAGTTTTTTGAATTGGATTTAAGTACATTTCTCGAGTGCCCATTATTTTTTAACAGGCATGGAAATACTATATTTTTATTAATGACCTTCTATTTATCTCTGGGATTTAAAAAGCCTATTTATGTATGCCTTCATTCAATTAACATTTCATTGAACAACTACTATGCACTTGCAAGACAATAGGAATGCCTAGATAATACACTAAAGCCCAATGAGGAGTTCACTGCCCCATAGGGATGACACACTGTATCGGGAAAGATTAGCCAGCTATGCTGCAGCAACAAACAACCCTAATATCTCATTGACCAAAATGAGCAAAGGTTCTTGCTCATGTTACATGTCCATTGTGAGTCAGCACTTGCCTAGTTTGATGAAGCAGTCACCATCTTTAACACTGCCAGTCAATATGCTAGAAGAAAAATGTCTGAAGAGGCTTGCAGAGGCAAAGAAATGGTCCATTCCAGAAATAACCCTCACCTCTTCCATTCTCAATTCATTGTCCAGAACTAGTCATTGGTCTCACTCAACCACAAGGAAACCAAGAAAGGCAACTCTACCTTACAGTTAGATTTGAGAAGATCCAGAAACATTTAAGAATAGTCCTTGAATACCACATACATGTTAGCAGATAGTTGTGATACATTGTGAAAAGTGTTATAATAGAGAAATTGAAAAAAGAGGGACCAATAAACTAACAAACTTCATAGAGTAATTACAAAAAGTTCCCATAGGAGGTAGCATTTGAGTTTAGTGTTGAAGGATGAAAGGTGTCCTTCTGGGGAGCTAGGATATGAGCATTCTAGGAAAAGAGGCATTGGGAAGGCAGAGAATAGGAAAACACCTTTCATCTGAAGAGTGGAGGGAAATTCAGTGTGGCCATCTGGGATGGGTAGAGGGAGACGAGAGGTAGCAGAGGGCAAGGGGCCAATTGTGGAGGACACTTTGTCTTTCTTGGGAGTTTGGTTCCATCCTGTAGGCAACAGCAGAAAACAGAGAGTATCCTAGAGGGGAGAGTCATGCACTAGAGTGTCAGGAGTTTGTTTGCTTTTTAGGAAGACAACACAGAGGAAGCATGGATGAGGAACTGGAATGGAGAGGGAGGCTGGCTAAGAGGCTGCAGCTATGATTTAGGTGAGAGACAGTGAGCCCTGCCTCAGGCCTTCCAGGGAAGTCTGAGACATAAGAGGCATTTCTGAGGAAGAATTGATAAAACCCTAATGTTTTTTCATTAAAATCATTAATGTTTTTAATTAATGAGGGGCTGATGACAAGGAAATCTTCAAGACTACTTCAAGGCTGCTAGTTTAAGAAATGAGGCAAACTCTGGAAAACAGTGTAGAGGTTCCTCAAATAATTAAAAATAGAACTCCGCAATGACCCAGCAATAGTACTGCTAGGAATTTATCCAAGGGATACAGGAAGGCTGATGCGTAGGGGCACATGTACCCCAATGTTTACAGCAGCAATTTCAACAATAGCCAAATCATGGAAAGAGCCTAAATGTCCATCAATTGATGAGTGGATAAAGAAGATGTGGTATATATATATATATATATATATATATATATATACAATGGGATACGACTTGGCAATGAGAAAGAATAAAATCCTGCCATTTGCAGCAATGTGGATGGAACTGGAAGGTATTATGCTGAGTGAAATAAGTCAGAGAAGGACAGATATCATTGATTTCACTCATATGTGGATCTTGAGAAACTTAACAGAAGACCATGGGGGAAGGGAAGGGGAAAAAAATAGTTACAAACAGAGAGGGAGAGAGGCAAACCACAAGAGACTCTTAAATACAGAGAACAAACTGAGGGTGGATGGGGAGTAGGGGAGAAGGGGAAATGGGTGATGGGCATCGAGGAGAGCACTTGTTGGAATAAGCACTGGGTACTGTATGTAACCAATTTGACAATAAATTATATCAAAACATAATTAAAAATAAAAAATTAATAAAAAAAGAAATGTGGCAAGTGCTATACCATTCCCCAAGATAAAGATTACAGCTGAAGGAGACAAGCTTAGAGGCAGAAGAAGTAGGAGCTCAGATCTGGACACATTGAACTTGAGGTCCTCATGGAGATGGCCCTCAGAAAATAGGGTCCAGGAGTCTAAATCCATTAGGAGACATGACTTTGTGAGCGATGCAATTTGTGAATAATGCACGTAGTAGGCAGCTGAGTCCTGCCAATAATACAGAGTCTCATAGAGAAAACTAAAGAGTTAAGTGTGAATATATAGAAACATTCTGAAGTCAGTTTTGTTAAACATTTTAAAAGATATGTATATGTATAGTAAAAGTTCAGGGGCAAAGAATTTGGGAATATCTCATCCATCCAAATGCCCTGAGAAAATTACTTCCAAAATTTCAGTTAATATTGACCCCCATCGAAGCAAAGAGTTCTTGCCTATGAAGTAGATAATTTAGAACAAGGAGATGTATATATTTAAGTCAGAACTGATTTGATGTTTAACCTGAGGACAGAATTTTGAAACTGAACTTTTAATGACAATTATAAGTAATCAATGCAATTTTTCAAGTGACTAATCAAGTTTGCAGGCTTTCTGCAAATTTGGGTGGCCATCCATAGGAATTTTCACTAAAGTAGGTTTTTATTTCCTTTTAATTTTTAATTAAATTGGCCTAAGTCAGCAATCAAGGTTTCCATGTTACTATGTAATGTATAGGGTAGTGAGTACACGGGGCTCCCACCAGCTCCAAAAGAGATCATTTAGAAGGCCAGAGGGAGAAATCTGAACTCTCATTGTCAACGTTCCAAGAGATAAACAGAATGTTATAAGTCGTTCTGAGGCAACAGGATCAGGGTTTTTAAATAAATCATATTAATATGTGAATAAGACAAGCATTATTCTCTTCTTTCAAAATTTAATAGAGCTTTTGTTTTTGCCAAGTAGGAAGGTAACTATTGAGCTGTGTGGCTGGGGAACACATCTCGGACTTTCTGGTCTTGCCTCTCCTGGGCATGCCCAGGTTACACCCACTTTCTAAGTAGCTAACCCTGACTCATGGGGTCAGTCCACTTCCGGCAGGCCAGCTCAGGCTGTTTCCAAGGGCTAGCTACCTCTTATGGTAGGGGAAAAAAAAACCTTTCTTCTGGGATGCAGACCATGTAGGAATTGGTAACAATCTACCCACTTCCAGAAGTGAGAGGAAAGAATGAACCAGTTAGATTCTACGAGGCTATTTTCTAAGTTTGACTTTTTCCTAAGCCCAAGTGACTGAGCCTGTATTCCTCACACAGGCCCACACAAAGCATGAGTCTGTCTGAACATACTTTTCCCTCCCTTGCTAATCTATGTTCTGAAAAGCACTGGCTTTTGAACTTTGGGGGCCTGACTCACACTAAGAAATACAAATATCACTGAAACAAAAGTTTCACAAAACAGCATTTGCTCTTACAGCGTGCAACACGCCTGATATTTCCCAGTCTGTTCTATTTCATTAAGAAAGGTCTGCTCGTATCCTTCTAAATGACTCATGACCCACTAATTGATTTTGACCCACAGTGACAAATAGTTTTGCAGAGTATCCCTTCCCAAAATATACATTTAAACCTACATTGAGGAAAGCAAATAACATTGCTAATGCTTCGACGCTCTCAACAATATATGGAACTATTGAGTTTCTGAGGTCATCAATTCAGGGGTGATTATCTCCCATTTCACATGGACATTGACCAGATTCCAGTGGGCCTCAACTCTATGAAACCATCTGTCACTTGTGAAAGAATTTTTACCACCAGCCCATTTACCACGCTCAGCCTTTACCTTCTCAAACAAAGCCCCACCCTTTTTTCACTCAGCTTTCAGCTAAGAAGAGGCACTTAAATTTGCTGAGCCTAGACCAGCATTATTCTATAGAACTTTCTGTGTTGATGGTAAAGTTCTATGCCTGCACTATCCAAAATGGTGGCCACTAGAAACAAGTTACTGGGGAACAGTTGAGATGTGGCTAATGACACTGAGGAACTGCATTTTAAATTTTATTTAATTTCAATTATTTAAACATAAACAGCCATGCTGTGGTTAGTAATTATCATCCTGAATAGTGCCAGCTCTAGATAAACCCTCAATATATGTTTCCATTTTTTTCAGTATATACATTCCCCCTTTACTGCTTTTGGTTTAATTGCATTGGCATCACATGACTTTGTAACCTTCATACATTATCTGCTCACTCTTGGTCCTTTAAAATCCTGTTTATAGACAAATGATTCAATCCATGCATTCAGCACTCCCCATTTTCCTGCCATTTTCATTTTTAATAAATTTTTCTTTATATTTCCATCATAGCCTTGTCTTCCTAGACCTTTCAAACATATTCAATTTTGCAATATAATTTCGCTCTATTTTTTTTTTTAATTTAAAAAACCTAAACACTGGGGCACCTGGGTGGCTCAGCCGGTTAAGTGTCTGACTTTGGCTCAGGTCATGATCTCCCAGTTCGTGAGTTCAAGCCCCACATCCAGCTCCATTCTGACAGCTCAGAGACTGGAGCCTGCTTTGGATTCTGTGTGTCCCTCTCTGTGTGCCCCTCCCCCACTCATTCTCTCTCTCTCTCTCTCTCCCCCTCTCTCTCTCTCTCAAAAATAAACATTTAAAAAAAACTAAACACTAATTGCAGACTCAGTATGTAGGCTACGGCTGGTGAAGAGGAAGTGGTTGAGACTGACATGACCGATCCCAAATGTGTTTGGTGGTAGTGGGTGGAATGGACTTGCTTTGGCTCTGGAATGTAACTTTCTTGCATCTATAGGTTGGAAATGTTATATATGTTGTATCTGAAATTGGAGAATGTATAAGAAGCGAAACTAGTCTACTTGAACAGAGTAATATGTTGGGGAGTAAAAATGATCTTTTAATAAGACACTTTCTGTCCTCTAAAGAGCTTTTGATTGAGGGAGGTAGACAAACACAGGTAGAAGTAACTTCACTATGAGACTCATTAGGTGATGATGCTGTGAGAGTGGCATATTATTGAGGGTGTAGGAGAAAGAAGAGTTCCGAGTTGGGAACAGAGGTATTGAGGGCGCCTTAGAAGGGACAGAGAAGAGCACTCCAGGGTAGCAAACATAGTTAAGGGAGAATTAGAGAGCTTGAGCGTGTGGCATATTCAAAGCAAAGTTACGTAGTGTCTTAATGTCTGATGTGTCTAAACAGATCTGCATTTTAGGAAGATGCACTCATCAACAAATACTTACTTTGGACAGCAAGATAAAAATAATTGGTTAGAGGAAAATAAACTGGAACAGAGAGACCAGCTCCTAGAATAATTAGATAAACTAAGTGAGTGATGACCCTCCAAACCAGGAGATGGCAAACTATCCCATGGGCTATTTGGGACCAGCAGTCCATTTTTGTAACTAAAGCTTTACTGAAACACAGTCATGCCTACCTTCCCATTCACATATTGTCTATGGTTGCTTTCATTGTACAAGGGCAGAGTGAAATAGTTGCAACAAAGACAGTATGACATACAAAGCCCAAAATATTTGCTATCTAGTTCTTTCAAGAAAAAGTTCACCAACTTATGGTCTAGAGCGGTAAGCGCAGAAAGGGTGGAATGCACATGAAGGAAATGATGGTAGTGAAAGGCATAGGATTCAGAGACTGGTGGCACCACTGTATTCATTGACATGGGAAGTTTAATTCAAGGTGTCTTTAGGGTCTCTAGCCTGGGAGACATAAAGGAAATCAATTTTGCTGAGATAGGGATGAGAAGAAGACAAGTTCGGCAAAAAGGTAAAGAGGGATGTGTTGTTTTTGAGACACCTATGGCACACACACATGTGAAGATGAATGCAATCATCATCTCTGGAGCCAAAGAGAGACACCATGACTGGACATGTAGACTTGAGAGCCGTTCTCCTGGAGTTGAGAGGTGATAAGAAGATGATAGACCAAAGAGAGAGGAAAGGAGAGAACAGAAACACACAGAAACTTGGGAGGGACATGTCAATGTAAGCAGCACACAGAGAAAAGAGAACCAGTGAAGAATTCAACAGAAGGGTAGGAGGAATATCATGGCATTATGGAACTAACATGGGAAAAAAGACACATGGGAGAGAGAGGATGGCCAGCAGAATCAAAAGCTGTCCTAAGAGTCAAACAGAACAATGATGTTTGGGAGGAGGACTCATCAGAACATCACTGTGGGTATTTGCAGACAGAACCCAAGGAATGAACAGAAGAACAAATTGTGACAGCAAATGAAAACTAATCCTTTGAGATCTTTAGCTATTAAGAAAAGATGAAGACCAGCTGGAAACTGGAAGGAGAAGCAGGTCTAAGGAGGGCTTTCTTAAGGAGAGGGTAAGCTTAGTTTACACAAATGTCAATAGACTGGCATGAGGACATTTCCCAGACTTTGGACAGTTTACAAATCATTCAGAAGCCTTTGTTTGCTTCCTTTGGAAGGTACATCATTGCTATGGTCTGAAAGTTTGATGCTTCTGGAACTCAAGCACAAGCTAAATGAAATGCCCCTTCTAACTCAACCTAAAAATATCCTTTAGGTTTCCAAAAAGGCACCTTTTTCAGATCTTCACATACAGATCTTCATATCCTTTGAGTTCCAAAGGTGGGAAAAGGCATACTGAAATCTGCCAAGTTAAGGAGAGGTTAGCATCCAAAGTCTTTGACTTCCCCAAGTGGGGCAACCCTCTCTCCTAAGCCCGGAATGTTTGCCCCCAGACTTACCTTTATGGGGACCAGGGTTCCAGCCCTCAGGAATGTGCCTTGTCCTCTGGTGTTCCCTTTGAACCATCAATTTAACATTCAATTGCAGATAGCTTTACCTTAGAGAGAATGGAATAGGAAACTAAAAACTTTCAGGTTTGGAACCAATAAGTCTTGGGTTTAAACCAACAGTTCTCAACTAGGGTCTATTTTGCTCCCCAGGAGATCTATGGCAATGCCTGGACACATTTTTTGGTTGTCACAACTGGAGGTGGGATATTAGCCTTTAGTCATTAGAGGTAAGGGATGCTACTAAACATCCAATAATGTATAGGACCTGCAACAAGGAATTACGCAGCACAAATTGTCAATAGTTCTATACAACATGTTCTGATCCACCTATTCTACTGGAAAAGGTGTCATTCATTAGTTCACACAAAACTATGACAACTGATATTACATTAATGTGTCATTTTTGCTGATGGTACTTTCGGTTGCCTATCCAAAATCTATCTCCCACTTCCTTTTTCTTAGCAAACCTTCTATTTACTTCAGAAAACCACCCATTCCCAGACACAAAGGGTAATTAATACATGGCAAGACAGGTTTAAGGGTGGGCATGGAAGCTAGATTGGCCCAAGCAAACTAAAGGATTGGTGAGTGGTACTAAGAGATGTTAACAATAGGCTGTTCAGAGCAAAGTGTATTCATACATACATATGGACACCTATAGAGAGAGACCTATATGTATGTATGTATAGACATATATACATTTATTATAAATATTTACTAATGGTTGTGTAGAAGCCAATAGGCATGCACACAAATATAAAACATGCATTGCTTTTTATTTTTAATTCCACACAGCCAATTGATTTTTACAAAATATTTTAATTGGCCTTGCCATTCTTGCATCTACAGCCAACCTATGTTTACAACGGATAGATGAGTGTAATACTGACATGAATGTTAGCTGCTTTTGGGTAAATCAACAAGTAAGACGATGAAGAACACGGTGAGAACTCCACTCATTTGTCAATGACGCAAATAACTTCTTTGCTGAATCAGATAATAGTGGAAGAATAGTCCTCAAGTTTTTGTACTCTTCACAATGTAACAGTTTTAGAAGAACACTGTTTAAAGTTTAATCTTCATTGTTTGCCTTTCTCTATCACTTTCTTAATAGACAATAAAAAACAATAAATCACGATCTGATTTATAGCATTTGCCAATTTCTGGGCTGTAAATAATCCCACCATGGCTAATGCCAAGCCATTGCTGTGGGGTCGGAGAGGGAAGTGCAGTGAAACATCATTATCTACTGTCACCCTCATATGGGTAGTATAGATGGAAATCATGTCAAGGGCACAGGTAATAGTGAAAGCAGTGAAATAATTAGGAAGTGATGAGTCTTGACTTTTTATTATCTTTGTTTTTTTATGTAATTCATTTCATTTTAAGTCTATATAATTTAATTTTTAGTAACAGTTATGTTTAATAACTAGTGTGCAAAATTCCTGAAAATTTGGCGGTTGGTTCTCACAAGCCCATACAAGCCAACACCAGCACACCAATGACTGGGGCAAGGTTTTCTTTTTCTCTCTTGCAGTGTGTGAATATGTAATCACATAAACCCACTTCCGCTGGCAGCCATTATAATCAGAAGATCCTGCCTGTGGCTAAGTTCAGTGGTAAGGAAGGCAATATGGAGAGAGAGAGAAAAAGCCTGAGTCCTTCAAGTCATCGTTCAGTCAGTGATCAAACTATGTCTGGAAGACATCCCTCCACTGATCTTTTCTGCTCATTCAAAATAATTCATGCCCCTACTGTTCACGCCACCTTGTATCATGGTTTTATGATGTTTGTAACCAAGATCATTCCAACCAATATAGGTTTTTGTTTCATTTCTTTGTTTTTGTTTTTTCTTAAGAAGCAATGCCTTAATGAAAGAAATTATCTATAATTATAGATATTTAGGCCTTTGAAGTTGGGGAGAGTATTTTTAGAATCTTCCAGAGGCTAGGAGAGTGATTTGGCTTATTTCATCTATATTCTTTATTCCTTTCCCTGCCATTCCCACCTATGCCAGGCTCTCCTTCAAAACTCAGTTCACCCCGCTCCTTGTCTTTGAAGGTTTTCCTGAATTATTCCTCTTCCATTCACCAAAACAAAGTAGATTTTCTCCCTTAATGCCTTTGGTGTATACAAATTGGATATTATGTTGCATGCATTTTTTTTTTAACAACTCTATATGACTCTCAGCTTCCCAGAGGCCAGGTTGTTATATCATTTTTTTCTGTATCTCCAGTATCCAGCATAAAAGTATTCAATAAAAGTGTCAAGGACTGAACTGTGTCCCTTCAAAGTTTATATGCTGTACCCTTGAACCCCAACATGACTATATTTGGAGATGGAGCCTTTAAGGAGGTAATTAAGGTTAAATGAGGTCAGGGTGCCTGGGTGGCTCAGTTGATTAGGCATCTGACTCTTGATTCCAACCTCAGGTAATGGTCTCACATTTCGTGAGACTGAGCCTCAGGTCAGTCTCTGCGCCGACAGGCTGACAGCATGGAGCTTGCTTGGGATTCTCTCTCTTTCTGCCACTCCCCCCCCACCTCAAAAATAAACAAACATTTTTTTAAAGAAGGTTAAATGAGGTCATGGAGTGGATCCTAATCTAATAGGATTGGTGTCCTTATAAGAAGAGGAAGAGATACCACTGATACAGAGAAAAGGCCATGTGAGAACCCAGAGAGAACCCTGCAAGCCAGGGAGAGAGACTGCAGGAGAAACCAAGCTTGAAGGCACCTTGTTCTTAGACATCCAGCCGCCACAACCATGAGAGAATAAATTTCTGTTGCTTAAGTCTCCCAGTCTGTGGCATTCTGTTGTGGCAACCTGAGCAGATTAACACAAAAGGAGTGTTGAATGAATGAATAAGTGTCCTTTAAGAAAGATAATTCACACGTGCATTGATCCCCTACTATTAAGCACTTACATGCTTTCACTACTCCTAGAGTATGATTTCACCAAAACTCTGACAAATTAATTTTATTTTGGCTAAGAAATGGAAGAAAACAGCCTCTTTGCCATAGAAAACATAAAGAAAGATATTTTCTCCATAAGTCCTTCCATATCCCTAATTTCTGACTTTTTTCTCTTTTCGGTTTGCTTTACACAGAGAATGATGAACCCAGTGGAGACCTGGGAACTACACGCAAAGAGGAAATACGACCAAAGAAAAGGGTCGCTTTCATCTCTCATGAAAGCAACGCTGTTTTTGTTGATACATATGGAAAAAATCAGGGCCAATTATGCGTTGTGATCTGGCACTGGAGTTGCAGGCTCACCACAGGCCTTTTCTTTCTTTCCACAGATATACCGTTACAGTCCACGGGAGCCCCGAGCCCTCCGTTACTGGCAACGCTACTCTTCGGCGAGATGGACCTAGCCAGAGGTGTCTCCATCACTGTCAGGATGGGCTTCAAGCGCAAAGAGCGTTTCCTGTCTGCTGACTCTAAGGAAGAACCATACTTGGTCAAGGCAGCCCCACGTTAGGCTCCCAGGGTAGACACACACTGTTTCACACAAGTGGGTGTGGGCACCTTTGTCTTAGTGCCCTCTCTACCTTCAGGGAACCCTCAAAACTGGTCTTCCTGGTATTTCACTAGCTGCTTATTTCACACAGGCTTCAGGTTGATAATAATCCATCCTCTTTTCTAATCTCCTGGTCTAAATCATTGATATTCCGAATTTTTAAGGTGGAGAATATCAGGGTGTTAGGAGACTTGGTTCTGGGCCTCTTGTCTGCTAACTTACTGTGTGACTTTGGGCAAGTTCCTGCCCCATTAGGGACCTCAGTCTCCTCATCTAAGAAACAAGTGGTCTTCCAGCCGAAACCACCTCCTGGGCTGCCCACAACAGTAGCAACTAACCACACATTGCTGTTGCCATTTAAATTAGTTATGTGAAATTAAAAATGTAGTTCCTTGGCCTCACATTTCAAGGGCTTCAATAGGCACATGTGACTGGTGGCTCCCATATTGGACAGACAGAGTATTTTCATCATTGCAGAAAAACCTATTGGACAGAGTGCGTCTAATCCTCTCATTTTATCATAACTATAGATACTTTCATAACAAAGCCTGACAGTGGAATAGCACTTTTGTATTTATCGTATATTTCAACACATCATTACATTTAACCACCCAAAATAGGTAAGAGAGGCATTATTATACCCTACCTTATCAGATGAGGACACAGACTCAAAGATTAAATGACTTGCTGTAGGGTCATGCTACTAATGACCGAATGCACTTTCCAAATCTTCGGTGCTCTCTCTAACACATGGCACAAAGTCACAGGGAAAAGACGTGCATGGCCTCCCTAAGGCCACTCCAGCCCATGGCAGCAAAGGAACTAAGGCTCAGCTATGAAGAGCAGATCTAGAGACACTGTGCCTTAGTTGAGATTTGAGCTCTGCATGCCCTGGTTGGTGATCTCAGACAAGGTATTTAATGTCTCTGGGCTCCTTTTCCCTCTTCTATCAAATGGAATGGGCACCAGGATCCGCTGCTCGTGAGAATTACGGGAGCAGATGCAAATAAAGTGCTTAGCTCAGGAAGTCAGGCACATAACAACTACTCACTAAAACTTAGCCACTGTGATGATGAACACAGACCACTACCTTTATTCCTCCCCAGGACTGCATTTCCTCTCTGGCCCAGTGGACACACTGACAGGTCCTGCAGACTTGCTGCCAGCTTATCTGAGGAAAGACACTGCTCTTACACATGGACAGCAACTCCCGTTTTTGAAACCTACTGAGGAATTTGGCCTCATAAACTCCTGTGGCCGTGAGTTCCCCAGATTAATTACAAGTTGTTTAGGAAGAGCTCTCTCTGAGGGATTGGATTAATCTGCCTGGGCAGTGTGCCACAAGCAAATGGCTTTTTCCCTTTAATTTTTCCAAACTTTTTTGGTGCCAGGAACACATCATGTGCTTGCCCCGGAGGAAGGCCTGGCCACAGTAGGTGCCACCAGAGCATGGGGATGAGGGGTGAGGAAGTGGGGATGGGGGGCACCTGCAGAGCCTTCCCGGTGTCTCTCCTTGAGAGCAGGTTGCAGCAGCCTGACTGCAAAGCTGGCTCTGCCCAGCATGCGCTTTGTCTTCTGGAAAAGGCACGCAGACACGTGTCCCCCAGTGATGACTTTTCCTTCCCTGTCCCACCACAGTGGAGTGCCTCAAAGAACAATATTTATACCGACGGAGCCACAGAGCGTGGGGGGCCAGGCTACAAAGCCCAGCTCTACAAGAGCTTGGGGGTTGGGGGGCTGACCCCGAGCAGGCTGACAGGGCACAGGCCTGACTCCACAGGTGTTTCCCCTCATCCCACCCACCCTCTCCTGGGGCCCAGCCCAGGATAGAGGAAGTAAGCAAGGATCTTGTGGCCGCGCTTCATTTTCCCAGGAGCCAGGAACTGAACTGTGGTCAGACCCTCGGTGTCTCTTGAGGGGGGACAATGAAGTGCTTTGCTACTGGATGCAGCCTATTGAGCATCACGGCCCACAAGGAGGGGTGCAAAGCACTAACAGGGGCTGTTTGTGGAGTCTGTCTGCTGCCTACCACAGAGCACCTCAGCCAGAACCACATGCACACTCATGCAGAAGAGGCACTCACACCCTCATTTGTTCGTTCATTCATTCGTTCATTCATTCATTCAGCAATAACTTAATTGGCCTTGGGATGATTCTGAGAGAAGTAAAACTCAGTTCCTCTTGCAAGAACCTCAGAGACCAGTGGGGACGTGGAAAGGATGACAGAAAAATTAGGTGACTGAGACCTGAGCAGAGGGCTCAGGGGTACACACAGGTCCAACAGCCTCTCCAGGAGGGGATGGCATGTGAGCTGGGTTTCAGGAGCTGAATGAGAGTTTAGAGGTGCTGGCTTGGGGAATGGGGTGCCGGGGAGAGCTCTTTGTGCAGCCTTGTCGACCACTATACAGACTTTTACTCTGAGGGATGGAAAAAGCCTTTGGTGGGTGGTGGGAAAAGGTGTGATGTGATCTGAACATACATTTTCATGGGATCACTCTGGCTATTCTATTGATAACAGATTGTTGAGGGGAAGGGGAGGGACGGGAGCAAGAAGACCAGTTTGGGGGGCTCTAACAAAAATTCAAAAGACGATGGTGTGGGCTTCTTAACCCAAGCCCCAACAATCAGTGTTGAAGGAAGGACACACACGGCCATTATACCATCCACTTGTGATATTCTTTACCATCTGGTCAGATCATCTGGTCCCTCCTTCAGCAAGGATAACCCTCAAATAAGAGTTACAGTCTCTATCTTCCTATTCCTTGCTCTAATTTTCCTCCAAGTCATCACATAAACACTAGGCTCCATCGGTTTCCCTTCACAGCATGCTTTTTGAATCTAAGCACTTTGCAGAGTGCCAGCTCCATATCTAGGGTGGTAGGAATCCCATTCCATGGGGACCCTGTCTTTGGAGAATAATACTGGGTCAAGCCAGACGAGCACAGGGGGGTCCTAACAATCCCCACAGACCCAAGCATTGCTCTTAGGCTTCAGTACCAGAGACATGGAATGACAGATACCTAAACGCCATGTGAGCACAATAGATACTATTCTTTCTGGAGTTCTTAGGAGAGACCCTGGCTGTCTTATAGCAGACTCTCCATTGTTTCTTTTCTCTCCCTTCCACGGTGAGCAGTGTCCTTCAAAGGAAGCATTTAGAGGAAAATGTCTCCACAGGCCTGATCCTTTTCTTTGAAAACATAATAACGCTCAAGAATGACAACAATGTAAATCACCAGAATCATTAGGCAGAATCTCAATGAATTAAAATTGCTTACATCAGGGTAAGATTAGGTCAGCTGCCTTGAAGGGAACTAGAGCCCTGGGGTTCAGTGACTCCCAGCCTTTGAAAAGCAAATATTGTCAGAGCTCCACCGTCTCGGCAGCATGGATAGTCAAGCCTGATAAGACCATCCTTGTCTAGAAAGGAACAAATTATTGTGCCACTCAGTCTCTGAGACCCCTTCATTACCCATCCCACAAAGACAAATTACCCTGGAAACGCTGATAGGATTGACCCTCCAAAAAGCTAGGTCTGTCCTGCAAGCATGGACTACCTCTGCTCATCAATTGGGTGGAAGGGGACAGGGCTACCCTGAAAGTCCAAGATGCTGTCTCATGAGAAAGGTTACATTTAAGTCATCAAGCAAACCCAGGAAGGTCTGAATGCCCCAAGCGGGGGTGGAAATCCTAAAAGCAAAATAGAGCCATTATGTCTCAGGGCTAGGGAAAGCCTGAGAGATTCTGGTGCCTGAAACAAATAACAGGAAAAATATGTCAGATGTGTGGTTGTGGCATAAATCATGAACAAAAACACAATTATAAGACTACAGAGGAGCCGGAGGAACAGTCGCTCGGGTACAAGTCTTGATAACTATTGAATACAATTTTCACCGCTGCGAGCCAGGCAGTTTATAACCATGTTTATTTTAGGATGTCAGGAGTGACTTGTCTTGGGAAGCTATGGTGAGTTCCTTTTTTTTTTTTTAAGTTTGTAATACAGTAACATTTATCTTCCAGAAATTGGGTCTTGATTCCTTCTGATAGTAGAGGGTATTCCAGACCTCCACTGACCATGACAGGAAGGAGAGAATGGTCTGAAGGATTCAATGTTGGTGCAAGTCCCCCAGTTGTGTCTGAATCCCACGTTCCATTTTCTGGTGTCCTTCCCGTTCACAGACAAGTCTTGATTTATCCAAATTGTGCTTCGTAACTTGGGCCCTCATTTGTGCAATCTCTCCTAATGGGGTGAAGCAACACCTGGGGGGCTGAAGGCATAGTCCTTCATGCTTGGGTTCGGGGGTCAGACTGCCTGGGTTCAAGTTGCACCCTGCCACTTCTTTTTTTTATTATTAAAAAACTTTTTTGATGTTTATTTATTTTTGAGAGAGAGAGAGACAGAGCATGAGCAGTGAAGGGGCAGAGAGAGAGGGAGACACAGAATCTGAAGCAGGCTCAGAGCTCTCAGCACAGAGCCTGATGCAGGGCTTGAACCTACAAACCACAAGATCATGACCTGGGCCGAAGTAGGACACCAAACCAAATGAGCCACCCAGGCACCCTGCACCCTGCCACTTCTCAGTCAGATAGGCTTAGGGAAGTTGCATAATAACTCCATACCTCCTCCCCTTCTCAGTGAAACAGGAATAAAAAGAAAGCAGTCAAGAAGATTAAATTAGATCATCCATGTAACCACTCAGCCTCATGAAATATCTGCAGAATTGAATTAAGAAGAGACTAGGGATGAGGAGAAGGAAAGCACAAGGGTCTGCATAATGCATGAAATGTAAGCCTTTAAACCCCTGGTCCTTGGGTAATCAAGAGCTGACCTAATGAAAAGAGTAGTGACTATTCAACAGCCATCCATTTTCATTTTGGAGAAAAATATTTTTGTATTTTAAAAATTAGCAAGAGAAAATGATTTAAGATGGGTAGCAATCCAGTCATCATGGTCGCCAAAACAGAGGCAAGTGACTTAAAGCAGCCTGGGCAGAAAGAAATATTTAGAAAAGGTTTATCGGCAGTCTCTGAACATGGCCATTCTCCCTACACAGTAAGGAATTCTCTTGATCCATCATAGGGAGTTTAAAATAGAGGATACTGGAGCCAGCCTTCTCAGGAAATGAGAGGCCCAGAATGGAAAGGAAAGGTCCAACAATTCATTTTTATGATGTTACATGATTCTCAAGTATATTTAAATGATGACAGCTCAGTGAAGTATCCCCATTTTACAGATGAGGAGAGTGAGGCTCAGGAAGGGACCCAAAGTCATGTCACAAGTTAAGTGGAAAAGCTGGGATTACACCCAAGTGTATCTGACTTCCAAATCAGCGCATCCAAACATCAGGTCACTAACCACACACACGTGGAAAGAGATATTAATTAATCTACTATGCCCCTTAACAAGCCAGTCTTTCATTAATGACAGATGGAAATAATGGTAAAGTGACCTTTATTCTTTCCCTTACTGGGTCTCCCCCGCCCCGTAATGCAGTTACCCTTGGGCTTATTTCTGTGAGGCAATTTGAGGTTTCAGTGTCCCGTAATGTCAAGCTGCCAAGCAGGAAAGGAAAGCCAGTTTTAACAATGCATCTCATTTTTCACCTAATTAGTACCAACACACTTAGGGATGTTAAGGGTGAAGTCTGACTTGTCAGCTGCTGGCAAACACAGACCCATCAGTGTAAATCTCATCCTGGACCAGGGGAGGGGGTGGGGGGATTTCCCCAGTTGAAGGCTGTTGTTCTTGGCTGGGCAATTGACAAAGCAGGGTGCCTTCCTTTCTATGTCTATGGTTCTGGGAGAGTCTGGTGCTGCCTCGAAAAATGCTGACCTTCCTTCCAGCCAAGGACTCTCTTGTGATTCTTTACACCTAAGAAGGCTGGCTCTGAGGGAGTGAAGCGACAGGGCCACCCCTTCTTTCGCCCAGGGAATAGAAGCTGCATTATATCAACTGTCCACCACTATATGGATTCTCCCTGCTCTCTATTTACAAAATGGAAACAGATGAATTCAATCAAACATAAGCCCCCCGAATTATGGCTTCCTTTATACCTTGTGGTAAAGGAGTTTATACATAATTGGCACATGATTTTCTCCAGTGGTTTCAAGTTGTTCCCAAACGTAAAAAGGAACCTTTCAGTTTGGGAATGAGATGGTTTTGTTTCAAACCAATCCATCATGCCTTCCAAAGGCAGAGAGGGTGGGTCGGCTCAGTGAGACCAGGAAAGTGGCCAGCAGGTCGTGGCCTCACTGCTTTAATTGGGCAGATGGAGGCAGGCAGAGGGTCAGTGAGAAAAGAAGCACAAAAACTCCTTTTTGGCACTTGCGGTGGTTCTGGGGGGTGAGACTCCGTCACGTTTGGGATGGAAAGCCACTGACTCCCCCAGATTTACCACTGCAGTCTCTGTTATTGGACTATGAGATACAGAGGTAAGTCCTCCCCTTTCTAGGGTCAAGGTCAACCAACACCTAATGTCTCCACCTCTTACAGATTCTATAGATCAAAAACACCCTCCACCAGCAAAAGCCAATTTCCATAATTGGCTGGCACCAAAAAGCAATGTAGTCATCCTTCAACTATGTTTACGCAAATCTTTAATGAGAGTCAACAGAGAAAACAAGGAAAGACCACTCTACACTTGGCTTTAAAAAGCTGGGTTTGGAGCCTGAGAAATCATCCTAAATGACTATTAACAAAGTCAACAGGTTAATATGTGTTCGAGACTTCGTCCAAATGGGGTAGCCAGATAATGATCCTATTACATTAAGGTAAACAAAAGGGCGATTGTGCTCACCCCAGATCAGGAGGCATCTTAAAAGCTCTTTCATATTTATTTTCCACAACTTAGCAAGCCCACAAGGGAAATGTTCAACTTCGTTAGAGAGGATTGCTTACATGTTGTGGAAACAGTAGGTCACTCCAGGTTCTCAAGGCATTAAAGATTCATTTAGGAATTTTACCGAGATCATAGGCGTTCGTGGTTCTGCCTGCAAACTTTCCTCAGAGATGGTGGAGACAAATTCAGGATGAGTGAAGCACCACACGGTAAAGAGAACATCTGCCACAGCATGTTATCCGTTTGGGGGCAAAGAGGCCTTTGTAATCAAGAAAGTCTGGATCGAGGGGCACCTGGGTGGCTCAGTCAGTTAAGCGTCTGACTCCCCCTCAGGTCATGATCTCCTGGTTTGTGGGTTCGAGCCCCATGTTAAGCTCTGGGCTGACAGCTTGGAGCCTGGAACCTGCTTCAGATTCTGGGTCTCCCGCTCTCGCTGCTCCTTCCCAACTTGTGCTCTGTCTCTGTCTCTCTCTCTCTCAAAAATAAATAAACTTTAAAAAAGAAAGAAAGAACGTCTGGATCGATTATGAACCCATAGTCTTCCAAGCTCGGGAAATCAAATGTGACTCTTCGGGGTGCTACACTGAGTTTGGCTCCTCTTTGATCCCTCTCCCAGACAAGCAGGAGCCAGGGACTCTGGTCCACAGAGGAGAGTACCCTGGCAGGAGCCCAGGCCAAGTGTGCATTGGGTAGTGAAAGCCAAGGGGCTCAGGGTCCTGGGAGAGGTTTGTAAGAATATTGCTAAAATTAAAGCCTGGACCATCTGCCCCAACTGGGGTCAGTGGAAAGGGACCACTGGAAGCAGAGCAATGGTTTGGAGATTGTGAGACAGCCCCTGAGAAGGAGTCCCATGCCACTATTCATGAGACCTGTGGTACACAGCCCCTAAGATGACCCCCAATGATCCCTACCTCCTGGTATTACAGCCTTGTGCAATCCCATCCCCAGAGTGTGAACTGGACCCAGTTCTAACTGATAGAATATGGCAGAAGTGATGGGATACTATTTTCCAGATGAGATTACTGTCAAAGTAAACCAGAGCCAAACAGAAGTTAGAGGAGTGAAGGAAAACTTTATTCTGGAAGGATTACAATAGAGGAAGAGCGGCCTCATTATTGAACTGGGCATGATTCTGAGTCCAAGAAGGACAAGTGGGGATTTATGGCCACAGAGCAGGGTGGGGATCATTGGATAGAAAATGACTAAGAGGAAACATGAGGAATGAGGGGGATCTGGCTAACCTGACCCGGCAGGATTCTTGCTGAAGGCAAGCCAGGGTGATAAGATATGGAGGATTGGGAATGAGGAATTTTATCAGGTATCAAGAGTGGTCAGATACCAAGGGTAGGGGATTCTCACTAAACTGATTCAGTGGGATTCTTGCTAAAACTGGAATAAGCTGGCCAAAGACAGAGCCAAGGTCTGAGCTTTCAGGACTTAGAGGAGCCTGACTCAAGTTGGGTCAAGTAAGGTCATTACAAAAAGAGGTGGCTTCTGTCTTGCTCTCTCATGAACTTGCCCTAGAGGAATTCAGCTGCCATCTTATGAGCTGCCCTATGGAGAGGTCCACATGGCAAGGAACTGAAGAAGAGCTCCAGTGGACAGAAAGCGAAGAACGGAAGCTCTCCATCAGTAGGCTTCAAGGAGCCAAATTCTGCTTGGGAGTGGTCCCCCCTCAGCCTTCAGATGAGACCATAGCCCCAGCTGACACCATGATGACAACCTTGTGAAAGACTTGGAGGCAGAGACACCCACCTAAGCCACACCTGCCCTACAGAAAGTGTGAGATAAATGTTTGTTATTTTTTAAGCTGCTAGATGGGGGGGGGTGATTTATTATGCAGTAAAAGAAAACTAACACAGGGCCTTTATGGTCCCAGATGGAGAGGGAGTCATCGAAGTTTCTCATGGGCACTAGGACTTGATCTTCAGAACATCTGGGCATCTAGGGGACTGCCTTAGTGGCCATGTGATTCCTTCATTTGCTATGGAATCAAAGGAGCAGGAGTCCCTCTGCAACTCACCATCATTAGGCAACACAGCAAATCACAAAGGCCACAGCAATTGTGGAATCAAGCAAAGGGAACAGAAAGGAAAACCTACCAGGGAATTCTCTCCAGATACGTTTTATGACTAAAAAGAACAGAATCCATGTTCAAGATAATAACAACCAAATGGAAGAAACCCTTAGGGTTTACACAGTGTTTTATATCTGTGATGTCATCTAACCCTCACAAACACCCTGCAAGTTTCTTCTTGGACCTCGAGGGATCATTTGGAAGGATTAATAGAGGAGTATAATTTCCCACATACCCAAGTCAGAAAGATGGTCCTTGTTTATTTGAGAAGGAGAATAACCTCTTTGACCAAGCACAAAGCTTCAGGTGAGGAAGGAAGGGGTTGCCTGCCTAGCCAGCCCAGATAGGTTGCATCGATCCCAGCCAACACACAGAGAGAAAGGCCACAAGTAAGTCATCCTCACACCTGCACCCCAGAGCAGAAGCTATCTCCAATTCTGCTAATGAAGACATTAATATTTGTAGAGTTCATCTACGTTAGCTTAGCCGGGACATGGTACATGTGGAAATTGGGCCCAGGTCGGACATCACATCCTGTGGCTTTTCTACATCCCAGGTTAAGTTGTTGACTAATTAGCATACAATACCAAGTTAAGACCATTTCCTAAATTGCCCTTGCACTTTTCTCCCTGCCTCAGCAGGAAACAAAAGAACAAGGAGAATATGAGAACACTAATAAAGAGCCTCCCCCATTTGGAATTATCTCACACCCTTTGATGTAAAAGATTAGAATGAATAGGCATTCCCAATATGCTGGAGCTGAAGTTAACCGTTCTTCCTCTTCTCCATTTCTCAGTTCCAATCAGTCCCCAGTCATTTGCCCTCCTAAATATGGAGCAAATCTGTTTCTTCTCTCCACTACCGTTCTCACCGCCATAATGCAGGCGACACCCTCCCTCACCTTGACTGCTTCATAACCAGTTTCCACATCTTTGGGCTGGGGCCTTACCCACTGAGCAAATTTGTCAAGACCCAGATCCGACGCTATTGCCTGTTTCTTTCAAACCCCACAATGTCTCCCCATATATTACAGGATAAATCTCACTTCTTAAAAAACATACAAGGTCTTCCATGGACGGCCTGACTGCCATCTGTCTCAGCAGCCTCAGCTACTACCTCTCCCTGCCCCCTAGTTTATGTCCCAGCTGTGTCTGGGACTGCTTCTGTTTGCTCAGACGGATCATGTTGTCTCACACTCCAGACCTTTGCTAGCACCGTTCCCTCAACATGAACTGCCCTTTTCCTCTTACACACTTGACTGAATCCTGCTCCATCCCTAAGACCTAGGCATCTCTTCCTGCCCCTCCTTCCCCCACTCTGGTGCAGTCCCTCCTTCCTCTGTGCTCCCATTATACTCTGGCCATCTGTCCACCACCACCAGACATCACATTATAGCATCATCCATGTATGTGGCCTGCCTCCCACACCAACCTGGGGCAGAAGCCTGAGAGGGAAGCACGCGCAAGTGGCCAGAAAGAGTAGTCAGTTTCAAAAAAATAAAAAGACAAGCGAAGGAGCAGGTTCACACACTTACCTCCTTGGATACAGATTCAGGCTTGCTCGCTTGCTCTTGTCTCAGAGAAAAATGGTGACGTAGGTCATACCTAAGTGGCAAAAAAAAAAGTCCTCTTTCTGGATTCAAATCAAGCATGACACTGAGGGCATTCTAGGCAGGTGTGGGAGAACATCAGGCTAGCACAGCAGAAGTATGGGTATGTTTCTCGGAAGAGTAATGCCACCAAACGCTCCACTGAAAAGCATGTGAGGGGCAAATGGATTCGTAAGTTCTCTAATATTATCTTTTTCTGGGAAACAAAAAAGCATTTTCAGGTCAAATAAATTTGAGATATGCCGCATAATTGTACATTATTGTATATTAAAAGCTCTGAGAAGTTTTGCAAGTTTTTTTAAAGGGTGTGTTTTTAATCTAACATTCCCAAAATACAATGAATTATGACCCATCCCTCCTTGTGTTTCTTTTCCACACATCATCATCCACAGTATTCCCATTCTAAGTACACTTTTAGAAGTGCTGGTTTAATGAAAGTGCATTTACGCTACACAATCAAGCAGCCCCCAGTTTGAGTATCTGCCCTATCATGTTCTAGCAGCATGCATGGCTCATTTGAATTCTCACAGCCTGGGTTTCCTCGCCTCTGCAAACACAGCAATATCTGCTTGGTAGATTGTTGTGAGGATTAAAGGAGATACCTTAAGTTAATCACTTGACCCTTAGTAAGTGTGTAGTGGCTAATTCAATTTCTGTCCCCAGGATTACCTTATTTTCCTCCTAGAGCCCTATCTGTATGGCCTTAAAACCTCTGGCAAAGAAGTAAATGCCAACTGCATGACTACTTGCTTTTTAGGACACCGAGCAAGCAAACACCAAGTTTTACTAAGTTGTTCTCCTAAAACAGCATTTACTGCAGGCAAACCAGCAAACCCTCCTGTTCAAACTGACTAATCACTATTTCCAAATAATGACTCCTTTTGTGCCATGGATATCAGAAGACCATGACACAGACAATAAAGCAGAATGTCCTGGCGCCCGTGAGACGCTCAGTTATAAATTAGCTCCCCAGCTAGAGAACTGGGGCCACCAGGGTACTATTCAGAACACACAGCACACACAACCTTCGTCTTGTTTCTCTTCCTTTGAATAAAAATGTGTCTGATGCTTCACCTACAATGAAAATATTCTACAAGTTGTAAAAAACAAAAGTAATAACACACTTCGGAGGCATGCATAACCATGAGATAATTGTGCTTCTCAGTTCATTGATGTCACCCCCATCCTAACCGGGGTGTTATAATGTATGCCTTGTTGTGTGGTGGTTCCCCAAAATATTATTCGTAGGAGGTTTATAATAACAAAGCATTACCATAATAAATACTGGTCACAAGAGTCTTCTATCGAAGCAGAAGCCTGCTAAATGTGCTCACATTCCCTACCCTTGAGTCAAGATTAAATTTCACTTTTTTAATCAAAGATTCTAAATCCTAAGAACTCTAAACCTTGAAATTGATACCCTTTTTAGAAAGAAAAATTAGATCGGAACTGTCAGAAGGAGAGATCAAAATGACATGAGGCAAATCAGATGACGTCTGTGTAAGAGGTTTTCTTTAGTTCAGCTGTCAGGAAAACATTGAAGTGTCTTATCTGCCCAAAAGCCCCAAAGCCACTGTCCCAGGCCAAGCAAGCTGAAATTGTTTTAAGAAAAAATAAAGGCACAAAAGGCTTCTTAGGAAATTCACATTTAAAGTGTTACTTAAGCCCACAGCTTCAACCAGTAACAAATGGGGACTCTAAGGTGGAGGTAGGCAAGTGAGAGAAGAAATTATTTATACTACAGATCAAATCCTGTTAGAAAGAACTCTAAAGAGACCTGGGTTGTTTAATTATTCTACCCTATTACCCTATCAAATATTCTTTCAAGTAAGTGGGTCAGGATTTAGACCTTAGGAATTTAATTATTATACATAATTTTATTGGAGAGGTATTTGTTAAAATGCGATTTGACCTTCAGCTTTGATTGAAAAGAGAGCCTACTTTAAAAAAAAAAAAACCCTTTATAATGAAGTATTGGTAACTTCTCTTGAGGGGTCACTGTCTGGAAGTCTTTCAGATCATTTAAAAATGGATAGTGCAGCAGGGTTAAATCTGTAGTTAAGCAATATGTGAGTCACTGGTTTTTAAAGTTGCTGTGTTCTGAAAGTTCCATTTGCCTTAGCCCTTACCAAAAATATTCAGAAAGGGTTTGCATGCATGCTCCTGTCTTCGTAAGGAGTACATAGTGACCCTGGGAGAATAAATTACTAGCCCAAATTCTTCACCCTCCTTTGCCCTGCCCTCGTCATGGGCCAAGTGTACTTCCCTAGCTACATCAGTAAGTGTTCCATCAGAGAAGCAGAATCATGATGAGGGATATGCTGGATTTATTACAGGGATGAGAGAGACCTTATGCGATCTTGGGAGTGAGTTAAGCAGTCCATTGATGCACTGTGCTCCCATCTGGCACCAGGCCTGAGGCCAGCGAGACCAGCACATGGGAAGGAAATCTGTATGCAAAGCAGGGCAGAGCAATGGCCAACTGGAGCCTCCAAGGATGAGCTAGTTCCTACATGGGTGTCTCACTGCCTCCAAGACCCCAGCATCCAGGCAGACCTACAGAAGAATTGGTGCACTCCTCCCACCGTGGGGGGCTGCCCATGAGCCCGGCCCATGATTCAGAGGAGCTGAAGAAAGAAGTCTGGTGGAACTGGGGAGCCTGGGTGGCTCAGTCTGTTAAGCGTCCAGCTTCAGAGCAGGTCATGATCTCACAGCTCGTCAGTTCGAGCCCCACATTGGGCTTAGAGCCCCGCTGACAGCTTAGAGTCTGTAGCAGGCTTGAGATTCTGTATCTCCCTTTCTGCTCCTCCTCTGCTCATGCTCTCTCTCTCTCTCTCTCTCTCTCTCTCAAAACTAAATAAACATTTTTAAAAGAATTTTTAAAAAAAGAAGTCTGGTGGAACTAAAGGAGCTGGGGGATGGCTGCTGCCCCACCAGCAAGGCAAGGCAGTGGATCGCCTATGAGAGCCACAGCCAGAGACATGACCATGGCTTCACTTCCACCTGTCAGATAGTGTGCCTATTTCCCTTGAGTGGCCAGCCCTATCCCAGAATCATGTGAGAAAGGCCATTCTGAGAAACATAGCTCCAGCTTAGCTAAATCACTTAGCTAAGCTCGAATTCAGCCATACGACTTGCCTTTTATGTGGGCAGAACTGACAGCACACCAGTTTGAAGTCCAGAACTTAAGAGACCTTAAGTTCCACCTGACCATGTGTGCCATCTTGTGCAGAACTGAAGAGATACCAGAGCAAATTCAATGCAACCCAGCAGCCACAGCCTGAAGCAGAGGACTACAGCCAAACCCCAAGGAGATGAGCTAAATTGCCACCAATCTGCAGATGTGTGAGCAGCAACAGGTGAGTGTTAAGCCCCTGGGTTTGGGGAAGCAACTGATGCAGTCCTATATCTTTACCTGATGATTAAGGAGCCCTCTCCCCACCCATCACTCTCAGAGCCCAAATCCCTGCAGTGTACCAGGCCCTGCTGCCTGAAAGCACAGTCTCCTGAGTGAGGGGATTCCCACAACAGGAACCTAGCCCACTTGCCTAATTTCAGGCTAAACAAAACAGCATCAATTCAATGTTAAATCCTAACTATGGCCACAACAATACAAAACCTTGAGACATATAGTTAAAGTAATACACAAGTCCTGCACAGAGACAAACCTGAAATCTGATTGAGGGGTGTGAAAAAAATGGAAAGATACACGATGTTCTTACATGGGAAGAATGAGGATTGTCAAGAGGCCAGTCCTCCAAATTAAATTATGAACGTCCTGTAATTGCTCTTAAAATCCCAGTGGGGTTTTGGGTGGGGAAAGCTCTGTAACATCATGAGGGAAAACAAGTGCATGGAAGAGTGGAGAACTACTTTTCCAAGGTAAGGGCAGCACACTTGGAGCCTGGTGGCGAAGGCTCTTCTGGCTCCAAGGACACCATGAATCTTTGCTTCAAAGACCTCCATGTCTGTTATGTTTTAAGGACACAGAACTCCATTTAGAGACTTAATAAAAGCTGATGAGGTAAGCACATATCCATGAACACACTAATAAAAGGGTGTGTGTGTGTGTGTGTGTGTGTGTGTGTGTGTGAGACTGTGTTTGAATTTCTTGTTTTAGACATGCCTTTCCATTCTTTGAGCTACTTCAAAAGTCTGGAAGCTGAGATTTCTCCCTGGACAAGAGAGAAAACAAGAGGTAACCCAGTGGCTCCCAGATTCACCCCTGGTGGTACAGAAGCTGTCAACTGCTTGGTGGTGATTTAGACTCAAAACGGACCGCTGCCCAAACCAGGGGTGAGAGAGTGATGCGAAAAGTTTCAAGTTTTGCAGTGGATCTGAGATGGACAGAGCTGAAGTTAGTTAGTTCGGTCTTTAAGAAAAAGGCTTCATTCGCACTCAAAAGCCTTCTGTTTCTAACCACGAGAGCCCCGAGTATCAAGGAAATTACACACTAGCCACGAAGACTCAACTGTGGTTTTTTCTGACTGCTAGGCTGTTCCTTAGGAGAGCAGCATCAAGTATAGCCTTTCAAGTCAAAGGCTTCACTGTGATAAGATTTCGTGAGAGAGCTCAAGCAAGCAAGTTTACATCAACCAACAAATGGTCCCCAGCTCCTTTTGTGTGCCAGAGTCAAGAGGAACTCAGAGAACAATCTAACGGAGATCCTGCTCCCAAGAAAGCTGTGGTCCGGAGGGAGCCTGGAGCTTGAGTGAGGTCCGTGGATAACCAATGTAGGGCTGAATGGGGTGAGTGAGGTAGCTCGGCTAGGGAGAGGATTCTGTAGTAGAAAGTCCTGGGTTGAAACCCCTCTTCCATAGACCATATCACTGTGAGCAAACTACTTGACCTCTTAGAGACTTTACTTCCCCGTCAGCAAAAGGGAGGTAATCCTGGTTCCTACTTCGTAGATCCTGGTGGGATTAAATAAGAAAATTATGTAAAGCCCTTAAAACTGTGCCTGACACACATTAGCACTCTGTAGATGTTTTGCATGTAAATGATTGTTGAAAACAATGTTGTAAGTGCTGGGCTGTAGACATTTTGAATAGGCAGCAGGGGGTGGGACTGGGGCTACTGATTGAGCCTAAGGAGTTGGATTAGGCTTCTAAAAGGATGTAATGTTTGAACCGGAGCTTCAAGACTGAATGGGGATTTCAACAACTGGTGAGGAGGGAGGGCTTTCCGGAATGAAGAAAGAACAAGTGCAGAAGGGTGGGTGGAAGTGAAAAGTGACCTAGAGGAGGTTGGCCTGGGTTGCAGGGCACCCTGTGTGCCAAGGTGAGGAGTGGGAACTTCATCACATAGGCAGTGGGTGGTCATGGAAATCTGTGAAGCAGGAATGATCCCCAGTAATATAATACCTGTTTCTTATACTCCCTTTCCCTTCTAAATATAAAACTTCAAAATCAGAGAAAAGCAAATGGGGGATGGCTAACAACTAGGTGGCCCCAGAGTCCCCTCGTCCATCACACTACGGATCCTGTGCAGCCTATTATTACAGCGTACTGCATGGGACCTAATCTTCCCGCCATACCCTGGGCGGGCAAGCCTGGTTGCCAGGCTGTTCCATTTTCCCAGAGCCCCTTCAGGTATAAGAAAATATTTTTCCATTGGGAGTCTACTAAATGTCATGTCTAATTTAATCCTAAATACATTTCCACAGAAAAAGGAGTCAAATGAGTAAACCTCTCCTATGTCCCTGATTTCTTGTTTCCCTAGCCCTTCACCCACATCTCCGTTCCATCTTTTTTTTTTTCTTTTTCCTTTTTCTTTTTTAGTAAGGGAAGTAAAAGTGGACAGGGGAGGGGAGGGGGGGGACTCCGCCACTTACTAATTTGTTTTCCATCCTCAGCCCTGGATTTCTTTCTCTGTGACCTGCACTGAGACAGGACAGATGGAACAGTGCCAAAGGGAGACTAACTTATTTATCTTGAAAGCATAAATTACCTCCAATTATCAAAATACCAATTATATCCAAGTGAGTACCTCTGCCTGTCCTTAAACATTTTGGTTTTCTCAGCTGCTCATTGAAGTTTTTGCAAGGTAGCAGAAGGTCAGAAAGTCAGGGAGAAATTTAGCTTTGCTGTAGATCTAAGCCCCCTCCTCATTCCACCTATATTTTCTTCCCTGCTCTTCCTCGTGGGAGGACGTTCAATGATTCTGATCAGAGTCAGATGGTGGGAAGAGCCCAGGGAGAGGAGACCTGGTTTAGCATTGGCTTGCCACCACATTCCCATGTGAAGCCAAGCTCCCATTTCCCTGAGACTCACACTCCACATATGTAGGGTAAGGGGACCAAAAATGTTCTCCCCCAAGACCCCCTCCTGTTCTCACTGCCATGATTTCAAGATTCCAAGTCAAATTCACCTTTTGTTTCTGAATCATGCTCAGTTTGATTTCAAATGATTTATTAAAACCTCCTGTGCTGTATGTGTTAGCACAGAACTACTCAAAGTGTGGCCATGGACCCAGGCCAGTCTCCAGACTGTTACTGGCCTGTGATGCAATAAGCAGGCAAAGTTGAGAATAAGCATCAGAAACTTTCTGGCAATTGGACATGGCTGTGACACCCAAGCACGTGACAAGCCGCCTCCTTGGTTGCACTTGCTTGATGAGTTACATGTGGCACGGACTGTGTCTGAGTTACGTGCAATAGGACCACATATAGATGGAATGGAAATCAGAAAGAAACTAATACTCCAACCAGGTGATCAAGGTCAGCCTCAATAGTCATAAAACATGTTGATAGTTTGTACCCTTGATATGATGTGTTGAGGATGGCCTCTGTGGTCTTCCTCATGATACCTCATAACCCCAGTCTTAAGAAAAAATACCATGGGGTGCCTGGGTGTCTCAGTCAGTTAGGCATCCGACTTCGGCTCAGTTCATTATCTCGCAGTTCGTGGGTTCAAGCCCCACGTCGGGCTCTCTGCTGACAGCTCAGAGCCTGGAGCCTGCTTTGGATTCTGTGTCTCCCTCTGTCTCTGCCCTCCCTTGCTTGTGCTCACTCTCTCTCTCTTTCTCTCTCTCTCTCTCTCAAAAATAAATAAACATTAAAAAAAAGAAAAAATACCAGACAAATTCCAATTATGGGATATTCTACAAAATGTTTGGCCACTCCTTAAAACTATCAGAGTAATCAAAAAAAGGCAAGTCTGAAAAACTGCCATAGCCAAGAGGAGCTAAATATAATATAGTATAATACAAATATACTGGAGCAAATATAATGTAGTGTCCTGGATGGAATACTAGAACAGATAAAGGACATTAGGTAAAAACCAAGGAAATCTAAATAACCATGTATGTGAATAAATTTGTTTCTTAAAAAAAGAAACAAACGGGTCCTTACCACAAATAATTTAAGAAGAATCATTCTAAGCTACACTACTCACAAAAGCCCTGGGAGGTATGGAGAGTAAGCATGACGGTTGCCATTCTACAGATTTTATGGATAAGGAAACCAAGTTAGTGACATTTGGTGAATTCTGAAAGAATAAGCTTTGACTCCACTTCTAGTGAAATTCTATTCTCTCTCTTGCTCTGATACACTTGCTTTTCTAAATAGACAGACACTTATCCAACTTTATGCTAGTTTTCTGATTAAAAATATACTTGGTATAAAAAAATAGAAAGTATATACAAGAATAAAGAAACAGATTTCTTAAAAAAAATCACCAATAATTTCCCAATCCAGAGCAAATGGTTGTTAACCTTTAGTCTTCCTTGTTTTTCCTTTTCCTGAGCACTTACCACTCACAGGTGTGAAGAGGAGACAGTGGGTAACAGAACTCAGACAGAGAGAGAGAGAGCAAGTAAGCACTGGGTGGAGAGGGCCATCCAACAAGAGATCAGGACATGTCACATCCGCTAGAGAAATGCAGTCTGGTTGCTGGAAAAGGGAAGAGAACAAAGAACAGAAGTTTAGGGAGCAACAGAACAGAGTGAAACTCTAGCTAGACCAGAGTAGCACGATGGTCTGTACAAACGAGTGGATGCTAGCTGAGATGAGGGGACTGAAAATGCAAAGCAGGAAGGGCTGGATGGTAAAACAAGGCACTGGAGGAGGTGAGAGGGATGGGGCCAAGAGGCGCAGCAGAAAGGACCAGAATTGGAACAAGAAATGACTGGATTCCTCAGAATCAAAGTAAAACAAAGAGAAGGGTAAAAAACAGTGATTTATAAAGCACAAAGGACCTAAGCCAAATGACCTCATCTTTGTTTGGCAAAATAGGATTTGAGGTCACCTACTCCTAAGGAGGGGACAAAAATACAATCAGAGTTTAAGTTTGAAACATTTCATAGCTGCATCCAAGGACAGTGGTTACACTTGAACAAACTGTAGATTTGACATTGGTGCCCTTTCGACCTCATGACAGCAAAACTGGAAAGGGAGCCCTGTAGTCACCAGTAGGTTTTCCCAAGCCTGGCACCAATTGCTTCATCTGCAATGGATTGAATTCAACGTTCCCCGCATACAGAGATGTGACTCAGCTTGAGCCGCACTTGTAATCCTCATTAGCCAGAGAATGATGTGATATCGCACGGTGCGATATTCTAGTGAGGAACCTGATGTCATGAAGAACATCAGAACCCAATACAAAAAGAAAAAGAAAACCACAGTGAGAACGAACTTCTAGAAAATGTTGAGTAGAGCAGGACAGGGGGGCGTTATGGATGCATACAAGGAGTTAAGAGGGGGGAATCTTCTCATAGGTCTGGTAGACACTGCTACTATCAGAATGGTATGCCCTCTCCCCTTCTACCTTAGACACGAGCCCCAATTTTGTTGGGATCAACAAAATGTCCAGCTAACGGACTATATTTCCATGGCTCCTTTTCGGATGGAATGGCATATGGCATAGTTGTAGTCAAATTATGTAAGCTGACATTGGATGATGTTCCAGAGAGCCTCTTAAGATGTGGGGGTGGGAGCAGAAGAAGGAGGAACACAGATGGAGCCATCTTCTGCGGTTTCTCTCTTTGTCTACCCCCTTGATCCTGCCTAGAACATGAGAGACATGCCTGAGCAGAATGGGGAATAACCATTGCTCTGCAGGGAAAAAAAGCCAAGAGATCACCAAGAACCTGGATGTTAACATCCCTTGAGCCGCGGTTCCAAGATCAGCAGCTGTGTGCCTCCAGACTGCTCATTGTCTAAGAAAAATAGACCCAGTAATTTGTTTAAGGCTCTGCTTTGGGGGACTTTGTTTCTCTCAGCCAAATATAATCCCCAGTTCAGAGACTAGGCAACATCTCATTTTGATCATTAATTTAGAAATAGTGTGTCAGATATTTGCTTGTACTAAAGTTTCACGTAGCAAATGCCCCCTTGAAAGAACGAGGCCATCCTTTAGGGGCTTGGAAATCCTTTTGTAGAACTTAATATTTTGTTTTGGGGGTGTCTGTCTTTGCTGTAAAGCGAGCTGACCTACATGCACAACATATGATAAGCATGAAGCAGCCCAACTGGTTTTATTAGTTTTCCTTGGGCTTTGGTCTAAAAAGGTTTCTTGCTGAGTTGATTTCACCCCCGATAACTTCCTTCACACTCCACTTCCTAATCGAAAAAGGCCCACATCAGGGGTAGAGAAACAGAGACCAATCCTTTCCCACCCCTCTCCTGGGACTCCTTAGCTCTTTACTATACCGCTGGGCTGGCTTAGCAAAAGCAATTTGATGTCCAGAATTTCCTGGCAGACTTCCATGAGTCTGTCTGCCTCATCAGAAAACTCCAATCAGTAAGTCTGTGGGCTAAAGGGAGTCTGATCTCACTGGTGGTGTTGCCACATTTTGTTCTTTCTCTGATATGTTCTGTATTCACAGTGGTTTTCCTTTTCAGTTCTGAAAGCTGACATGATTTTGGAAAGTGAAACGTGCTTCCCTAAATTTTGGCCCGTACCCCCTCAGGTGAAACTCTCCAAGCCATTAACCTTAAGGTAAATCTCCCCAGAAGAGGGCTTTTTCTTTTAGATTCTGAGAGCTACCATTCCTAAAGCCTTGATTTTAAAATTGTTATTAGTTGCAATGTAGTTTTTCTAAACTAAAGGGGGAAGACCAATACACAAAACTAATAAAAGCAGAGTTGTTTTGATTAAAGTGTAGGTAGGGTGAGGGGAGGGAGGAGGTGTGTGAGGGGGAGACAGCTGGGAGCCCCTTCAGATTAACCATAGCCTTTCCCCCAAGGACAGGAGCCATGGGGATCCTTCAAGGAACCTGGGGATTCCAAGGAACACAGTCTGAAAACTATTTTGCCAGTAAGTCCAGAGTGGCAGGAAAATGTTTCATATTATCTTTAAGATAAGGAAACTAGGGGCACCCGGGTGGCTCAGTCGGTTAAACATCTGACTTCAGCTCAGATCATGATCTCACTGTTCATGAGTTTGAGCCTTGCACTGGGCTCTGTGCTGACAGCTCAGAACATGGAGCCTGTTTCAGATTCTTTGTCTCCCTCTCTCTCTCTGCCCCTGTCCCACTCACACTCTGTCTCTCTCTGTCTCTCAAAAATAAGTAAATATTTTTAAAAATTTAAGATAAGGAAGCTAAAGGTAACTTGCATCCAGGACACTGGGGACTTGATATGAAAAGAATCGAGTAAAACCTCTCCCTCCATTTCCAAATCATAGAGATCATTTTCAAGTCCCTCACATTTTGTCTGGATTTGTTTTCAATGGGCTTGAAAAGCTTGTTGATTTGCCAAACCTAGTGGACTTGGATCATTACTATAGTTCCCTTGTACTTTCTAGGTTGCAAAGTAATGAGCCTGCTGTATCGGCAGATGACCCTATTACATGACCCACAAGCAGTGACTGAGAATTCAGGACTGAACTCAGGACACCTTCTTTGAGGAACAGTACTTAGCATAAACAGTAGGCACTCCCTCACCCACAATGCCAAATTAGATTTCTTTTATATGTTCTAAGGTTTTACTTTGCTTTCCTCCAATATCTGCCCATGTCTCAAAAGGACAACTTTCCCTACATCTTCTATGAATATAGACAAGCAGACACACCAAAAAGACAAAAGACCCTTATCCACCAGAAACTCAGTCTCCTTAGGATACCAGCCAAATGGGAAGAGTAATCCCAGGTATTTCCTAGAGTAGCTCTGGGGACCAAAGGAAGGAAGGTCACAGGAAAGTTCTTGAGCATAGTGCCCAACACACCTTGGAAATTCAGTTTCCTTTGTCCTTCCTTCTCCTTGCCTTACGGGGCGACAGGAGAGGACAGGGTGGACATGCGCCGCACAGTTTAGAAAACTCGGAGTAGGTGAGTGGTTGGCATACAGAAAGCCCTGCACGGGCCACTACCAAGCTGTGTGAGCCCACAGTGCTGCAGCTCCTCACCTTCACACACACCAGCACTCGCTCTTTCTTTCTTCCCTGTGTTTGTCTCTTACTCACTTGTCAGGCCTCTGAGAGGGACCCTTCAGCACTTGCAATGGCGATCTTTGTTCTGCTTTGAACAGTGCAGCTTCCAGCTCATTCCAAACAAGCTGGCTCCTTAGAAAGGGTTTCCTTTGACCAACAGCAGAGTTGAATGTTAGAGTAAGGAAAATGTTTCCCCTTTCCTGCTTTGATTCAGACCCACTTTTGACAGAGCGGTAGAGACCTAGACCCCAAGTGGCATCACATTCAAAACATGGCAAAGTAGCCATTTCCACTCAGACCTCATCCTGCAAACCATAAAATTCCACCACAAAGCTGCCTTTAAATTTCTCCGATGGTTGGAAGCTATATTACATTCAGATTTTATGAGTACACCAAGCTTTGGTAGCAACTAATAGAAGAAAACTTCCAAGTGCTGCCTGACCTCCAACTCCATCTTGCCTTTTAACATTTCTAAGGTTCTGTTCTGCCTCTTGCCAAAAGCTGGAGGTAGTAGTAAGAGAACTAATATATTGTGATTTCCTCTTTCAACCCAGGCCCAGTGCGAGACACGTGGCACCACTTTAACCCATGCAATAACCCTTAGGGCCAAGGATCAGGATCACCACTCTAAGGTGAAGACATTGAGGTCAAATGCTGCAAAGTTCATCATTCAAATTAAGCTTCTGGAGAGTGGAACTGTGCTGTGTTCACTTTTGACCCCAGAGCGCAGTTCCTGACATTTCATGGGGACTCTGTCAGAAGGGTCAGCTCTGTGAGTACAGGGATGATGACTAAGATTAGAAACTCAGGCCAAATGTAAGGTGTCGGTCAGTGGCGGCAGGCTGACGAGGGGAAGGTCTGAAGAAAGGCCTTCTGCACAGGGTTGGGGAGGCTACCGTCTGGACTTCCCCACTGCTGGGGGAGGGGTTGCAAAGAGAAGCAGGCTTTAGAGTAGGAGGGCAACCGTGAGTTTGAATCCCCATTCTGCCAGTTACAACCTCTGTCCCTCTGCCATCTTATAGGATCTCTTTGAACCTTTATTTTCCATCTGAAACAAACAGAGATAACAAGATTTCTCTCAGATGGTCATGTGTATGAAATGAGAGAACATAGGTGACATTTCCTAGCCCAGAACCTGGCATATAAAGGATACTCCATAAATACTTGTTTCTGCCCTCTCGTCCCATCCCCCACCCAAAGCATTCACAGACTCTCTTTACAAGCTTACAGGTTTGTACTAAGCATCACCACAACCTCCAAAGTTCACAATCTCCATGTCTTTATGAAACAGTATAGTATCTAGAAATGATGACTTTTTTAAAAAATTCAGAATAATAAAATGTGAATACGATACAGTGGAATTACTGTCTTCATTTCACGTTTCCCCCCCCCATAATTGAAACCATTTTCAAGTTTTATTTAGTACAAAATTAATTTCACATTTTCATCAAGGAACTCATGTGGATCCCAGGGTGATTCAAATTTTCCGATACAGAAATTCATAGCATTCATTACTGGTATTTTTCAAGACAAGAGAGTTTATGCCAGAGAAGACCATTTCAGTCCTGCTATATGAGCAAAATAAAAAACTTTTTACATGGCACTTCCAAATCCAGGCTAGACATTGATGTTTTGTAAGAGAGTTGATAAAAAAAAATCATCAGTTACTCAGCCTCAACTATCTCATTCCCCAAATAAAAAGCATAATTTCATTTACCTTAGAAATAAATTGATTTCCTCTTGAACTGAACTCAGAAACGACACTGGATTTACTTGTCAGGGAGAAATGCAGATTATGTCAACATGTGTGGGTAAAGTTCTGGCCACAGAAACTGGGGGAGTTGGCATCCTGCACCGCCCCGCTGGTATGGGCTACCTGGAGCGACCCCAGGGCTATTGCATAGAGGCTCGGGTGATACCACACGGCATCAGAACTAGGGCCACTTGAGGCTGGATTCTATCCCAGGCAAAAAAAAAGCAGAGGCTGCGCTTTGGTCCCTGCTGTTAGTCTCTAGAACATAATCTAGCATCAGATAAAACAGCCAAACTGGGCCAGGTGAGCCAGGGAAAGGTGCCTCCTGGACACCCCTGACCCAAAGATTCCTCACCTGCCTCTTTCCGGTGCTGGAATAAAATCATCCTCTTTCCTAGCCCTGCCCCAGGCCCTGGGAGCACCTCTTAGTCACCTCTAGGATACAGTCAGTCCTCAGTTTCCTTGTACTTGGGAGAGTTGTCATCTGTTCCCTGGCTTAACTCTCTTAGTTCATGGTCCCTCTGTTTTTGTTTTGTTTTGTTTTGTTTTTTGGAATTTAGGTAAAATCCACTTCACATAAAATTCACCATTTCAACCATTTTAAAGCAAACAGTTTGGGGGCTTTCAGTAAATTCACAATGTTGTGCCACCATCACCACTAATTCCAGAACATTTTCATTACCCCCAAAGAAACGCCGTACCCATTCAGTAGCCACTCCACCTTCCCTGCTCCCCCCAGACCCTGGCAACAACTAATCCGCTTCTGTCTCTATGGATCTGCCTATTCAGGACAAGTGTTCTTCGTAAGCAGCACTTCTGCCCTTGACCAAACCATGAGGAATGAAGTTCAAAAGATGACCCAGCCCTTTTTAAGATACCAGCATGTCTTCAGCAAAACAGTAAATCACTCTCGAAGTAGTTTTAGTGTATTATGTTCTATTATCTCATTCCCTAAAATCCACATGCACCATCGCAATAAACCTGGACTCTTGATACAACAGCACGCACGCATGGACAGCTCCATGTGTCTAAATGTGTTGCTGCATATGCACATGTATGTTACCACACATGCGTGTTCTGTGAACACAGAAAGGTGACCTCCCACGGTCTCTATACTGAAAGGCTTTGCTCCTATCAGCTGAGAGGTAGCACATGATGAGAAGGGCTAGTGAGAAGTGCTCTCATTATATCCCGGCCCAGTGGGAAAGACAGGGCCAACCGATTTTGGCCAAGTCACACTTGCACGTGGGTCTCATGGAATCTGTTCACTCTGGATCTACCGTCTGTGCTCATGGAAGTTCAGGAAGGGGGTCGTAATGCACTGATCTGTCCGAGGCCTCCTGGCAACACTTGAGGAGCACAATACAGTTTTGTAGTATTATGTTCAAAGGTCAACCCTACTTGTTCAGATTCTTAAGGTGTCTGTTTCATTTAAATCAAGTTTTGTGTTTGTACATGTGTGTTTTTTAAGAGAGAATGGAATCTCCTGAGAGAACAATCCCACATAAATTAGAAACACGTGCAGGCATTCCGTAGGTCAGCTCTGTAAAGATGTGTTATTATATCTTATGTTTATAGGAATTTTATTCACAGACAAGGCCACATATGAATTCTATGCTTCTCTGGTGCCCAGGATAGCAGGGTCTTTCCATCCCAGTGTAGTTGTTTAAGATACAAAAAAAAGTCTTTTCCTCTCCTTCAGATAGAGATGAGGAAGAAAAATATATTATAAATTAAAGAGCTAGACATTAGCTAAATAATGAGAACACTTGAAACATTATAATGTGGCATCTTGTTTGATACCAAAAAAGTAGAAGAGACACAGGTCTGTGTGGACTGTATGGCTCTATAGTCGCCTTGGCCTGTTTTGCTTCCATTGTGATAGCACTGCCCACCTAGGGACCAAAATCCTATCTAAATGTGAGGTAGATTTAGAGACAAGATTAATACTGTTCATAGGACTTTCTTCACTTAAAATTAAATACATAAAACTACATTACATATGCCGTTTACAATTACTGCTTCTTCCCCTGTCTTCCCAAAGTTGTTTTATCATATATGCCAACATAATGCACTAGGGAAACAGGAATAAGAAGGAAAACAAAACTAACATTTATTGACTGCCTTTTCCTCTATATTAGGCTTTACTCTATTTGATCTTATTTTATTTCTTTTTTTAATTTTTTTAATGTTTATTTATTTTTGAGAGAGAGAGAGAGAGAGAGAGAGAGAGATACAGAGTGTGAGCGGGGGAGGGGCAGAGAGAGAGGGAGACAGAATCTGAAACAGGCTCCAGGCTCTGAGCTAGCTATCAGCACAGAGCCCGACACAGGGTTTGAACCCACGGAGTGTGAGATTATGACCTGAGCTGAAGTAGGACGCTCAATTGACTGAGCCACCCACGTGCCCCGATCTTATTTTATTTCTTAAAGCTACCATGTGAGGCAGACAGAATTCTCTCCATTTTACAGATGAAAAGGCTGAGATTCAGAAACATTGAGTAACCCATTCAGGTATACACAGCAATGAAGCATAAGAGCTGGAATTGGAAGCCAAGCTGGTCCAACTTTAAGAATCACATAATGTTGGTGATCACATAATTTGACTAGAAGCTCCCAAATATAGTAGGATGAGACTTAGGGAGGCGCCAGGCCATCCCGCTCTGTGTCCAACCTTTGCCACTCTCTTGGCAATGCTGTAAGAGAGCCGAGGATTCTCTGGGCTTCATTGTGCCCGGTGGTGCCATGGCAATAACATTGTCTGCCCCTTCTGCCTCTCAGATTTAACATGAACCTCAGATAAGGAAATTTATGGAGGGGGACAGGGGAGAGACTTTGAAATACAAAAGTAAAGTCATTGTTAATATGGTTTAGTGATCTACAGATCTCCCCACAGTGGGATTCACAGGATACTACACTGGAGGTAGGGAAGAAATTAATTATTTGAATTTATTTTTATGTTTCATTTTACCTTTGGAAGAGCAAAAATACATAGATATGAATAACAGAGGATATGTATCATTTATCAATAAATTCACAGGTATTGGGAGAGGATGCCCCCCAATTTTTTTACTGATTGGATGCATGATCAGAAAAGTGTAAAGACCCAAAATTTATGCAATAAACAATATATATCCAAAAATACTGTGATATTGTATATAGGTGGTGGTGGCTGTAGACACATAATGAAACTATCCCAAGTGAGAAGCTCAGAGTTCTGCTAAATGTCAAATAGTTTTATATTTGTTTTTAATGCATCGCAGCATAATGGCAAAACCATAAAAGTCACTTTTTTGTTTTTCTCTTTTAATGAGTTTCAATAATAGAGTTGAATTAATCATTATATTAGTTCAAACACATTGTCATCATTGGTCTACGTACAGTGAACTTTTATTTCACTTGTTCATGTACTCATTCATTCTTCAGTCAGTTACAATGCCATGAATACTCATGAGCCCACTACCCTATTTATGAACACGGAATATATTTTCCTTATTTATGTATGTTATACTATCCTATATCCGGCCTTCCCACACAGGGGTAACCAGGATCCAGAATTTTATGATTATCATCCCTTTGCTTTAAAGTTTGATCACATACATATGAATGCCTGAATAATGTATTGTTTGATTTTGCTTGTTTTTGAACTTTATTAGAAGAATATAATGTTCCAAGAAGTCATTTGGGACTTGTTTTCATTTAATATTATACTGAATGAAATCCATATTGTTGTGGGTGGCTATAGGCCACTCCATTTCACTGCTGTGTGATATTCCATTGTGTGATTATACCATAAGTTATTCATTCATTTCCCTGAGGATGGGCATTTGGATTATTCCCAGTTCTTTGCTACTAAGAACAATACTTCTTTGAACATTCTGGTATGTGTCTCCTGGTGTGCTCATGTGTAGGAATTTCCTTTGGGAATATACCGAGAAGTGGGAACTGGGGCAGTAAGGGTATGTGAAAGTTCAATTTAACAGAACAAAACCAAATTATTCTCCAAGGTAGTTATACCATCAGGTCAATTTCTTAGCCTATTTTATTCAGTTTTCTCACATGGGAAATCTGGCTAAAGTGACTACCTTACTGGTACTCATGAAGACTAAAGTAACTAAACAAGAAAGTACCAGTGCCCTTCCTAGAAGACAGAAGACTGTCCACAAATTGGGATTTATATCTCTTTCCCCCAGTTAGCTGAAAGTCATGCCTTGCACAGACCTTTCTTCCCATCTATACAATGAGGGAGCAGGACAGAAGGGACTCTAAGCCCACTGTATTGACACTTTGTAAGTTAGTGACAAATGCTGGACCAGTAGCAGGATATGCTTTCTCACCACCCTGGTACTTATTCCCAAAATCTGTGGAGCACATGAACTCCTTGGAATTCCAAAATTGGATGACAGCTGGCAGTCCCTTGGTGCTAAATAATGGTGGAAATTGCAACAGGAAGAGAATGAAGCTAGTGATAAAAATGTACTTAGAATGAAATCCAAACTCTCTCCCAAGGTCATGTGGTCATGTGTGACCCTTCCTTGCTGACCTCTCCTGCCTCATTCCTCCTTGGTGGTTCATCTCTTGGCTCTGCAGGCCACAACCATCGATCTTTGTGTGTGTGTGTGTGTGTGTGTGTGTGTGTGTTATTTATTTATGTATTTTTGTATTTATTTTATTTTGAGAGGGAGAGAGAGCATGAGCAGGAGAGGGGCATCTCTCCACTCTAGAGACAGAGAGAGAGAGAGAGAGAGAGAGAGAATCCCAAGAAGACTCCATGCTATCAGCATGGAGCCCAATGTGGCTCAAGCCCATGAACCGTGAGATCATGACCTGAGCCAAAATCGAGAGTCAGATTCTTAACCAACTGAGCCACCCAGGTGCCCCAAAGCCATTGGTCTTATTCAGTTCTGAAATACTCTGGGTATTCCCTGCCTCAGGGCTACTGCACATGCTATTCCCTCTGCTCAAAATGCTTTATACCCCACTCTTTTCGTGGCTGGCTCTTTCTCATGCTTTATCTCTCTGCTTAAAGTTACATGCTCAAGAGGCATTTCCTCTCCTACCCTATGTGAAGTAGTTTCACACTTACTCCAAATATTCTCAGTCTCACCCTTTGGGGACTTAATAACATTTTCCCACGTTTGTAGTGATATATATATATATATATATATATATATATATATATATATATATATCTGTTTACTTTATTTCCTGTATGTTTTCCTACTAAAATGTTAGCTCTGTGATGGCAGAATCTATCCATCTTAATCATTCTTCTACTCCCCAGCCTCTAGCATAGTGCCAAATGTTTGCTGAATGAATGGGTATATTAAGTGTCCACTTGGCATCAAGTTTTATGTAACCCATTCTACACATGTAATTGTTTTCATTCTTTCAACAACCTTGTGACGTAGCTTTATTATTAACCCCATTTAGAAGGTAAGGAAGTGGCTAATGGAGGTGAAGTAACATCTCCAAAGGCTTTCACATATAAGGAGTGGTAGAGCTGGGATTTGAGCAAAGATCTGACTTCAAAGTCTGTGCACTTTCCACTGAGTCGTGAAGACCATAGGAAAAGATATTTAAGGAATCCAACTGATGTCAGATGGCCTTTTCAAACTGCCAACCCAGAGTTTCCCTGGGAATTTCTCATTTTCAGTGCTAAATCTTGGAGCTGTTAGTTTTGCTGTATTGCACAACATACTGATAGAAAATGTCACCTGACTTCTTTATCTGTTAAACAAACATTAAGAACAGCTATTTGGCCAAACTCATGCTATTGTTCCCTCATCTATCACACGACAGTATTACTTATCAATGGAAAAGCATGTTCCCAAAATGTCACAGTAGGACTTTAAAAGCTAAATAGACCCGTAAATCATCCTTCTAAAAGCAACAAAGCTGACCTCTTCCCTAACACTCAGATATTTAATCTGTAAATTATTCAGCTTGTGCTATTTCTTTTTCCCAAAGTTTAAATAGTAAAGCTGTGATTTCCACTGCTTTTCTTATTTCCCCCAAGTGATTAGAAAGTAGCACTCTTTAGAAACATGGGCCACAGTTATATTTTCAATAAATCGACTAAAAGAATAGGTTTCCTTGGCCCACAAATGTACTATGCTCTCACTAAAGGAGCCCAAACACCAAAGGAAAATTATTAGAATACAAGGAATTTCAATTTTCAGGTAATAGTGGGACAGTTGCTCTTCTGTGGGCCATAATTTTAGGAAAGACTAAAGGGCCATACACCTTTCTGCCCACCATAAATATTATTTCTGTCAAGATTTAACTAAAGATTGTGTCCCCTTGGGGGCTCTCCCTTGAACTAGTCCCGATTTCATGCTGCTTAATCCCATTCTCAACACTTACATATAATACTCATAGCACATTATTAACATTGGGCTTAGGTGCTTCCTTATGTTTTTGTTAGTTCCAAAAATTTGCTGCATGAGTAAATGTCCAGTCTTGTCATATTTACATGGCAAACATTTCAAGTGCAGGAACAACTTTTCATTCTTTTGCGCCTCACACATGTCTGAATGCATGCATTCATTCTCCCATCCCTCAAGCCATTCCAGATCTCTTCAGAGCAACTTTATAGTTCTAGAAATGGTGCTAGAGACTCTTGAAAGATATATATACATGTTGAATTTAATAGAAATGAAGAGATACTAATTCAATATGCTTAGGAAAATATACAGCAGAATGTTGACAGTAGTTGTGTTAATCAAGTTGAATAGAATTTCTTCATTGATTTTTTCTATATTTTCAATGAGAACACAGGTTTATTTTATAGCAGAGAAAAGCTATTCTAAACTAAATCTAATCACTAAATGAAAAGAATGAAGTCAAACTTACAAAACAAAGAGGCAGATAGAAATGTAGTGAATAAGCACTCAGATAGGACTTAAAAGTTAGAATCTGAATTGAGGCTTTGCCCCTTACTGCATGATCTTTTTAAGACTTGGTGCCCTTGTCCAGAAATTGAAGATGAAAATATCTCCTTCACAGAGTTGTTCGGAGGATTATATGAGATAATGTGACTGAAAATGCTTTACAAGATTGTGAAAGGCATTAAGTAATGAAAGGTATTATTACTTATGTTGTGAATTGGGTCTAATTTCAATTGGCCAGTGCTGGAAGTCAGGCCTGTTGCAGACACCACTAAGCATATTATGGGATTAGGAGGCTCAAGGCCAATTATCCACAACACTGGTTTAAATGTTTGATTCTTCCCAACCCATGGATGTCACAATTTGCTCCAGATGAGTGAATGCCAAAAATGTTGTACTGATTCAAGTGCTTTCCCTACTTGAAATTAAGACCCAGGCATTGGGGACCACAGAGAATGGGTTGGTAATTTCTTGGGCTCATGTTTCTTTTGTGCTTTTCTGGGCTAGGATAAACTTACAAAGATCTAATTTGTATTTATTCTCATAAGTCAGGGAAACTATAGGGAGCAAGTTGATTTATTTTTCCTGTCCATAATAAAGGGAGAAAAACCCAGTGGAGTTCTGTCTATTTCTAAGATAAGATGGTAAACTTTGGTTTAGAGGAGAACAAATTGCATTTTTACCCTGACCAAGTCTCAACTTCCTAATATCTTATATAATCCTTCTTCTAAAACTCTATTAATACTATTGGAATTTACTGTGCCTCCTGCAAAGCTCTGAGGCAAATCTTCACTCCACATGTCACTTATCTAACTATGGAAAAAAAACCCGCACAGTATATACTAATGCATTATTTCCCCTCATCCTAAATTTCTATGCATCATGCAAAAGAAGTGCTTCTCCAAAACTACTTGACAAAAGTTGGCTAAAGTCAAAAGTGACCTAAGAACTGCCAAGTAGGTCATCAGACATAAGGCATCCCCACCTCCTCTGAGCCTCAAATTTTCAAGCATCCTCTCTCTCTCTCTCTCTCTCTCTCTCTCTCTCTCTCAAATGGAAAGATAATAGCTTTGAAGTCAGATTGTCCTGCGTTCAAATCCTGACTCTACCTACAAGGCTTATGAACATGAGTAAGCCAGTTGGCTTCTCAAAGCCCTGGTTTCTTTATGCAAGTAAGAATACCTAATGTGCAAAACTGTTATGAGGATTAAGTGAGATTGTTGTAAAGCATCAAGCACAATGCCTGGCACATAACCAGGCTTAATAAATACTAGTTTCTATCTCCCCCTTCTTGGCCTACTTGTGCTAGTTTGAGCACAGCATATGTCTTGATTGTACATTCATCACAAATTCCTGGACCTCTGGCACATCAGATGTTCCAAGCATTCAGAGGTAATAAATTGGGGGGAGCCCCCAGGGCTGTGGGAAGTCTGGCTTCCCAGCCTCTTAAGCAGACCACCTACTGCTGCCTGAAACAGCCACTCTGTGAGGAGAGCAGCTGCTAGACAAAGGGACAGGGGCTGGGCCTCCATCTGCACCTCCACCCTCCTGCCTCTGTGCACAGAGGACAGCCATCATTCCCCAGGAGACACCAGCAAGAGGTTTCCGTGTTTCAGACAACAGATCAGCCCATGCTCTCTGACTCAGATTAGACTCGACCCAGCACGAGCTCACCCGCCTATGTCACCAGCAAAGGATTTTAATTCACTCCCAGGAGACGGTAAGGAACACTTGGACCAGTAACGCATGTAATCTGGCTGAGCTTTGCAGTGAGCATTTATAAAGCTGTAGGCTTCACATGAATCCTCTAATATTTCACTGGCCTGTCAGCCTCAGCTTGTCTGTGGGAGCCAGGCTGCACATTCAGCACTCCTGTGTCCCCAGAAACTTGGGGGAGAGGTGAGGAGGAGGCAGGAGAAGTCTCCAAAGGGAAGAAGCAAGGAAAACACACTTCAGACCTAACACAGTGATTCTCAGAGTGTGGCCCTCAGACCAGTAGCAGCAGTATTGCCCAGGAGCTCATTGGAAATGCAAATTCTCAGGTCCCACAAGGGCCCTACTGAATCAGAAACTCTGGTGGGGCTCAGTAATCTCTGTTTTCCCAAGGCCCCATGTGAATCTGCTGCATGTTATAGTCTGAGGACCACTGACCCAGCTAAATAATGTTTAGGTAGACTTAAAAGTCTAAGTTTAAGGAGAAAAGTAAGAATCAAGGGAAGTATAATTGTGATAAAGGAGAAAAGCTCTGGATTTGATCAGGATGCCTTCATTTGAATTCCAAGTCCAATAATTGCTAACTGTGTGATCTCAGGCAAGTTGCTTAACTTTTCTGAACCTCAGTTTCCCTGTGTGTGAAAGAGAGGTAATGAGACCCCCCCCTGAAGAGTTGAGATGAGCCTTCCCTGGATGGTCTAGTATATATAAGCCTGTTCTTTCTCCAGCTACATCACACAGCTCCTCCTGTAGAGCCTCGGGCCAGGGTCTCTCAACCTCGACACTACTAACACTTCAGTCTGATAATTCTTTGTCATGAAAGCTCTCTTGTGCATTGTAGGATGCTTAGCAGCATCCCTGGTCTCTACCCACTAGCTACCTATAGCTGACCCCAGTTGTGACAACCAATAATGTCTCCAGACATTGCCAACTATCCCCTGCAGGGCCAAATTGCCACTGGTTGAGGACTGCTGCCTTAGAGTGTTCAGATGCAGCATAAGCAAAAACCAAGAGCACTGTAATAAATTAGAATTAAGATATATACACCAGTTTGTCTGCCAACTAGATATCTGACCTCAGATGTATCTAGTTACCTATCTGAGCTTTGATTTCTCACCTTCGGAATGGTGATTAGAATGTCTACATCACAGGGACAGGGTAAGATTGAAGAGTTATCATATAAAAGATGTTCCAACAAATTTTCAACTCACAGTGAAAATCTGATCTCTGCTCCTTTGATTTGACTACTAAGAGGCAGAGGGATAGATAATAGGAACTTCTGATGGTTTCTCTTAAATTACAAGGTAAGGGACAGCTAGAGTCATGAAATAGAAAGAAGTCAAGCCAAGGTCAAAGAGAAGAGCTGGGTCTTCAACCTGCTGAGCTTGATACAAGAAAACACCTCTCTTCAGGAAAAGGACAGGAACAGGCAACTCTTTTGACAGGTCACATGACAACCCATTTCCTCAAGTCCCCCTTCTGAAGCTTGGAGACAAGTCAGTATCAGAGAGCCGTTGCTCCAATTATATCGGCATGGCCACATGAGAAGCAGTGGAAAAAAAGGGAGTGGTTAAGAGCTTCGGGATCCGATTCTCACAGATCTGAGTTTAAATCCTAGGTCTATGTATGCATCTTGGTTCTGTGAGTTTGGCCAAATTACTTACACTCTCTGAAGCTCAATTTCCTTATTCAAATACGGAGACAAATAGTAGCCACTTTAGAGTCTTTGTGAAAAGATATATGAGCTCGTGTGTGTGTGTGTGTGTGCAACACTTAGGACAGTGCTTAAAAGTTACCATAACATTACTGTATCAGAACCGAAAGAACTATGATCCGATCCTTGTACGTCATCACATTTGGCCAGGCTCAGGGCAAGCATGCATGATAAAACTGAGAACATTGTCTCTTAACAATGAGCACAAAAAATGATACATTGCAGTACAATGAGAACTGGTTCAGCATTTCATTCTTCACCATTCAGCCTTTTCCAGATCATTCTGAACCTCAGAACTGTCCAAGCAGGGAGGCCCTAGCTTTCTGCCAAGCCCTAAAAGATTAAGCACAACACAGCATTGAAAGAAACACTTTCTTTAACACACCTAGGTGTATGTGTGTGTGTGCGCGCACGCGTGTGTGTGTGTACGTGCAGAGTGACAGAAAACAAGAGTCTTTTGGAACTCAATAATGACCAGCTAGAATGTCTCACTTTAAGGACAGGAAGAAAAGACCTCTCCCCATAATGTCACTGAAGGATCACTCACAGTAATGTGGCATTACACACATTCCTCATTTTACACTCACAGCCACCAATTGAAGTAGATATTATTATAGTCCCCATTTTATAGATGAAGAAACTGTGGTTTATAGAAATAATTATGTCTATATCTTATTAGGCAGAGGAGTGGTCTAATTATTTTCCTAATTCTTAGGAGATTTTACAGCCAATCATTATTGTATATTTCCTTGGCTAATATTTTCCACAATCAGAAGAATTATCTTCCTCTGCACTATGTTCGAGTTGCTCTGAGACCTGATTTAGGGAGGTGAGAGGTGCTGGGCTGAAGCCAGGGGCACGGATTTATGGTTTCCTCCAAACATCTTTATCTCTAGGCCTGGGAAAGAAAGTCGCAAAGCTCTAATTTGGTGTTCCTAATTTCTGCACCAGGATGGGGCTCTCAGCCTGGACAATGCCTCATGATAGTGCCTGAATGGCAGCTGGCAGACACCTATCTACATCTTGGCCATATCTGGCACCATTCTGGGAAGCCAAGGTCCTCCTTTCCTTTTTGAAGGTTACCAGATGTCACTGATTCACACACTCTGCATTTTAAGAATCCCAACTGATCATAAATGTAATGGCTCTGAAATCTGTCCATTATTTATTCTGGGTCTGCATGGACTGAGCCTTCAACAATCTCTGGGCTTCTTGGGTGGTTTTTCAGACGCAGTAGCACTTTGCCATCCTCCTGAATTCTCTAAAATCTAGACACTGAGAATACAATGAACCAGGCTCTAAAAATTCTTGCCCTGAACTCTCCTCAGTGGTTTCCCACAAGAATCCCTAATAAGAAAGATTCTAATTAGGTTGGTAATCTCATGGCCCTGATTAAATGGCAATGATCAATTTTAGAGGTCTTTAATTTTCTTGATAAAGTTCACACTTTAGTCTCCTCTAGCTCCTTTATTTTCAGAAAAAAATAAAATAAAATCACGCCTCCCATGTGCCCCAGTGTGAGTCCACCTGAAACCATTCAGGACACCTCATTAGGAAGATGCTTAGTCAAGGATGGAGTTGGGGGTGGGGTGAATATGATGAAGTGATTCTAATTAGGATTAGCTTCTAATGCAAACACTGGCTGGGAATCATTTTTGCCATAAAACTTTCACCTCTTTTAAGCTTAGTCCCTCTGTCAGTGAAAGAAACCAAATAATAAGCACGCTTTGTAACTGGATTCACGAATGTTGAGGTCTAACGCATTGGTGCCACTGGCTGTTGAGTCACAGCACTCACTAGGCAGTGAGAAGTAATGTAGAGGAAGTGAGGACGTGGCCTGTATTGATCCCTCATCTAGTAAAACTCCAGCTCATGCTGGAACTAAACTTGTCTCCAAGGTTTTGAACAACATTTGGTCTTACCATCTTTTCCTCTCCCAGACACATCTGGACGTCTGGGTTCCAGGCTGAGGATGAAATAAATGCTGAAATCTTGCACCCAGAAAACCTGTTTATTTTTGTTTGAAAGTCTTAAAATTGTATCTGGGAGGAAGTGTGGTCTAATTGTTAAAATTGTGAATGATCCCTAATATCCTGGGTTATAGTCTCCTTTACTGTTAGCAACTCATCAATCAAGTCCTTTGGTGATTTAACGTGAACTAAATGTGGCCTAGTTTTCCTGGTGATTCCTAAGAACTTAGAATTAAAGATGTTAGGGGCGCCTGGGTGGCTCAGTCTGTTGAGCGTCCTACTTTGGCTCAGGTCATGATCTCAAGACTTGTGGATTCAAGCCCTGAGTCAGGCTCTGTGCTGACAGCTTGGAGCCTGGAGCCCGCTTCAGATTCTGCCTCCCTCTCTCTCTGCCCCTCCCCCCCCCAAATAAACAAACATTTAAAAGAAAAGAATTAAAGATGTTATTCAGATGCACATAAGCATCTGAAATAGAGAATGTAATCCTGGGCAAGGAGCTAGAATCTATAACCAAATTTGGCCAAGAAAGAGAAGGAGGTATTAACTACTTTTAGAGAAGGAGCATCACCATCCTGTATTTTACAAAATTCACACCAGGCACCCAGGAATTAATGATTTGGTTCTCAAATCCCTTCTCAGAAATCTTCAAAGGCAGTAATGAGTATTGATGAACCATTTCCATCACTCCAAAAAGCCCAGTGGAAGCTCCATGTTGATCCTTGATAAGACTGTGTAGGCATACTATCTAAAGCTCTACATTTCTTTGATTTTAGCTGGAAAAACAAACTCATCTGGTAACAGTTGTCATATTCTGAGCAGAAGCTCTGATAAACAGTCTTTGATTAATAAAAAACCCACAAATAAATTTGTATTACTAATTTAATTTTGTTTGCTAGACCGAAGCATTTAAAATATAGGATCTATAAGGGACAAAAAATGATTTTAAAAGGGTACCTGGTGCGGATGTCTGTTCATTGGACCATTGGGTGGTGAGTTGGTTCTTGAGGAGGGTTGAAAGAGTGGGGCAGAAAGCTAGCATGAGTATAAAAAGAAAATACAGTAAGGGTGCCTGGGTGGCTCAGTCAGCTAAGTGTCTGACTCTTGATGTCAGCTCAGGTCATGATCTCGCAGTTCATGAATTTGAGCCCTGTGTTGGGGCACTGAGAGCACAGAGCATGCTTGGGATTCTCTCCCCGTCTCTCTCTCTCTCTCTCTCTCTCAAAATAAATAAATTTTTTTAAAAAAGGAAAGTAGTGGTTCTCTAAATAGAATGCTTTCAGGGTGTGATACCCTAGGTATTTCCAGGGTACCTTCAGGTGTGTTCTCCTTCCCAGAATGAGCCCCTGATGAGCTGATTGACCACGACTTGATAGTTTGTCCAGAGTGCTGAGGGGAAAGGGTTCTTTTTGCCGAAGTTTCTTCCCAACGGGTTGTGAACAATACATGGCTACCAACTTATAAGCATCAGGCTACTTGTTGATACACATCACTACCCAACACAAATTTCACACAGGCACAATTCTGCCAGAAGGCGGGCTGTGTCTCCTGGCAACCTGAGGAGAAGGCCAGCAGCGGAGGCTCATTCTCCCCAAAGCACACATGCCAGACACTGTTAATCAACCACAGATCCCAATAAGGATCTCTCTCAAAGCAGCATTCCAGGCACTTACTACTAATTGACTGAATTTAGCAGAAATTCCATTTGCCTCCCCTGCCTTAAGATGAAGAGGTCACAGTAACTTAAGAATCCTTTATCCGGCAAAGATACCACTCTTGGGAAGCAGCACGGCATAGGAGCATGGGCCCACAGTCACGTTAAACTGGTTTCAAATCCCAACTCTGTCACTCAACTAGCTGTGTGTGCTTGGGCAAGTTACTTTGCCTCTCTGGGTCCTGGCTTTCTTCTCACTTAAACAAGGATTATAATAACATCCATCACAGGACTACTGTAAGGATTAAGTGAGAGAACATTCTAAGCTTGACAGCACAGTGCCTGGAATTTTGTATGTGTTTAACAAATGCTAATTCCCTTTCCTGCCTGTATTAATGACAAAAGCAGTTGGGCACCTTACCTAGAAGTCCAAGTTCTTTTTGGCTCTTCAGCTCATGAGTGTATTAGATTCAGCTGATAAGTAAAGGTATGAAAGGAACAATACATAAACTCTATTGGGAATTTAAGGGTAAGTTAAGGAACTAAATACAGACTGAGAAATGCCAAACATTAAGTTTTATGGATCAGTTTTGACCCCATACGACCCAGTATTAACAGTCCTGTTGTGCCCAATGTAGGCACTAAACAGATGGTTAAACCTATGAAATCACATACATATGCCACTAAAGCAAAGGGAAGAAAAGCAATTAGGGGGCAGAACTGAGCAGACCCACCTTTCCCTAGCCCATTTCTGGCCCAAACCTTTGTTCCAGGTCCTGTGACAGAGAATCATTTGCCTCAGCAATCCAACTTCACCATGCAGTCTTCCTCTGCTTCCTTCCTCTGGAATAAATAGAGCTTGTCCAGGGTCTGCGTGACCTGATTCTCCAAGCAGATACCAGCTCTCACTGAACTCACAAGTGTAGAGGGGAAAACCAAAGAATCAACAAAGGGAGAAGGCTACTACCTTGATCTATTTCTAAAGAGCAACCCTGCTGTGTCTGAAAGGCAGACAGGAGCTGTGAATGTAATTATGACCAATGCGAAGATTGAGCCCATGAATGGTTTGGCTTGAGCTTTTGCAAGAGATCAGAATTGTGTAGAATAGCAGTGTTTACAGGTTTATAGATCTGCCTGGGGCGTCCGACGCCCTTGACTATGATTTATTATTACAGGACAGAGATTATCTCAGACTGGGCTGGAAATGGATCTTGGCTGAGTTATTTACTCACCGGATGCAATGTGTGAGAGTTGATGGCCTTGTTTCTCAATTTGTCAGTTGTAAAGGGAGTCCCCAAGGCTCGATTTCAGACCCAGTATTGTTTACATAGCCCAGCAATAATACATCACATGTGGCAAAATATTACAAATTCATTTTTATGCTGATGATATGGCCCATGCATAATAGCAGCTAATGTGCTTCTCTTTTTAGTTGAAATTGCAGCTACGTTTCTAAAGGCACAAAGGGCCTTTTGTGTTTTGAACCATAAAGAAGAGAAAGTATATGACAGTTTTTAGAAGGACTAATGAAGAGTTTGATCTGCCTCGGCCACCATCTGTAATACAGTCCCATTATACCACTCACGGTCATTATAATACTATGCCATCTGAAGACCCCCATCAGAATTTTTAAGACTGTTATTATTATTATTATTATTATTATTATTATTTTGGAAGCTATGGGAAATGACTTCCCACTTTACTGTTTGCATTTAGGTGATGGGAAAGGAATCATTTGAACGATGATTTCCATCTGGTACTTTATTCAAATGGCTCACACCAACCATATGGAGACGACACACTAGCACATACACTGCCTACCAAGGGATACACTGTGTTTAAAACAACCTCCATATAAATCAGCTCACTATGAGTCACAACAAATTGCCTGCACTCTGAAGAATCTTTAGCAGGAAAAAAAAAAAAAAACACCAGCATATTTTAGAGAGCACAGAGATGCCCCAAGGAGGCAAAAGCTGTATTTGGTTTCTAGATGTGGACTCTGAGAATACAAATCCTGGGCATCTTTCTCAAGAAAGAGCAGTGCCTTTTAAATACGATTTCATGCTCTATGACACTAACAAGTCAAAAAATAAACAAATAAAAGAGCAGCCTCCTCAGGAATCTGGTGTGTTTCAAATGAACATTTACAAAAAGGAAAAGGACAAAGCTATTTCTTAGCTTTTTAAAGGTATGTTCTAGTCCTAAAAAGCCCTACCTTTCCCCTCACTGAAAGACAGCAAGTAGCTGCTTGGCTACGGGCAATTTGGATTTAATTGTGTTTGCTTAAACCATGCATTCCACTCCCAAACCATAAAAATGAATCCTAGACATCTCCAAGACTTGAGGAGTCTAGAGCCTATGTATCCTTTGCCTTCTCCAAAGAAGATTCCCAGGAAAGTTTCATCGCAACCTGTGTGTTTACCTTTGACATCTTTCTAGCCCACATGCTCTGAAGCACTTCATTTTAAAGCATTATATAGAAGATCAAAAGATGCCGACAAAGTGTCTCGAAATAGTGATATCATAGCCGATTGTTTTTTGTTGTTGTTGTTTTTTTTTTTTTTTTGGTTTATTGTCAGGTTGGTTTCCATATAACACCCAGTGCTCTTCCCCACAAGTCATAGCCAATTGTTAAAGGAGGTGAATCAGACAAAGTGGGAATGGGTCTCCAAAGCCTTTACTCTCATTTGCATGCTGCCTGAGGAGCTTACAATCATTCATTCCGTTGTTTTTTTCAACAAACATTCACTGAGCACCTAATCTACGCTGCAGAAAGAAAGCCTAGTAGTGAGAGCACAGGCTTGGAAGTTAATGAGCCTGAGTTCAACAAACAGCTTTGCAACTTTCTAAATGAGTGACCTTGGGCAAGTTATATAACTCCTTTAAACCGGCACAAAGTAGGAGGTCAATGAAGGTATGTCAAAGAAATAAATAACTAAGTTTTTGTTTCTTAATCTGTAAAATGTGGCTGTCAGGACCCACCTTGTAGGGTTGTTGAGGATCTGTTGAGAAAATGGACAGATAATGTTTTTCAAGTAGTAGTTCTTTCATTAGCAATCTGTGTCCCGGACCTTTGATCTTCTGGGGAAACAGACAAAGAAATCAACAATTATTCTGCAGTGTGATTGAAAACCAAACCAAACTAAGGGTGAGAAGGCACATGGTGGTGAGATTCAAAAAAGGCTTCTCAGGAGAAATGACTCGAGCTGTTTTATAAGACATGTAAAACCTAGCCAGGCAACAGAAGGGAGGGGTGGCATTCCGGGCAAAGGGATCGGAATGCATAGAAGCAAATAGGCAGGAGGGCCTGGTGCACACTGGTCAGGCTGCTCTGTGTGGTTCAACTTTCAGGCCGGAAGACGTAGGCCCTGGGCAGACTCTGCTGGGTAGGCAGGTTAACGTGAGGAGCCTGAAATGTGCTCGGAAAGCTGTGAGCTACGAAGAGTCTGTAAGGGCACATTGGGTTCTTAAATTCAAACCAAATGACAATGATGGAGGATGTGACACTGTGAATTATAATAAGAGCCATATATTTGATATTCATCGCCATTTCTGACTCGGAGCTCCTAAAATGATTGGAATTTCCTAAGAGATGAGAGCGATAAATAGGTGGCTTACGTTATGTAAATGAGGTGATTTGGGGGCCTCACCTAAGGATGGGGCTGGTTGGCAGGAGAACCAAGCAGGAGATTAGAGGGTTGGACCTTTCGGTCCCACCCCGCTTACCTCCAGGTAGAGGAGAGGGGCTGCAGGTTGAATCCACGGCCAATGGCCGGTGATTTAATCAATTGTCCATAGGTAATGAAGCCCTCATAAAAACCCACAAGGAGAGGGTGCAGAAAGGTTCCGGGTTGGTGAAAACGTAGAGATGTGGGGATAGCAGTGCATCAGGAGAGGACACAGAAGCTCTGTGCCCTTTCCCCACACCTTGCCCAATGCAAATCTTCCATCTGTACTCCTCCAGAGTTGTATCTTTTTTATAATAAACCAGTAACCTAGAGAGTAAAATGTTTCTCTGAGGTCTGTGAACCACGCTAGCAAATTAATTGAACTGAAGGAGGGGATTATCTGAACCTCTGGTCTACAGCTGGTTGGTCTGGAGCACAGGCAAACAACCTGGATTTGAGATTGGCATCTGAAGTGTTAAGGGTGCACGGAGAGGGGCCTTGTAGGGCTGAGCCCTTAATCTGTGGGATCTGATGCTATGTCTGAGTAGGTAAGGTCAGAAATGACTTGAATTGTAGGACATCCAGCTGGTGCCGGGAAGCTATGTGCTTGGATGTGTGGGGAACCCCCCTCCCCCCCCCCCCACACACACATTGGAATTGGGTGCAGAATCTTTAGAAGCACAGGTAAGAAAGAAACCCGAAAGCAGGAAACCACCCCCTGCCACCATTGCTACTCGGCAGTGGGAGTTTCCAGGAGCCAGCTCTTACAGAAGCCACCAGAAAATTTGTGGGAGCCACCAAGAAACCTATCATTCCCCTGAAGCACTCAACTGTAAAGGACTTCTGAAATCTTAGTTTTCATATTTTCAGCCTAGTCGTTTCAATCCTGAATTCCTGAAAGTAATCACTAACCCCACCTGCTTTAGTATTTTCAGCTTTTCACCCCTGAGCCTTTTATCTTAACATTTTACCACTTCTGCTTTCATGTTTGTATCCTTTTATCTTATTAGCTGAGTCTTTTATCTTTTATTTTAAATGTTACCCATTTTATCTCTTGTATCTTTTCTTACAAAGATTTTTAAATGGATTTTTAACTAATCCTCCATTCCTTTTCCTTGACGTTTTTTTCTTGCCTTGATGGCAATGTGATAGTTATATTCTTGTGACTTTTAGCTTCCTTTTATTTTAAAGGAATCTCTTCTCTTTCTCATTTTCCTCTTTCTCCTCCTCTTTGCCTTCTTCATCTCCCATTTGACCCTGTTTGCCTTTGGGTTTTTAATGTCTGAGAAGACAAATGCTAATTGGGAAGGAAACACCATAAGAGGCTGCCCATGGACAGAGGAGGCTAATGTCCTCCTCAGGTAACTGCAGTCCCTTCTCAGCCTGAAAATAGAACCTGAACTTGTCTTTCCCTTCCTGCAACCCAGCCTCCTCTCCAGCTCCACCAGTGATTTGTCAGGCCCTTTAAAAAATGGATTAAGAGAGAAAGAGAAAGGAAACTGGCCTACGAGAATAATAGGTTAACATCTCCCAGGGTTGTGGTTCTGTGACACTATCCACACATACGCACAAGTTGCTACAATAGTTTTTCTTTCTGACATTGTATCCAACAGACTTTATGGGAATTTTTGCATGTGTAGGAGCAGGGTGTGTGTGTGTGTGTGTGTACACATGTATGTGCATCTTTTCTTCTCTTTTAAGAAAATGAGATTATATTGTGCATACTCTAAGGTAATACGCTTATCTCATTTACTTAATTACAAATACATTTCCACATCAGGAAAACTCATCCAACACAATTGAGTTTTTAATTTTTTTCTTCGGCATGCTTTTTAATGCCTATCCCATTTTAGGGGTGAACTATGATTTGTGTGATTCCTATCTTGTCATTTTTAGATATCAGAAACAAGACAGCAACCAACATCTTTGTAGCCATATCTTTGGGCACACCCGTGATTATTTCCTTCAGTGAATTTCCTAGAAAGAGTCTTCCTCAAGACTGTACATGTCTTACTGTGTTTTCATATTGCCTAACCGCCATGTGACAAGGTTGTAGCAATTGAGTAACATAAAAAGTGCCAGTTTCTACACACCCTCACAGGTAAGAGGCATTACCATTCTTTGGAATTATTCCTTATGACCTTCGTCAGTGTGATCGCTGAGAAGCGGCATTGCATTTGCCTTTTGTAGATTCCCAAAGATGCTGAACATCTCACACAGACACGTTCCTGGCTCTACCTTCACCTCTTCCCAAACTACTTTTCCCAGCCTGAACCCTGGAGTATTGCCCTGAACATACACTGGCCGACTCTGTGAAGGAAAGTCCCACAACACATGTGTTTGTATTCACTGCAAGAATGTTGTGAAGCGTTTGGGTCATTATGAAAAATATGTCTTTTCTTAGGACCTACTTTAGTACTAGGAATAGCTGTGCTTCTTATAAATATCCAATTTATTTTTATCTTATTGATACCATGGAATGTGCAATTGACTGTTGTCTTTTTTTTTTTTTTTTAATCAGCAGCTAGAAAGTTCAGAGTCAGTTTCCTTCCAAGCGCCAGCAAGTTTATCCCACATGCCTATTTGTGTACCGACCTCACTCTTGGCTCCTTCTTATCTTTCCAACCTTATTTCCCTTTGTCATATTATATTCACATTTCAAATTGGATTGCATCTTGTTTGGCAGGCATTTATGCAATGCTAGGTGTAAATAAATAAAATATGGTAATCTAGGAGTTGATTGGGGCTCGTTATGGTTGGTGCCACCCAATGCCTTAGCAGTCACTGGTATTGAGCCAATGTGGTACTTCCCAGAATTTTTCACCTCATGGTGAACATTGAAAATGATGATGTTGGTAATTACTGAGGTAAATGGAGAAGATGCTCAGAGGCAGAGGAGATTGCTGAGGGAGTCCTATAGCCACCCTGTCCCATTTCCCAAGGTGGAGAAGACCCATTGTTGGTGCACAGGTTGAGAGATACTGGGCTGGTGAGGAAAGAAAAAAAAAACCTCACAAAAGTAAAACTAATAAAAGGAAAATAAAAATCATTCCATTTTTGTGCCTACTTCAAAAGAAGTGTACCCCACCCACACACACAGAAATATTTATTCTTTAGCTATGCTACAAATACAACAAGAACAGTTCTCCAGTATGGAAACAACCTATGGAATCTACTACCCTCTCATCCTCCCTGGACTTTGTGCCTGCCTATCCTTTCTTCCTTTTTTTCCCCATGTTCTTTTAACAGTATTCAAGCTCTTCTCTGAGCCTAAAGCTGGCATTTTCTATTCATGGAGATCATGGGTTCTTTGGTTCTTTATCTCCTCATCTAGCTTCCTGGTATCCCTTCCTCTTTGCTGCATGCTCCACAAACTCTGCCCACCTCCCTCAAGATTTTCTCAGTAGTATCCACCTTTCCATTTCCTGGGTCTCTTCCCTCTGCTCTCCCACCAAGCCTGGCATCAGAGCAGGATTCAGACAACTGTATTCACTATTTTCCTCTCTCACAGTAGCAGAGCAAATTAGATATTTATCACTCATGCTTCACTTTTCCAGGGACACAGCGAAGCCACCTTTCCTGGCCCACATGCACCCAGGTGCAGTGCAGGACTGCATTTCACCCACGGAATGTGAGAGAACTGGCTAGGTCACTTCTAGGCCCAGCAAGTCAAGAGCGTGTGTTTTCTCCTCTCTTTCCTCTCTACAGCTAGATCACACCAGGGGAGCTTCAAAGTCCCATTTTGAAGACGACAGAGCCACAGAGTGGGAGGAGTGTGAATCCCTAAATGACTGTATGGAACAGAGTTCCCTACTAACTGCATTAGATGGTGGCATGGTGGGGAAACTAACCTTTATAGTTTAAGATCACTGAAATTTAGGAAATTGTTTGCTATAGCAGTTAGCAGACACTAATAAATATATCAATGTTTCTTGCTGTTTCTAAAGAAAGAAAAAATAGGCCTTTCTAACTTTTTATAGCTTATTATTAATCATAGAGGAACAAGATTTTTTTTAAAGCAGGAAAGCTTTCAGAATTGTCAAAGTCTTAGAACAATGTTTTCCAAAGAATAGTTTGTAGAACACGAGCATTCTAGGAAGTACATGGTAAAAGAGTGGGGAATGGGGTTCTATGGTTTAGCAAGATTAGGGAAGGCAGAATGAAAAGAAACAGGCTTCCTTGCTGCAGGACTTCTCAGAGCCTTTAACATTAAACTGTATCTAGTGACTCTCCACAAGGGGGCTCCGTGGAACAGATTTGTCTCGTGAAAGACTGAAGATCAAATCTGAGAACAGAACAAGAACTGGCTCCTTTCAGTTGTGAGATTTCTACCTCTAAGTCCCTTTAGATGCAGAAATTCTATTCCATTGCAACTCTGCTGTAGTGTAGAGTTCCTTCTAAAACTGACCTTCTAATGACTCCTTCCTTCCCAGAAGAAGAGCCAGCCCAGGGTTGACTATCCCATCATCTGCCTCATCATCACGCACCAAACCCACTGGTGGTGCCAGGGCCACTCTCCTAGCATAAGCAATGGGCCCCTCCCACTTCTGAGCTCTTGCTACTAGAAACAGTCGTGGCCTCTCTCTGGGAAGGCAATAGAAATGACAGTCTCTGATTGCTCAATAGCCCTCAGTTGAATAGTTGACCTGATATAACTAAAGAGAAGGATGGTGAGGGGCATACCATGTGTGGCATGAAGGGAAAGAGTGAGGAAAGACAATACAGTGGAGGAAACCAAACGAGTGAGGCAAACAACTGGAGTGTGTGCTTAATGATGGTCCAGAGGGGCGAGATACACGGTTGTCCAAATTCCATATGAGCACATTAGCAGCCAACTGCCTACAAGCGTCCTGGCAAATAGAGTCGAGATTTACATAAATTTCTGAAGGGGAGACTGTCTGAACTTGCTCTGAATCACATCCAACTGAATGTTGTAATGCTTTAGTCTTCAAGCCTCAACACCAACTCCAAATATAACACCTGCATCTGCCTAAAACCCCTAGACTCCATCCCAGGGGGATCGCTGAGCGCAGAGCTCAGCAGATGGAACCGCTCGTGAGATACTTTAAGATACACAAATATGCATTTTAGGTGTTTAAATCTCATTTGAAGATTGCTACACCAACACCAGGAAAGGTCTCTGTCAGCTCCAAACCAGAAGGGACCATTTTCATTCCCAGAATAAGGCCTGGCCACAGGACTGTAAGCCAGTGGTGCTCACTAATGACCCTTACATCTATGCACTAATGGAGTGACAAATTCCAGCTGATGTCTTAGAAGACATCCAGCTCCCAGGATCCTGGTCTGTCCCTTCCTCTGTGTTTTCCATCCTAGAGCTAAGCAGACACAAGTAATTCAATACTCAATAATAATACAAAAAGGTGAAATGGGATGAAATACATGCACTAATGCATTTATGATCTCTAACTCTAACCAAGGAGCCCACGGTCTCTTTTGTTCACCTTTGGTTTCCTTACCATTTCTCCTACGTGTGTTTAGTTGTTCGGCAGCATCGTGATCTCCTGGGTACCTTTAAAGTGCAATGTTCACTGCAAAGGAAACAATCGAAAAAACTAATAGGCAATCGACAGAGTGGGAAAAGATAGTTGCAAATGACATATCGGATAAAGGGCTAGTATCCAAAATCTACAAAGTACTCACCAAACTCCACACCCGAAAAACAATCCATCCAGTGAAGAAATGGGCAGAAGACATGAA
>CM053559.1:58957660-58983571 GCA_028646485.1 Cryptoprocta ferox | reverse complement strand
AGAGTTAGGGAGAGGGAGGGAGAAAAAACACGAGAGACTCTTGAATCCTGAAAACAAACTGAGGGGGGAAGGGGAAGGGGAAAAGGTAAAGCGGGGTGATGGTCTTGGTGGAGGTCACTTGTGGGGAAGAGCACTGGGTGTTATATGGAAACTAACCTGACAATAAACTATAAAGTTAAAAAAAAAATAAAAAAATAAAGTGCAATGTTCAGGCCCCTCATTAGACATTGCAAAGTAGAGTTAGAAGGAAGAGCCCAGGAATCTGCATTCTGAGCACTCTGCCCAAAAGACGCTTCTGCATGCACAGTCTGAAGAACTCTGTGCTGAGGTTTCCGATCCCGGCAGTCACCCCTCCTACCAAGAACAAACGGCAGACCTACCCCACGTGCTCACCTCCCGCTGCCCTGACAACATCAGAGCTACCCGTTGGCACTCTCCCCCAGGCCTTCACCAAGCCTCCGAGGCAGAGAGGTATCCTTCCCACTCTCGCCCCAACTCCACCTCCACCGCCTCAAACAGGATATTGCTCCATCACGTGTACTTGGACCCACAGGTGCTGCCAACTGAGGTTCCTAGCCTCCTCCTCCATCGATGAGAACAGGAACAAGTATCAGGTGTTTTTCCCCTTCACAATCAAATCTCTTACACCTACTGCCTGCACCTGTTCTCTTCATTCTCTCCCTCCTACTTACTCTTTAATCCTCTGCCACCAGATGTCTGCCCACACCACCCTCCTGAATCAAATCTGCAGCATTTGTCATGAAAATGATGATATATTACACCCAAAGGTATTTTACAGCTAATAAAATACTTTCACACACATTTTGTCATTTGGACTTCATGATCCTGGGGGCGGGGGGGAAGAAGTATGTAATATCTCAGAGAGTCCCAAACTTCAGTCTAGATTACTATGCCACCTTCCCAATGTTTGCCCCATCTACTTGCCCCTACATTACTATTTCCTTAGTGTTTTTTTTTAAGATAACTCCTATTTTAACTTGTTTATTTTGAAAGAAAAATGTATATCAGTGGAAAATCACTATCATTTGTCATAAATAAGAGAAACCAGTAAAAAGAAGTTCAGTGAAAGCAAAATAATGTTACTTAAGTTTAATGTCAAAGCGACTCTGGCCTGTAGGCTTTTAGTCAAAGGTAGACTTCTGAGCCCGTGGGGAAAGTCAGCTCTCCTGTTGCCCTGGGGAGCTGGGGAGTAGGAAGCCTCAGCCTTACTGAGCTCTCTCACGGCCTTTCCAGGTTCACAGAGGCTTAGCTCACTTGCAAGGGGGTCAATATCTACCCCTTTCCCTCCCCAAATACCAGATCTTTCCCAGGACCTAGACCCAGACACTGCTCCCCAACCACTGTCCAGCGCTGGGGAAGAGGCACCACACCTGTTCTCTGATAAGGATCTCAGCAGATCCCAGGGCCTCACTCACATCCAGTTGTTCACCGGTTTCTGCCATGGCCCTAAAAGAGGGAAAGAACTGGGGTAAAAGTCCCCTTCAGGTGACCATGTTTTTAGCATTCCTTCTACAATTCTAGCTGGAAACTATCACTTGCCAAGGCTTTGAGTCCAAAGACCATTCACACCTTGTTTAAAAATGAGATTATCACATACATTAGGTTGGCTATTAGTAAGAAAGAAAGAAAAAAAGAAAAGAAAAGAAAAGAAAGAAAGAAAAAGAAAGAAAGAAAGAAAGAAAGAAAGAAAGAAAGAAAGAGGAACAACAAGTGTTGGTGTGGATGTGGGAAAATTAAAACTCCTGTGCATTACTGTTAGGAATACAAAGTGGTATAGCCATTGTGGAAAACAGTATAGTGGTTCCTCAAAAAAAAAAAAAATTAAGCATAGAATTACTATGTGATCCAGCAATTCCTCTACACAAAAGAATGGAAACTAGGGTCTTGAAGAGCTATTTGTAGACCTGTATTCATAGCAACATTATTCACAATAGTCAAAAGGTGGTAACAATCCAAATGTCCATCAACAGAAGAATGGAATATTATTTAGCCTTAATGAAGAATGAAATTCAGATACATGCAACAACATAGTTGAACCTTAAAGGCATTATGTGTAGTACAAGCCAGCCACAAATGAACAATACTCTATGATTCCACTTACATGAGATACCTAGAGTAGTCAAATTCATAAAGATAGAATAGAACAGTGGTTACCAGGGGCTCTAGGGAGGGCAAAATGAGGAGTTATTTTTATGGGTACAGAGTTTCGGTATGGGATGATGAAAAGTTCTGGACATGGGTAGTAATGACGGTTGCACAACAATGTGAATGAATTTAATGCCGTTGAACTTTACACTTAAAAACAGTTAAAATGGTAGATTTTCTGTTATACATATTTTATCACACTTTAAAAAAATGAGATCAGCAGTTATATGTTAGAAAGTGTTAAAGTCAGATTAGCACTGAAATAAGACTTTCTACTTGACCAAATCAAGACTGAAATTGAAATGGACAAGTAGATAACTCTCTCACCATGTGATTCAATATTATCGAAGGTCACATTCCAGCATCTCCAAAACCACCAGTAAAATGTTTACCAAGTTTTAAGAAAACACTCTCATAATATCTTAGATACTCATTACACAGATAAGGACACTGAATCTCAGACACAATAGATATCATAAGCGAATTTCCCAAGGTCACACATGGTAAATGGCTTAATATAGGTTGTTCTGATTCTCAGTTTAGTGTCAGCCCCATTAACTCATAGTGTTCCTTCCTACTGCTCTCTTTTCTTCTTCACTATCCAAGACACTGACTGCTTTTTGTTCTCCTCCTACCCATTTTTCTTTCTCTGTTTTCTTGTGATTAAAAAAAGGTAATAGATTTTATATTTTAGAGCAGTTTTAGGTTTACAGAAAGTACAGAGAATTCCCATATGCCACCCCTTCCCCCAGTTTACCTTATTATTAACATTTTTGCATTAGTGGAATACATTTGTTATCATTGGTGAGCTAATATTGATGGGATGTGATTAACTAAAATCCATAGTTTACATTGGGGTTTACTCTGTTCATACATTCTGTTGGTTTTGAAAAAATGTCTGATGACCCACATCCACCATTACATTATCATACAGAACAGGTTCACTACACTAAACACCCTCTGTTTGTTTCTCTTTTTTCACCCAAGTCAAATGATTCCCCAAAGTTCCAATCCTGACCTGTTTCTCTTCCTGTTCTACTCTCTCCCTTCGGGGATCATTTTAATCCCCACATTTTCAGGGACTCCTTGTGTCCTAACGACTCTCCAAGTTCAATCCCCACTGGCCTGCTGTACATGTCCACTGGTATGTCAGAAGCAAGCCAGCTGTGTACTCAACCCCCAGCCCCTGACCACCTATTCTTCTTAATGACAAGGCACCCTCCTAGTCACCTCATCACCCTAGAATCAACTTTGACTCTTCCTTCCTTCTCCTTTGAGGCAGAAGCCTTAAAAAGAGGGGGGAGGGCACCCAGTGACAGGCTGGAGTCATGTTCGTGATGAGCTTAGACTCTCTGGCTGCAGGAATCTGTCTTCAAGTCCTCTGACCCATGCAAGGTGAATGGCAAAAATAATGACATGGTGAGCTAGCAGCCATTTTCACAGAAGTGCTTCTTTGTAGTCAACCTAGCAAAGACCTCTCTCTCTTTTTTCACATCAAACAGGTCTTCCTCACCCCCCACCCCCTGTTGCCTTTGATGTCTTTCTTCTCTAACCCAGGTCTTGGCACTGGTGGGAAAGAAAGTCAGGATGAGACCAGATTCACTGATCACCAACAGAATGATGGGGCTTATTCTCTGAGGTCAAAGCTCAAAAAATTCATTAAAGTTTTTTTTTAAATATAAACTCAACAGTTTAATAAAAATCTACTGTACAAAACTATCGATAACTCAATATTTGCCCTCAAGCAGGTCACTGAAGAGTCGAGTAGAAGCCTACGTAAAAAAGTAATGAAAATTAAGTGTGATGTGTACAGTAACAGAAATTTTACATGTTTAGAAAAAGACAAAGGAGTGTCTTGGTTAGAATTGTGGCCAGGTGCATGCAACAAGAAACTGACAACAGTGACGTAAGCAAATCAGGGTCATTTTTCTCAAGTTACAAGAAGTGCAGAGGTTAAGCAGTCTAGGGCGGGTATAGAAGCTCCATGAAGCCATCCGGGACCGAACTCTTTTATCATTCCCTCTGCCATTCCTCATTTGTGACTTTCATCATCTCACTTGCAGGATGACTGCTTGAATATCCAGACATAACATATGAATTTGGGGTAGGGAAAACCAAGGTTAAAAGGCATGTGCCAAGTGAGACAGTCCCTTTTGACCAAGAAATAAACAGCCCTCTTGGAAGCTCCACCCAGGAAGTATCAGCTCCACTTATATTTCATTAGCCTGAATGGTGTCACAGGGCCACCTTAGGTGCAAGTGAGCCTGGAAATTCAAGATTGGAAGGTGGGTGCATTGCCGCTACACTGAGGAAAACTTGAGATCTGTAAAAATGAAAACCTGGGACAAGCCAGCATCATGTTGTGGGGATACTCCATCAGCTCTATGGAGAGGTCTATGTAATAACGAATTAGGGCATCCTGCCAACAACCACCACTACTATGCCAGCCATGCAAGGGAGTCATTTTAGACTCAGGTGCTCCAGCTCCAGTCAAGCCTTCAGATGAACGCAACCCAGCTCTAACCTAGCTTGAGTTGCCTGAGAGACCCTTAGCCAGAACCACCCAGCTCAGTCACTCCTGTATCCCTAACCCTCAGAAATGGTGTGACATCTTAAGTGATGATTATTGTCTTAAATGAGTTTGGAGGCAATTCGTTACGCAGCAATGGATAACTAATATGGAAAATCAGAAAGAAGAGATGGGGGGAAGATAGACTGAGCAGCTAACTATGCAGGTGGGGGACCCCTTTTAGGTAGATAGAGGGCATGTACAGCTCACTGAGCCAACATGGTATGGTCACGGGAGTTGAAAGGAACACCACCACTTCCATTTTGCTTCCCTCTATTGGTGGCATGGGGGTAGGTGAGATAGGGAGAGAAACACCAAAGAAGAAGGAGAGAAATGTAAGAGCTGGATCATAAGGGGTCTTGAAACTCTTTTTAGGAATCATGGTTTTATCTTACAGGCAAAGGAGAGCCATGGAAGGTTTTTAGGATGGGATAGTCATGGAAAGGTTATATTTGAAAAAGATCACCCTGGCAGTAGTGGGGAACACAAATGAAACACAGACTTTCTAGAACACTTAAAAGAACATTCTGTTTGTATACTTAGATGTACAATATTTGGCAACCATATTTCTTTTAGGTGTTTAATGTTTTGTAGAGACTGCGGACTAGTTCCACAAGGCCTAAAAACAACAGAGTATTTAGCACACTTACACCCAGAAATACAAATAGGGGACAATGGGCAGAGCACACCTGCCCCGCCTCTGGACTTAGACCCAGGACTGAATCATACTCTGATACTTAGGCAGCACCTCACCGGGGATGACTCTCTGAGCCTCAGAGCCCTTGCCGGCAAAATGAGGATAATGATGAAGCCTCCAGCATAGCAGCAGATAAGCCTGAGATCTGACTATGTAAAGATCCCAGCAAAGTGCCTGGCATGTGGCCACATACACGTAATATTCTTCTGTTGATGATTTTACCTGCAAAAATGTTTCTTGAGTGAGATGGATTGGGATAAGCAATCTATTTCACAGATGGGAAAACTGAAACAAAGATGGTTTATGGTGCACAGCAGAGTTAGGATTGGAATCTGGGTGTCCTGATTGTCAATCCAATGCTACTCTCTACTCAGTAAAAACATGCAGCCAAGCAATCACACTGTCCCTTCTTTTTGGCTGGAAAGAATAAAAGTTGAGAGGGGCGCTTGGGTGGCTCAGTCAGTTAAGCATCCGACTTCATATCAGGTCATGATCTCGAATTTTGTGGGTTTGAGCCCTGCATCAGGCTCTGTGCTGACAGCTCGGAGCCTGAAGTCTGTTCAGATTCTGTGTCTCCCTCTCTCTCTGCTCCTCCCCACCTCATGCTCGCTTGTTCGTGCTCTCTCTCTCTCTCTAAGAATAAATCAACATTAAAAATAATTTTTTTTAAAGAATAAAAGTTGAGGAGCATTGATGAAAGATGAAATGAATAGCCAAAATAAGAGCAAAGGATATTCCCACAAAAATGATTTCTGGTCATCCCTCCCCTGCCTCCAATTTACAGATCTCCAATCCAACCTACTTTATTCTTCCCTCTTACTCATAATGTGCCATTAGGTAGCTGATAGAAGGTGATATGCTTTTCTAAGAATGATCTCCTTTTAGTCCCTTAACTGTTCAGTGAGTAAGAAGAAATCAGCACTTGGTTTTGTCACATATGTTACAGGTACATTATCTTAATTCAGAAGAAATTGAAGACCTAGCATGTGCTGGTGGATTAGGTACTTAAAAAGATACATCAGCCAGGTCTTAGCGTGGAAGAGTGGAATAGTTAGTTGGGAAGTCATATCTTGAACAAATACCTATCATGCCAGATGATAAGCCCTACCCTAAAGGGATAAACACTCTGCCATGAGGAGCACAGGCAGGGAAGTATTTCAGTCTATTCAGAATGACCCCCAAAGTTGTAATGAGGGCACACTTGAATTCGGTTTTGAAGAATGAGTGGAAAGCTCACCAGAAAAATAGGCTTTTGAGCCAAAGGGGGTTAGCATGAGTAATGTTCAGGGACATAGGTATGCAAACTGCTTGGGAAATGTAAAGTGTTTTGGCTCTGCTGGAGGGAGGCGTGTACAAGCAGAGAGTGGCAAGAGATGAAGCTGGAAAGAAAGACCCTCACTAGGGAGGTTAGGCTTAATTTTTAAGGTAGTGGAAAACACCTGGGATGTCTGTAAACATTATGTTCAGCTATTGGACTTTGGAAGAGGCATCTACCATGGCAATTCCTTCTGACCAGTCAATCCTACAGGATTGGGGTTCTTCACACAGTAGGCTTCCTTGGGGAATGCAAGTATCCATTTTATTGGGGACTGAGTCTGTCCTTCTTGTGAGCCTACTGGAGTCACAAATGAGAAATAATGTGAGTAAACTACATGACTGAAAGACACTTAATCTGGGCCAAATCCATTTGGTCCTGAGGGTGATTTATCAAGAAAGCAAATCCATTTCCAAGATAAAGGAGGAGAAGGCTCCTAGAGTTGATTTACACTTGCCAGAAGAACATTAATGTCACTGCATTTCATGTTCCAGCCAGTCACTGGTCCCTCGCCACTGGAATGCCTCCTGACCCTGCACAGGACGATTTGGAAATGGAACAGCACCGTTCAGACCATAGCACCAACCAAGCAGGAAAGCTTCAGGGCCCACGAAAGTTGTCACAAGTCTCCCCTCCGTCTCGGGCTCCAATGATGTGACTGCAGCCTTCACGGTGGCCTCATCCGGGGGCCAACCTGGGTGCTCCACAGACACACCAGGCGCCGCTAGGACTGAAGAAATTATTTATCACCTGCAGCTTATAGGGTTGCAGGAGGAGGGAAACCTAGAAAACTCCAGTGTCCCATGGTTCAAGGAACACCCTGCACAAATATTATTCCGTGCCAGGCATTTGCTGCCCTTCTCAGCAGCACTCTGGATTCCGGCTCTGGGGCATCACCGTGCCCTCCTCCGTGGGAGGAAGCCCCTGCCATCCCCACCATCCCATCCAGCCCTCTCAAGTGACATCAGACCCAGCCAAGGAGCATACCAATCGAACTGGTATCCATAGCCTCACTACCCATGAGACACATAAGTATCTCGGGGCCAGGACCTCATGCTGTTTTGTAACATAAGCACTTTCCACACAGGGTGCATAAGTCAAGGAGGGTCTGATTGTGGACTCCAAATAGTCCCTATCGCAGTGTTATTGTAGCCTCCCTTCTTCCTCCTGATTATTCCAGTCAACATAATCTACAGCATCCAGCGATAAACCTGCTGGCACTCAATTTATAGGCAAACAATTCCCGTCTCTTTTCAGCCACTTATCTTTTCCAGCAGTCAAAGAAAAACTATATATAGTGTCTCTCTGGCGTCTAATTCTTTCTTTCCCTCTCATTTTTTTTGAAACAAGGGAGACATCAAGGTTTCGTGTGGGGTAAATGAGCAGAGTCTAGCTTCTCCCTGGCACATAATGAATGTGTACAAGAACAGGGCAGGCTCGTGATGCATGACTGTGTGATGAGCCTTAACACCCCAAGTCAGATGTGATAAAAGCAGAATCCGCGTTAGCAAACAAAACAGCGACGATACCAATTCATAATAGTAGTCCTTTACAAAAACATTTACTGCTTCTTCATGGGGCTTAGTGTCAAGGAAATGCCATGGAAGTCTGCATAGTATTTTATTTATTAAGCATTTTCAAAACATCTACTCTCATTCCCATAACAATCCTAGAAAGCAGGTAGAGGTGAGAATTAGCCTTATTTTTAGATGAGAAAATAAGTTCAGTAAATTTACCTGCCAGCAGTCATAGCACTGGTCAGTTGCAAAGAGAGGGATAAAATGGACAGGTTTCTGACATTTAATCCACTGCTTTTCTCCTTCACTCTTTTGTAGTTTTATCACATTAGGCTAACTTGGTTGTACCCACACTCTGTTACACACACACATCCACACCGAACTGCAAGTATGCAAGCAGGAAAAGCTTGGAAACGTGGTTAAAACTTCTCTTTGTTGCAACATTTATAATATTCTCTATCTTCTTCATTGATGCAGTTAATCACTGCTAACAAAATATTCTTAGCAATGCAGAAGGAAAATTAACCTTTACTTGGTTATTTTCTGCTCTCTGCTTTTGTATAAAAATATAAAATCCCAGAAAACAAGCAGATAAATGGGACTTTCACAAGATTATGCCCTGGATTACTCGGCTTCATTCCCAAACCTGCATCTCTCATCCCCCATCCTCTGAGCAGAAAGTGAGTGTCCCATTTGCCTCCCCTTCACCTACTTAAATGGGAAAGAGATATGTAGTTTAGGCAAAATAGTATTAAGAATTAAAAGCTAGGGGCACCTGGGTGGCTCAGTCGGTTAAGCATCCGAATCTTGATTTTGGGTCAGGTCATGATCTCACGGTTTGTGGATTTAAGATCCATATCAAGCTCCATGCTGACAGTGTGGAGGCTGCTTGGGACGCTCTCTCACCCTCTATCTCTGCCCTTGCCCTGCTCATGCTCTTTTTCCTCTCTCTTTCTCTCAAAATAAATAAACTTTAAAAAATAAGAATTAAAGACCAAAAGAGGTTTTGCTTATGCCAAATTAAAAGAATAACACTCCCCATTTCCCAAGTATTACAGGTAATCAAGGTTTTTCCCTTCAGGACTTTAGGAGGTTTCTACAAAACTTCTCAGAGCAAAATGCAAAAATCACTCGCTACAGAAAAGCACCTGCCTATTATTTTTTAATTTTTAAATATTTATTTTTGAGACAGCGAGAGACAGAGTGCGAGCAGGGGAGGAACAGAGAGAGAGGGAGACACAGAATCTGAAGCAAGGCTCCAGGCTCTGAGCTGTCAGCACAGAGCCTGATGAGGGGCTTGAACTCACGAACTGCGAGTTCATGACCTGAGCCGAAGTCGGAGGCTTAACCGACTGAGCCACCCAGGCACCCCACCTGCCTATTATTTTTAAAAGTGTTTTCAAAGACTAGACCCACCCTTTATCCCAAATTCCAGATCACATTCTACAAGATATACTGTGATGACAACACGTTTCTTTCGCCACCTCTAACCCTGGACCTATTTGGTCTAATCAGACTTCTTTAACAGCAGCACTGCTTGAACAAGGACTCTGCTGGGAATCCTGTGTGATATAGGTCCAGGAAAGAGAGGGTTCAGACAAACTGTGGGGGCAAATTCTGGACATATGAGAGGCTCAGCAAGTATGCATCAGATGGAGGACAGAGCTATATGTGGTCAAGAGTAAGGAAAGATATTTGACCCAAAACAGGAAGAGAGAACTGGGGCCCAGACAGGAAGATCTTGGTTCTCATAGAAGAGAGAAGCTATGTGAAGTTGGAACAGAGGACACAGGCCCTGCTCTGTCCTGGAGGAGCTCATGGTCTAACGGAATGGACCAGCAAGCCGATAAGCATCATGCGTGTGAACAAAGAATGACCAGGCACAGGAAGGCTTGTGAGTCTGTCTGACACTGTATTTCAGGCAAGGTATCCTACTGAAGGTGATCCCCTCCCTCCCCCCTACCTCTGCCGCCCCAGAGTGGAGACTTGCAGGATTTTTCTAGTTACAGAAGGGTTGGAGAAGAGCTCAAATAAAGCTAAATAGATTGCAGTGGGTTGAATGGTGGCTACCAAAAGTATACCCACATCCTAATCCCTGGAACCTGAGGATGCAGCCTTATTTGGAAAAGATGTAAATGAATTAAGGATCTCCAGCTGAGGTCATCCTGGATGATCTGAGTGGGTCCCAAATCCAATGACAAGTATCACACACAGAGGAGAGACCTCCTAAGAGAAGAGAGGGCCATATGAAGAGGGAGGCAGAGATTGGAAGGATGCAGCCACATCCTAGGAACCCCTGAAACCATGAGAAGTTGGAAGAGGCAGGAAAGGATTCTCTCTTAGAACTTCTGAAGGGAGTGTAGCCTTGCTGACACTTGATTTTGAACTTCTGCCTCCAGAATGGTAAAAAGAACACATTCTGCTGTTTAGGGCTACCAACTTTGCATAATGTGTTGTGGCAGCCACAGGAAATGAGTGCAGAGGTGTGAGAAGAATGCTGGTCCTGGCCCTGCCTGCCCCAAGGTCCATTCCTCACCTTTTTCTCACTCTGCTCTCTGTGGCAGGGGCTGAGCCCCATAGGCTGCATTTCCCAGACTCCAGGGGCTCAGCCAATGGGAGGCACTTGGCAGGAGCCTGGGGGTAGGAAGAAGGGAGCAGCCAGGTTATTTCTTCCTCCTCTCTCAGCCTCCAGAGGTACTGTCACAAGCAGCCGTGTCTCTTCCTTGGCTCCCATTCCCACCTACTAGATCTCTGTGATTCCACATCTCCCTAGGCGATCCTAGCCCCTGGTTCTAAGCCACAATAGTTTCCAAAAGTGATGAGTGCATTATGATTTGAGCATAGGTCTTTTGCAGGGAGGAGAAGGAGAAGAGCCTGAAATGATAGACTGACGCCAGATTGGGTTGGGCTGCTTCACATCCACTGAAAGACATCAGGGCGCCAGCAGCAGAGCTTTGAGGCTCCTCTAATGAAACAAAATCTCAACAGAAGCTGCAGGTTCTTATCCCTGACCTGACATTCACTGGTACGCAGCTTAGTCACGTGAAGTCTCCAGACAGCCCTTGGCAGAGGACTGTATTACTTCGCTAGGGCCGCCATCACAAAGCACCACAGGCTAGGTGGCTTAAATCACAGAAATTTATCTTCTCCCAGTTCTAGAGGCTCCAAGTTTGAGAGCAAGTTATTGGCAGGGGTGCTGTCTTCCAAGGCCTCTCTCTCTCGATTGTAGATGGCTGTCATCAATTCATGTCTCCACATGGTCTTCCCCCTGTACCTTTCCATGTCCAAGTTTCCTCCTCTTCTAAGGACACCAGTCATATTGAATTAGGGTCCACCCTAATGATCTCATTTAGCTTAATTACCCCTTTAAAGACTGTCTCCAAGTGCACTCACATTCTGAGGTAGTTGGGGTTAGGGACTTCAATAGATGAAGTCAAATCAGCCCATAAAAGACTTACGTATCCACGGCAGACAGAGATAGTGAGAATCATGGCATACCCAATGGGAATCAGATGTAGTCAGCAGACGTTCAGTAAAAAACAAAGGTGCTGGGTGGACTCAGGGGTACTTGGTAGAAACTGTAAGGTGCACAGCAGGTGCCAGCAGCCCTGACCAGCAGAAGAGGCCAGAGCAGGGGAAAAAGGAAGATGCCTTGCGGCATCTGACCACATGGACAGTTGGAGTAGCCTCTGGGAGCATGTGAGGAGCCAGCAAGAACTTCCAGAAACCTTAAGTTGAGATTCTAGTGGCTGGTAAGGACAAGAGTTAGCAAAAGAAAGTTTTGCATTATTAATGGATTGGGTTTTTTGTGTGGTTTTTTTTTTTTGTTTGTTTGTTTTGTTTTTCCTTTGGTACCCACAGGTTGATAAAATCTACAAGGTAAAATCAGAGCATTTTGGAAGGTATCGAGTTCTCCCTACCACCACACCGTCCCCACCACAACGCAAACATACACAGATGGTGTCTGGCCTCCTTTACAGAGCATCCCCGTGGAGATAAAAACAAGAAATCAGGGCCCACAAACAGTCACTGCAAGGAAAGGGAGAATCAGACGGAGGCAGCGGGAACTTGACTGGGGGGCCCGGTTCAGTCAGTGCAGCTATGTTTGTGTGTTGGCCACATGCAGACGTGCCGCAGCTCTAGGACCATAAGCCTATGTCCAAGGGAGCCATATACACGTGCTTTTGCAGATGAGACACAATTTATTAATATGAGACTCTGCAGGGTGCATAGCAATAAATTGTAATTCGTGAAATTTATAAACTGAGATAGCACTAGTGAGGGTCCTGTGAATTGTAATTCTCTCGACCTGACAAATGAACTGCTCTGAGCAGCGACAGCTTCAGCAGGGTGAGAGGAATAAATCAGCTGGCTGAACTGTGGTAAGAAAGCAAACAGTTTTATTGGTCTACGGATCTTGAGAAATGTTGATTAAGTCAGATCTGGAATCCCCCCATGGTTGTTTTACAAGCTGCTTTATCCTGGAGACCCCCCAGGCCTCCCCACATTACCACAATCTCCCAGGAAAAACGGGAAATGAGTTATACTGTGTTTGGGGTAGGAAACAAAAATATATTCCTTTATGGTCTTGGGAAAAGGTAAGTCTGCCCATTCAAGGAGTCTTCTGTGTTTCCAAGATCTGCACAGAAGAAAACTTTACGGGAGGTTTTTGATAACCTTTCAGTCTCCAGAGAGCAAAGAACAGAAAATACCTTCAGTTGTGGGACCCAGTGTTTGAGAGTATTTTTAGAATAAGCAAAGCTCATCGGAGGTTAGCCCCTGAACTCACAAAGTATGGATTTTACTCAGCAAGAGTAGAAAAAAAAAAAAAAAAGAATGTGGTGGGCAACATTTAAACTAGAGACAGTAGAACAAACTGCTTTTAATTACATTTGTGTCCCAAGAGAATCCATTTGCTATCAAATAACTAATGTGCTAATGACAGTTCTGTTCATGAAGCAGGTCCCCTAAAGATTCCATTCTAGGAAATGGTTTGATTTCAGCAAATGGTCACATTTATTCTAAACTGTAGCCTTCAAATTCAACATGTCATGTATTTAAGACTTATATTCCCTCTAGTTGATCTGAATTACCAGACAGGAACTATTTAATTGGGAAGTTTATTTGTAAGGAACAGCAGGAGAGAGGTAGCAACTCTGGAGAGGGGAAGGAGAAGGGAAATAAGGTTGGTTAGCCATTCACATGCCTGGTGGTATGCTCAGGCTCTCATGACCTTCAAGAAGCTACTATCCTCTCCTGTTATAAGACTGAGACTCAGAGAGCAACTGAAAAAGGCAGAAATTAACTGACAACTAAGTTTATGCCCTTTCTTTTCAAGTTGAGAACCCCGGGATCCTCCACTTCAGAGTTCTCATGGGGCGCCTGGGTGACTAAGTCGGTTGAGTGTCCGACTTTGGCTCAAGTCATGATCTCACAGTTTATGAGTTCAAGCCCTGTGTTGGGCTCTGTGCCGACAGCTCAGAGCCTGGAGCCTGCTTTGGATTCTGTGCCTCCCTCTCGCTCTCTGCCCCTCCCCTGCTTGTGCTTGCTCGCTTGCTCTCTCTCTCTCTCTCTCTCTCTCTCTCGGAAATAATAAACAAATAAACTTAAAAAAAAAAAAAAGAGTTTTCTCCATGTCATGCATCACCTCTTTCTCCCTGCAGATGCAGACCTAACCGGGTCCCACACCTAGAGCACTGCCTCCCTTATTCATAACCACCTCCAGGGAAGGAACAACTGCCTCCTGCCTCGGGCAAGAGGCCCAGGAAACTCAGTCTGTGCTGCCCAATCGGAAGAGATGCCATGCTTGAACAGAGAGAGAAGGTGTTATGGGCAATGCTCCTCCTGTCCCACTGGAAGTCGAGCCCGCCCGCGAGGTCCAGGGAGTGTCCAGTTTCAGGAGCTGGCTGCCCTGGGACTGAGAAAGCAGGTCACAGCGGTGCTGCGGGGCAGCCCCCAACAATTTGTTGCAGCGGCAGGAAACTTCCGAAATGTCTTTCACAGAAGCTAGGGTCCCACCAGGAGCAGCGGCGTGTTTGTGTGGCTGCAGGGCACTGGCAGCCCTCGCTGCCATCCCAGCTCCCCAGGGTCGGGCAGATAATCAGCCGCAGCGATGAAGTCTCACTTCAAAAACACAGATCCTGGGGATGTCCACTTCCCGAACACACATTTCCTAATGCTGGGCGACATCTGGGCTGATCACCAAGATCTCTGCCACCTGAAGGGAAACCAGAAGGTGGAGGCCTGTCTCACTGTCCGTTGCTCTGGTAACAAGACCTACCTCATCTGACCCTCCTCCTCACTCCCTGCCCACCCTGGGCTTGTGGCCCTGGGCTCCTAAGTGAGCGTTCTCTACCCATGCCAGTGGACTCATTCCCAAACACCTTCACACCATCACATTACCCTCCACCCCACCCCACTCCAAAATCTTTCTTGCTTCCTCTTAGCCAAGAGCAGTGTTGGAAGGAAGACACAGATCTCCTGGGGTTCCTGTTAAAATGTGGTTTGTGATCTCTTAGGTCTGGGGTGGGCCTTGGGATTATGCATTTCTAAAAGTTTTCTGGTGACTAGGATGCTGCTGGTCCTTGGACAACACTTTGAGTAGCAAAGACCAAAAGGATATGCCCCAGATTTTTTTTAAGTTTATTTTATTTATTTTGAGAGAGAGAGAGAGAGAGAGTGCACAGGAGGGACAGAGAGGAAGGAAAGAGAGAGAATCCCAAGCAAGCTCAGTGCTGTCAGCACAGAGCCCACTGGGGACTCAAACTCATGAACCATGAGATCATGACCTGAGCCAAAATCAAGGGTTGTATGCTTAACAGACTGAGTCACCCAGGTGCCCCTATGTCCCAGATTCTTAAACTGAGTATTAAACGCTCTGGGCCACCTCCCCCCACTACCCTTCCAACCTCCTTTACCTTCTGCTCACTTCCTCCTCCCCACACCTCTGCTCTGCTCCAGGCACACACCCCTAGCCCTCAGGACACCTCACTCAACCTACTGCAGGGCTCTGGGCCTGCTGTTTCCCTTGCCAGCAAAGCTGGCATGCTTCTCCTCGCTGCTCAGATCTTTCTACCACGCAACCCTAGCCTTCCCACAAGGACCATTGTCCTCCTCACAGGAAGAGCTGCTTTCCAGAGCCGTGGTGCACTAAGGAACAAGCCTTGCTTTCTCAGGAAGTGCCAAAACCAGGGATTGTTTGGGAGACAAAGACACGGACCACCTCCCTCCACATGAAGCAAGCCCAGAAAACTGCTTGGGCTAGCCCATCATTCTCCAGCTGGGGCCCTGCTCCATGATGGTTATTCTGGAAGCAGCAGAGTCTAGCTGCGTGCAACTGTTCAGGGCCCCAAGTGCTTCGTGTGGTGGACGAATACCTATGTCAGAGAAGCCAGCTGACAGGTAGAGAATGTTCCTGCTTCATGGTGGTGAGGCCAAGTACCAGCCAATGAAAAGCAGATCCTTTCTATGAAAACATTTTATGCCATCTGATATTTAATTGCAACACGAACTCTTAGCCATCCTTTGTTTCGATTTAAATCTCCAAAAGCCCCTATCCTGACAAAGCCCCCGAAGAAAGGCTATCTGAGGCACTCCTCAGTTTTCCTTTTTTGCTTCCAAACAATGAAACTCCAGCCAAGATTTTCTGGTTATGGAACCTCTTCTGATCCTGATATCTCACTGGCTGTGGAAATTATTGAGAACTGGAATGAAAATTTCCATCTTATCTGCCCTCTGTTATTTGGCAGGGAAGGGTGTGGTGTTACAGTTTGCAGTGGGGCTTAGGGGAGGTTTTAGTCTTGCAGAGATTGCAGTGGGTTTCTCTCTTCCCTGGCTTTGCTATCCCTTGTTTTGAGGGAAATGGGTAACCGGAACCTAGAATCCCTGGATGTGACGAGATAACATTGACTATAGGCAATTCTATTTACTGATAAAAATAATATATAGTTTTCAAATAGTCCCATAATGAGTCACTTCTAAATAGTCAGAAGTACATTTCCTGCAATTCTTCTCAGAAACTTGAATTAATAGTTTTATAAAATTACTCCCCTCACCAAGGTAGTCTATTGAATGCACATGGAATTAGCAACATGGTCTTAAACGTGCCATACCCTAGACTTTGGGGACCTACCAGATATGAATCAAAGTCCGGAGTAGATTCTCTCATACGAAATACATTTTGCTCCGAGCGCCTCTTCCTGAAAGTAACAAAGAATAGCTAAGGATCAAGGGTTAGAAGAAGTATATCAGCAAGTTTCCAGATTGCCAGGTCTCTGGCAAAAGCAAACATCCCAAGTCACTGATGGATGTAGCTGAAGCCTAATCTAAAACCGTGAGCAACACAGGCGACTCTTGAAGAAGAAGTCAAGAGACTTGAATGCCTCGTCTTACTCTGTCACTCATCTCTGTAACTTTGGGCAAGTCTTTTAAACCCTCTGCACCTCAGTTTCCTTATCTGGAAAATGAGATTAATAATCGCTCCACCCATCTTGCAGAGTGGCCCTGTCAAATAAGATCACCCGCCAGCAAGCACCTTCTAAATTTACAAGGATTTTAATGCCATGTCATCAGCAGGCAGTGTCTTCCGCTATTCGCGGGCTCCCCAGAGCGGTCTGCTTCCTCTGCTGCCCACCCAGCCCTTTCCCCATATCCTTGTGACATTTGTAAAGGCAGAAGTGGAGGGAAGGAAAGTAACAGGTATTTTAGAGGAAACAGAATCTTATCCAGTTTCACATGTGATTCTTTAAATCTCTCTCTTCTATTTCCTTCCCTGAGTCCCCAGACAAATTCCTCCGTCCTACCTTGTTACCTTTCTCAGCAACAGAACTGATTAATTTTAGTTAACCCGGACAACCTGTCTTTCCCCAGCCCCAGGAAGCAGAGGCTGTCATTGTGTTTCCAAAGCCTCTCTGAAGAGAGATTACTGGTTATCTTCACCAAAAGATAGAGAAGGAGGCTGAAAAGAATTCTAGGGCCTCCTGCAGGACTAGAAAGCACTAGAGACCTGGGTTCCCAGGCAGAAAGGTTCTGCCTGCCTGAAAGCCCTCTAGGGAGACAACAGGGTCTCGGGGAGAAATTACAGCTATAGCAAAGCTTTGCCAAGAGAAGGTAGAGCGACCAGCCTCCAAGGATGATAAAATATCTGGCAAATGAGTACATCCATAGTCACCCATATAGACCGAAGACCAGACGGCCCTCACTGAATGCCCTGGGTGGACATCCACAGGAACTGAGAGGAAGGGCGCATTCCAGGAAGGTCTGAGACCGGATTTCCCACCAGCCTGGCAGGATGGTTACAATAGCATATCAGATTTAATTTAAAGTAATAAAAGAAATGTGACATTGCTTATGCCTGATCAGGTGACACAGAATTCATATGCCTGTTGTTCTCTCTGGGACATTCTGGCAGATAACTCTGCTTTCTTTGGATGCTTCAGAGTTTGGGAGAAAGGGTTTTAAAGATCAGCATAAGCGCTTTCTGGAGTTACCTTCCGCTCCCACCCGCAGTGAGAATTTACCCAGGGAAATACCAACCCCGCAAATATTTCCTTCGTAACCTGAAACTCAAACCCTGAGTGGCCTGCCTCCCCTTCACTCACTCATATTTCTCAGCAAAGCCTGAGCGGAGAAGAATGTTTTATCTTTCTCACATCCAAAAAGTTACGCCCAATAAACACATCGAGAAACAAATACAAAGCATCATGACCAGCAAGCACTGTCCATGGTTCCCAGTCAGGAATGAATGTTTGGCTGCTACCAACTAAACTCATAATTTTGGAAAGAGAGGTGTCCTTGTCCTTATCTTACTCTGAGGAGACTGAGGCCCAGAGGCATTAGCTAACTTGCTCATGATTTCAAGCTATTAGGTGGCCGGGCTAGGATTAGAACTCACCTCTGCATTCTGTTCTACTGGGCTACATATCCCGATTATCTGCTGTTCTTCAGCAATATGCTTCTCTTTGTTGGAGTGTGAGTGTGTGTGCGATGAAGGGCCCAGCTGCTGAATATGGAATAGAGAGCACAGATTTTTAAATGTAACCGTTGCCATATTTGTTTAACTCTGGAAGGAGAAACTATGAGTTCCCGTAGGCGTCCGTTGAGCTACAGCTGAAATAAGCCCATTGCTGATTTAATGTGATAATCAGGGGCGGGGGCCCTGGTGACAGACTATGATGTATTGGCTGTGGTTCTGCACTTTGATGTTCTTTGGAATTTGTCAAAACTTCACTTCAGCACTCCAAAAAGTGCCATGGCGTCATCTGTCCCACTCTCTGACCGCAGGAGTAAATGGCAGGGGAGTGGCTGCCACTTGAGTTAAGGTCAGCACCAGGTCAGAAAGTGGCAGACCTTTCCTGAGGACACAGCCGGTGGCAGCCGCTCCCCAGGCTCGCCACCGCCCACCCAGAGGATTCCTGTCTCTGGGGGATAAACATCTTTGCTGTCCCTGACTTAAGAGGGACTGCAGATCCCTCCTGTCTCAGCTCAGTCACGGGGCTTCTGGGGAAAGGAATCATGTTCCACACTCTAGCTCACGGGGGATTGACTACAGGCAAGGCAGGCAGGCATGGAATGCAGGGGCAGCCATGCTGGCTGAGCTCACTACCTCCAGAATGCTCCCTCTCAGGGCTGGGCAGCCAGCAGCACGCAGCATCGGACCCCAGCCTCTGCCACTACTCTTGGCCACTGTGGTCGTGGCAGGGGCAGCGGCAGGCGGGAGGGTGTGCTGAAGCTCAGGCTCCTGCCGCCAGATGAGTCAGCCTGGGTCTCGCCAGCTGGAGAGGGTTGCCTATTTCCCAAGGCTGGTGTGGGCAGCATAAAGATTTTGGAATAATGTTGGCACCCAGCACTGGGGACCTGTAGAGGCTTCTTGGGAACGGCTGATTTCTGAAGGGTCACCCTGTCCTAGAGGTAAGGAATGGCGAAGTTTGGTTGCCCCAACCCTACTGTTGGAGGAGAGAGTGGTTTGCCTGGAAAATCCTATCATGCTATTGGGTTATTTCATGTTGCCCTCTTGAGGGGACTGGATCTAACAAATAGGACCTCAGTGGATCCCTGTTACTGTGACATTAGGATCATTGTTCTAATCTTCCCAGCACAAGATGATACCACCTCTGTTGAGAAGCTAAGCCCTAAGAGAATCAAGAAAAAGCCATATAATCCTTCATCTTATTTTTAGCTCTCCAGATCTGACTCCTCACATCTATAACATGAGATTTGTAACGTCCTAGTCTAGGGAGTTGTTCTGAGAGCTAAATGTGGCTGTGTGTATGAAACTATGTCGGCACAGTGCCTAATCCATAGTAGTTACTCAATAAATGTTAATCTGTTCCCTTATTCCTTGTCCCCTCCCTTTTCTGGATCCATTGTCACATCTTCTAAATGTCCAAATTAAAATGAACGCCACTTTGTAATAACGAAAGCCTAGGAAGGATGATGTGATGTTGTCCACCACGACAAGGCCAGGGAGTTGGCATGGTCCTGAGAGATAGCAGGGTGCCGCCAGTCTATTGGTGTCCCCCAGGCTGGGAACAGAAAATTGGCTGATCCTTTATGGATGGTGCCTCGCTAGTGAGGGTGACAGTTGTTACAACTTGTAGAGGCAAAGAGTCAAAGATTTAAAATATGAGGCTGGACAGCCCAGACATGGGTCTGCAGGAGAGACAACCTCAGCCCAGAGAAGCCATCAATTTCCCTTCCACTTAGGCTTGAAGGAGGAGCTTCCTTCCCAACTTCAGGGACCCAAAAAGGGCCACTTCTCACTGCAAGCCAACAATTTCTGACAGGGAAGTGGCCTCAAGGGTCACCTGGGATTAACTACTGGGAAATGATTCCAGAAAGAGGCCACAGACATCGAGACAGTTTGGCTCCCTGTGCTGAGAAAGTGACGTCAGCCATGCAGATAAATTCCAAAGAATCTATCCTCCCCCCGACCCCCAACAATACTTTACTGGCTTGTAAAATGTTCCTGAGCTTTTTCCGTACTGACAACTTCTGGGGGCTGTCCAGGGCATCCTGGAAAATTACAGCAAGAGGGTATCTTTCCAATTCTTCCTCACCCAGAGCCGAGCCTAATTTCTCTTAGACTTAGTCTAATTTCTTTCCATTCTATCAATTATTATTAAATGGGGAAACTTGTTCTGGTACTAATGTTGAATGCAGAGCAGAGTAGCCTGGGAAAATTACCAACCTCTAGGTTCTGATCAGAACATACAGTGGATTGGGGTGCCTGGGTGGCTCAGTCGGTTAAGCGTCCGACTTCAGCTCAGGTCATGATCTCACAATTCATGAGTTCGAGCCCCACATCAGGCTCTGTGCTGACAGCTCAGAGCCTGGAGCCTGCTTCGGATTCTGTGTCTCCCTCTCTCTCTGCCCCTCCCCTGCTCACGTTCGGTCTCTCTCTGTCTCTCAAAAATAAATGAATGTTTAAAAAAAAAAAAAGAACATACAGTGGATTTGGATGATGACCACAGCATTGCAATTATTACAATTTTCCTCTTGAGGTCTCACTCAGTCGTTTCTCAACGCCTGCTTATGGGGACTTGTGTACCCGTTCTACAGACCAAGAAATTAAGGTAAAGTCAGACCAGATGCAATCTGCTTGTGGGCATCAGCAAAACAACTGCCCAATCAATGCAGAAGTCATGCTGCTTTTCTCCCAGACCTCCTCACCGTCCTTTTGCAGGAAAAGAGACTCAAGAGATCCATCAAAAATGGGGACAGAAGGGTCTAAATTGAGCAGGAGTTCCCTCGATCTACCAACCCCCCAGTGTCCTGTAGGGAGCTCTTTGTAAGAAAAGAGATTTCCATGGGGTGGGAGGAGGGAACCAATCAAATTCAAGGAAACAATTTGCTACCAGCCCAGGTCACTGGGTGGAGAAGGCAATCTACTTCTACAAAAGAGCCTTTAAAAATATATAAAACATCTTCTCACTTTTTGCTGACAACAGAGCTATGAGTACAGACTTATAATTGCCATTTTCCAGACAAGGAAACAGAAGTTTGGAGAAGGTACCTTGCCCAATGTCATAGAGCTAATAAGCAGTAAAACCAGACCACCCAGCTACCCAGCTTTTCTGAATCCAAGTCCAGTGCTCTCTTCCCTGTATTCCAGAAGTTCTCACACAGATGAATTAGCCAGAGCTTGTATCACTGGACAGCAAAGGAGGCATTTATCAAAAGAGATGTGACCTGACCGTGCACTAGGGGGAACGTTCACTTGTTGGTGACCCAAAGTGTTCATTTAAAACTCAGATAGCAGAGGACTTCTATGGTGAGAATCACCTAAGCAGCCTGCTCTGGGTCAGGAGAAGCCTAAGCCATTCTCTGCCCAGAGAACCCCATAGGGCTGGTGTCTGTCCCAGATAGGAATCTCGTGTTCACCTTAGCGTAGGTCCAAAACAGCCCTCGAGACTTTGAACCCTGGAGCCTTACAGGGAAACCCCAAGATATTTCAGACCTCCTGAAATCCTCGGATCTGCTCTACAAGAGAACAAACCTGGGCCTTATGTTCTTCCAGGATCTCTCAAGAGACCCAGCCTCCTGCCCTCTGTCATGTCCTGCATGCATAGAGCTGGGCCTCCAGAGGTGAAGTGGGGTTACCACAACATCTCCAGGTGTCAACTGCAGCCTAGACTCAGGCTATGAGAACCCAATCTATAGCCAAATGGCTTGCCCTGGCCAACACAGTCATAAGCAGAGGCAATCATACTTCAGGCTAAAAAGGAGGAAAACCAGTAGGCAAGGAAACCGTTTTGTCATCCAAGGACAATAAAGTTTATGTATTCCCAGATGTGGGTCCTCCCACTTAATCAAAGCAGAGGCCCATTCCAGTGAAAAGAGCTTTTCTCCAGCAAAATGGGAAGGCAGCTTCTTTGGGGCTAAATTTAGACTTCACCCACAGGGGAAGGACTCCAGTTCTGCAGGGCTGCCGACAGAACAAGCAAACGGTTCAGTGTCCCAGCTGGCCACAGCCAGCTCCAGAGCTGAGCCAGTATGAGTCCGAAATGTTCCCAGCCCAGGAGTGTAAGCTGCACTGTCCCCGAGCCTGGGCTCTGCCCCCAGCTCGATCATAGCTTTGAAGGTATGCAGCTTTGGGCATTTTGTGGGAGTGTCATCTCTATTTGGCCACTCGGCCAAGGGGCAGCCACTCAACACCCACTACTCCAAGACCAGGGCTCCGGAGGATACAAGGTGTTAGAAGGCCAAACTTCTGCCCTCGGGCATATCCTAAAGGTATCTTGGAGATCCAACACTGGGAGGGTGATGCTTGGCAAAATGACCAAATTAATATACAGAGCAACACACAGGGTAGTATGGTCCTAAAGAAGGGAGAATAAGTTACCCACAGTCATAGTCATGGAAGACTTCAATGGGGTGGGGACAGGCGGGGGTATGGAGGTTTCCTGTGGAGCAGGGCCTCTTCCCCCATCTAAAGCTTGCACTGTCCTCTCCCTAAGGTTAGTACTTTTTCTAAATGATTCAAAAGCAATTGTGGCAGAATACTGAAAGGCATACCCTGTCTTGGGGAAAAGTTAGTGTGGTCCTTGCCAAAGAAACAGAAACAAGTTCCATTCATTTCTCTCTTTGGACAAGTAACAAGAAAGATGGAAGAAGGTGACTTTTTCCGCAAGTCACCAAGATCAGGTTTCTCACCTTTAGCTCTCAGGAGGTATGTGGTGAGCAGACCCCACAGTGGTCATCCGTTCACTACTGTCAGGTCCAGTCACAACTTTGTACCAGGCAGGGCTGGGAAGACTTGAAGGGGAATAATAACAGTAAAAATGGACTACATCCTTCTCATCCAGCATTCTATAGATATGAACCAACGTTTGCTTAGAGGGTGAAATAAGATGAAAAATACACCTTCTGAAACAAGACACATAGCACGCGGACACATTTCCACCTCTTTACAAACCTCCTGCAGATGTAGCCAATCACCATCTCCACTGTGCTCTCCTGACCCTGCACCCTTAGCTCAGCTATAGCACTCACTCCTCTGTAGGGTCATTAATGGCTACTCAAAAAAAAAAAAGGGGGGGGTCTTGATCTTATTTCCTTTTGAATCTCCATTTTCTGGCATACAGTAGACTTTCCATTGACACTAGATGAATGAATGAATGAATGAATGAATAATACTCAAATGTATAAACCATTTTACTTAAATATCTTGGAGCCTCCTTTACTAAAAGAGATTGGTATTATGCAAAGATTAATAGAGTTCCATAGAGAAGAAATGGTATTTTGAGAACTATTTCCAACTATACTCACTAGTTCTCTTTAACTGAAAAGAACTGAGCTACCTTGTATCTCTCTCTCTCTCTCTCTCTCTCTCTCTGCTTACCAGAGGTGGCTACCCTGCCTTACTCTAGTGTTGTTCCCCTGGCAGCAGATTAAAGCAGTATATCAAAGACCCAATTGCACTCACTATCTGCAGTGAAGCCCCTCAGCAATTTCCCAGCCTGCCTGCCTCTGCACCAATGACCTTGCTATTGATAGGCACCATGGGAGGGAGTTCCTAGACCTACCAGATAGACTCTAGAGATCATTTTCTTTGAAGGATCCTCTCCACCAATCCTTGTATGAAATATATATAGTGAAAGTCCAACAAACAGAAAATATAGGTTGGAGAATTCCCACTTAAGGAGTGGGAGGATTCTCAGACAACCTATGACCTAACCAAGCAGAACAATTATTCTATCTTATAACATCAGTGCCAAGGATATAAATATTCAAAAGAGAAACATGCCTATGTTATCGTTTCTAAGCCACAATTTTTTCTGCATTTTGGCCAGCCAACCAGGGAGAAAGGAAGAGAATGTAAATCTTTTTTTTTTTTTTTTAAGATAACTTTCATGGCAGACAGACATAGCCGAAAGAAGCTTGGGCTACAAGGCAAAGCATCAGACAAGAATACCAGAGATCACTGAAAGGAGGGATTACTAGGATAGTTGTGTGTGTTTCCTGTAATAATAAATATAAATGATTATAAGTTGCCATGATTGAAATTCAATTTGATGTTTTAAGATGTTGGACTTAGCTGATAGGAACTATTGCCCTCTACTGGATGGAATGTCACATGAACATCATGATTTCATATTTGCAGTAGCCTCAATACTTTCATGCTTCCAAGGGTGCAGATGATCCTGACGGTGCCAATGATGCGAATGATGATGGGGGAGGAGACAGAGGAAGAGATGGAGAGAGAGAAGGGAGAGATAATATCCATGACATTGGGGGAGAATACCTTAGATTTATATAGCACTTTAGTTCTTATAAAGTATATTCATACAAATTGCATTACTTGAACTTCACAATTATCCCATGAAGACGATAGTATTGCAAATAAAAAGACTTCAGCAAAGATGTTAAGGCATTCACCCATAGATTCAGAACCAGTAAGGGGAAGAGCTGAGATTCCAACTCGGGCTTTCTAAATCCAAACCCTGGAATGATCTTCCTTCACTCTACTTACTTGAAGGGCTTTACTTATATTTACTTCAATCTAGTCTCTTTGGGAGAGTTTTTAAAGTCCCCTTTCTGTCAAAGACATAATTCATTCACAAACATTTATTATACACCTGCTCTGTACCTGGTCCTCAAGCTATAAACTGGGGGTTAGCAGAGAATAAAGCAAAGTCCAGCTCTCATGGAAGGGGCAGTCAATAAACAAGGGAACAGCTCAATAAGGATCGTGAGGTCAGAGTGATAAATGGTTGGAAAGCAATGAAACAAGGTGAAAATATACAATGGTCCCAGAGTGAGAATATGAATAGTAAAAGACAAGTTTTGACAGCTAGTATTTTCAGAAAGGTGACCTCTAATAGCAGAGGACCAGCCTTGGTCTTCCCAAACATAAGTCTGAAAATCACTGGTAGGTATCAGAAAAGTGGCCTGGAAATGGGCATTTGCTCAGATACCCCATTAAGAATCCCCCAAAATATATAGGTAGGAAAGAATTCCCCTAGAAATGTGCATATTATTCTATTGATAAAGATTGAGAGAGCTGATTTTTAAAATATCTCTATGAGAGGAGCGGGCAAGATGGCGGAGAAGCAGGAGCTCTGTAATCCGTGCACGCCTGTATGGATTGAACTGAGAAGGACTGAAGGGATAAAACTCGGATTTGCAAGCGGGGGAAAGAAGAAACAGACACCAGAAAGAAGACAACCTCAAAGATGCCTGAGTGAGTGACTGTGATCTGGGAAATTAGGGGACGGCGGGTCCCGGTGGTGCAGGGGAAATGAGCCCCCGAGCCCAACACAGGGAGAGCGTGCTGTGCCCCGGAGAGACCAGGGGAAGAGAAAGACAGACGGAAAACGCACCTAGAACCATCTCTAACGGAGGAAAAACTCGCCCGTCTCCCCATATATATCTGCCGAGCGCCGGGAGAGAAATCCGTCCCATCTGGCCGGCGAGTTCTTCCTTGGGCGCAGCGGCAGCGGCATCCATTCCAAGCAGCACCTCGAAAGGCGGTGGCGCGAAAAGCGGTGGCGGCAGCGCCACGAAAGGCGCCTTGAAAAGCGGCGGCAGCGGCTCCACGAAAAGGGCAGCGCAAGCCGGGCCGGGAGGCCGGCAGCCAGCGGGAACGCATCTCATCCCCGGTGATGGTGTTGAACTGCATGGACTAGGATTTGGAAGTGAGGCGGAG
>CM053559.1:58919615-58957160 GCA_028646485.1 Cryptoprocta ferox | reverse complement strand
GGGATGATGGTCTTGGTGGAGGTCACTTGTGGGGAAGAGCACTGGGTGTTATATGGAAACCAACCTGACACTAAACTATAAAGTTAAAAAAAATAAATAAAATAAATAAAAATAATAAAAAAATAAATAAAATATTTCTATGATTGTTATGCATTTAATGTGTTCAACCAGTTACATGACTTGAGAAGCTTTATTTGTAATACCCGAAACCTATGTCCTTCAACAGGTGAATGGTAATACAAATTGTAGAGCATCCATACCATGGCATACTATTCAGCAATGAAAAGAAACAAATTATTGATACATCAACAACTTGGATAGATCTCAAGGGCATTATGCAGTATGAAAATGATCCAATCTCAAGAGGTCATACCACTGTATGATTCCACTGATACAACATTTCTGAAGTGACAAAACTGTAGAGATAGAGTATTGGGAAGTGGTTGCCTGCGGGTAGACAAGAGAAGAAGGTTGTGGTTACAAAGGGTGGCTCCTTTGTGGTGACAGAATTGTTCTGGAACTTGATGTGGTAATGGCTGTATGAATCTATTCAAATCTATAACATATCATAGAACTATACGGAAAGACATACAAAAAATGTGTGCATGTACTCTCAAATACAGAGAACAAATTGGTGGTTGCCAGAGGGAAGGTGGATGGGGGGATGGGTGAAATAGATAAAGAGGATTAAGAGGTACCAACTTCCAGTTATAAAATAAATAAGTCATGGAGATGAAAAGTACAGCATAGGAAGTATAGTCGATAATATTGTAATAATGCTGCATAATGACAGATGGTGACTATGCTTATGGTGAGTACTGAGTAATGCAAGAAAATGTTAAATCAATATGTTGCACACCTTAAGCTAATATAACATTGTATGTTAATTAAATAAGAATTTAAAAAGCAAAAAAAAAGGTGTGCATGTAAAAACTGGGGGAATAGGATAAGATTTAAAGTCTAGTTGATGATTTTGAGCCAATTTCTTTGCTTTATAATGTCCTGTTCTGTAAGAGGACATCATTGGGGAAAGTTGGGTGATGGGTACATGGGACCTTTCTGTAGTACTATTACAATTTATTGTGAGTCTGTAATTATTTCAAAAGAAAAAGTTAAAAAAAAAAACAGAAGAAGAAGAAGAAGGAGGAGGCCTCCTTGGTAGTGCCCCACTGGCTCACCACTTCATCATCTGCTGTTTCCCTTAAAGAGGAGCACATTAGGGTCCTGGGCTTTGGAGGTTTATATGGTGGCAAATAATCTGACAATGATGAGGATGTCACGTGAGTTGTAAGAGACGAAGAATAAATCAGGATTCATGATGAACACTGAGTTTTCAGATACAACAAAGTTCTGTATGGAAAACTCACCCATCAACACAAGGACTGTCAGTACCAGGCAGTAGAGAAAACAGCGAGGACAGGAAAGCACAGGCTGGAACAGGTTCTTCGCCCTTGACCTCTTGTTCAGTGCTGTTCCTCTGTGGCTTGTAGTGCCCAGAGCTGGGGCAGCAGCCAGAGCACCCACAGGCCCACTCATGGAAGTCAGGTAGGACCTCTGGGGGCTGTGGCGGTTCGTGTCGGAGAGCTGGCGACACAGCAGGAAGAGCCTGGAGAGGGCACGGTCTTGGGCACTTTGGGGAGCACTTAGGAGAACACTTGGTGGGGGCTGGCGCTGCTGCTGCTGGATTTGCTGGCGGGACACCTTGGTGGGAATTCAATCAACTCTGAAAGCCATATATTTTTATTTTGGATGAGATGGCTCTCAGGGCTATTCCAGCCCTAATGTTCTACCTTTATGTGAGTCACCTAAGCTAATCAAGTCACTGTGATTCAGCATCACTTGTGCTCTTTGCCCTCGGTTTCCTGGCAGGCAAAGGGAAGTCACCTTTTCTGTGTGTTGAGTATTTGACTCTCATAGTAGACAGCTTGTATTATTGACTATGGTTTTATGAGTGTCTTGTCCCACAACTAAATTACAGATTCCCCCTGCAATCGTAACTGTAACTTGCAACCCTGGGGGTTGTTCACTTAGCAGGTATAACTGCAAAGTTTAATTGAACATAACTCAATAATTTTAAAAATAGAAAGAATTCGGTTGAAAATGTTGATAACTCGACCATTTGAGTTTAAAGTTTTGCAGAATAAAAATCACCACAAAGCCAAAAAGATGAATGGCAAATTGGGCAACAAATTAGCAAAATATATGGAAGATAATGATAATGGGCCAGAAAAGAATAGGCAATTCACAAAATGAAAACAACAAATGGCCATTAAGCATATAGAAAGATATTCAGATATGAAAATTAAATCTGTGGGATAATGGCTTTTTTTGGCTTTGTTTTTATCAGAGCAGCAAAATTTTAAATGAGTCAGAATACATAATGTTAATGACGATCTAGAGAAGTGGACATTCTCATACCCTGCTGGTGAAAACATAAATGATGGCTTGGAGATGGACTAAAATTTGACAGTAGATAACAAAAGTCTTTAAAATGTGGCAAACAGTTCAACTGTTAGGGATTTGTCTTAGAAAAGAATTTGAGGGGTGCCTGGGTGGCTCAGTTGATTAAGCGTCTGACTTCAGCTCAGGTGATGGTTCGTGGCTCATGGTCCGTGGGTCAGGCTCTGCACTGACAGTGTGGAATGGAGCCTGCTTGGGATTCTCTCTCTGCTTGTCTCTCTGCCTCTCCCCAACTTGTGTGCGCTCTCTCTCTCTCTCTCTCTCTCTCTCTCTCAAAATAAATAAATAAACTTAAAGAAAATAAAGTCTTAAAAAATAATAATTTGAGAACAAGGAGACATACACATGAATAGTCATTGCAGAATTGCTTGTAAATTTGAAAACAAACTAATTGCCCATTAATAGAGGAATGTCAAGGTAAATAGTAGTGTTTTTATTCAATAAGCTATTATACTGGTTAAAATTCATAGACTAAAGCTAAAAGACACTGTTGATTCCAAAGACCAGGTTGGAGAAGGAAATGTACAGTATAATACCATTTGCGTAAATTTTTAAAACATAGGAAACAATACTAATTGTCTAATAAATATGTATTATCCCCAGAAATGCAGCAAAGTTATAAAAAAAAAAAAAGGGCCAGAAAAGATTCTCATCAATTTTAAACCTGTGTTTGAGGGAAGCAGGTGAGATTGGAAAGGAATACAAATGGGGGTTCAACTGTTTCTATGATTTTTTTTTAAAAAGGTTGTATTAAGAAAATGTACTAAAGGCACTTAGTATAGTATCTGGCTTAATAAATAGAAATATCAGTTAATTATTTAGTGCATACTTTGGCTAAGTATAGAATAAGAGGGGAACTTGAACTTTAGGAGGGAAAATACAGAGTGAAAAATAAGGCTCAACTCTGAGCATGAGTTAAAAGGAGACTATGTATTGAAATGCCCCCATGTACCAGGAATTATGCTGGGTGCATGACATAGGTGCATCTCATTGAATCCTCAGGGCAGTCTGTGACATGATTTCATTGGGCCCATTTCACTGATTGGGAAACTGATATTGAATCACATCATCTAATTTGGACAAAATGATTGTATCTGCCAGTGGAAACTCCAGCATCTGAATCCCTGCTGGTCTGATGTAAGTCCCATCTTCTTTACATTGGAGCACACTGAATCCAGAAATGAAGAAATAAAGGAAGTTTCTATACAGATGCTAGAGGGGGTTGCACAGAAAAGCGGGTGACATGGGCATGTACTGCATGCTACAGTACAATATCTGGGAATGGACTTGCCACTGAATTTCCTGCTTGTTTATTCTCAGAATCTGTCCAAGGGCTGGGGACTGGGTCACTGACCTATTAAACATACGTCCCTGTTAACAAACCTGAAGGCTACCAAGACAGAACATGGAGTGAGCAGGAAGTTGACTGGCAGATCCCCGCCAGCATGATCAGCAAGATTTCCAGCAAAGCACTTGGACCTGGAGGGTCAGAGTGCTCTCTGGTCTCTCTCTTTGTGGAGGCAAAAAAAAAAAAAAAAAAAAGAGCACACGTGATAGGTAGAAAAGGACTGCCTGGTATGAACAACAAAGCCAGTGGCTTGAGACTTTTTGGAGGAGTGGGTGACATATGATTTGCAAAAAGTTTTTATTTTTCCTTTCTGTTAAAGTTGCCAAGACCTGAAGCTGGGAAAGGGAGAGATGGTGGTATCATTATCGCAGATAACACAGTTGTTTAGCCAGAAACTTTGAGAAAAACGAATAAAGAACCATTAGACCGGAGCATTTAGCAAAGTGATGATTATAAAATGAACAGCTACATACCAAGGGCAGGGAAGCAGGGAGGAAATGTCTAATACCAAAAAGAAATCCTCTTAAGGAAGAGATAAACATGACATTATGATGAGCCCCTGAAAAAATCGCCCTCAGGGCATGAGCAGGTGGCCTAGGAGTAAGACCAAGACAGTCTTCAGCTGCCCTGCAGCTCATTCCTACATGAGCAGGAATTGGGGAGGCTTGGGGCAGGGACACTGGGAGGAGGGAGAAGGAGGAAGGAGGGAGAAGGAGGAAAGAGGAAGGAGGAGCCCAGTCATTTGGCAAGTGCCTAAAATCTGCATAGAAATTAACATTGCTAAAAATTTTTCCAGGATTGGAATGATCTACAAACTTCTAAGAACATAAATAATGTCCCCTCCCCCTCCAAAAAAATTTCTGAGTCCTAATCCCAAGAACCTGTGAATGTTACCTTATATGAAAAAAAAAAAAAAAAAAAAAAGGAATTTGCAGATGGGATTAAGGATCTTCAGATGGGGAGATTCTCCAAGATTATCCAGATGGGCCCTAAACTTGTTCTGCAAATGTTCCGCAAGATGAGCAAACATTTCTAATAAATTTTAACTTGATAAATGAGCGACGTCTTGCAATATGAGTAGTACGTGTTGCTGAATGTCACATAATCACAACTTAGCCAAATGGTTCTTGAGATTTGCTTTGAGATATAAGTGCTTGGGATTCACAAGCATGTTTCCAGAATGAATTATGCTCGGAAAGATTTTACCGTAGTTACCATATAATTTAATACCTGATAGGACAATTTCCCCCATTGCTCCATTTTTTTCAGAATTTTCTTGTTCTTGCTTAAAAAATTATTATTAAAGTAGAGCTGACACACAATGTTATATTAGTTTTAGGTGCACAACATAATGATTCAACAGTTCTATACATTACTTGTGCTCACCAAGGTAAGTGTAGTTACCTTCTAGCATCATACAATGTTATTATAATATTATTGGCTATATTCCCTATGCTGTACTTAGAATCTCTGAGAGTTATTTATTTTAAAACTGTAAGTTTCCTGATCTTCTTGATTTAGAATTACCTCAGCTATTGTTTTAAAGTCCTATGGGTTATTTTTTGTCATGATCATGTTAAATTTATAATTAGTGAAAACTGACATATTTATGATATTGTCTTCCCATCCAAGAACTGGTAGGTCTCCCATTTGTGCGTGTATATGTGCACATGCATGCATGCTCATCTGAAGTGATTGCAAAGTTTTCTTCATATAGTTTTTGTTATCCTTATGAAGTTTATTTCTAAGTATTTTATCTCTTCTGTTACTATGAAACGTGATTTTTTTTCAATTATGCTTTCTGAGTATTGTTTTATTTGAAAGCTACTTATTTCTCTTTATAACTTTGTACTCTGATATATTACTAAATTTTCTCGCTTTCAATGGGTTTTTAGCTATGCTCTTGAGTTACAATAACATTTTCCACGAATTGTGATAGCTGTATTTCCTCCTTTCTAGTTTTCGTAGCTGTAATCTTTTTCTCTTGCCTGATTCTATCAGTTTGCACCTCCAGTACGATGATAAATAAGATCAGTATCTATATAGTATTCTTGACTTTGGTAAGAATGCTCTTAGCATTAAGTATGACTAGCTTTTGGGTTTGAGATAGATGTCAATGAAGTATCCGTTATTAACTTATAGTGTTTTGTTAAGAATGCAAGTGGGATTATGTCAAATGATTTTCTCAGCATCTATGAAAATATTTTTTAAATTATTTTTCTGACATTAATATAAGGAATTGATTTGTAAATTTTTAAATATTGAACCAAACTTTCATTCCTAGAATAGCTACTTAGATATGCTATATCATTGTGTTAATGTGCTGTTGAATTATGTTTCTTAACATTTAAGATTTTAGAATAAATATTCATAAGAAAAATTATTCTTTAACTATTTTTTGCAAGCTTTTTAGGGTAAATGTTTTTTATCAAACAAAACTAGAAGTTTTTCTTCTTTTTCTATGCTTTATGCTTTTTCTATGCCATGGAATTATTTTTATTTAAAGATGTGGTTGAATTGCCCAGTGGAACCATGAAGACATGGTTCTTTTGTGGGGGATTACTCTTTAACAACTTTATGGAAATTGATTGATTTGGATTTTCTTTCTCTTCTAGGGTCAGCTTTGGAAAATTACATTTTCCTAGAAAATTTTCCATTTCATCCAGTGTCAAAATTGTTTGCATATGGTTGAACAATAGTCTTTTATGATTCTTCTTATTTACTCTATTTCTCGTATCTTCCTTTACTATTTCACATTTATGTAAAAATAATAGGAAAAAACCTTTATTTAACTTTAGAGTAGAAGACAAAAACTTTTAAAATTATGACTTAACATCCAGAACACATATAAAAGAATTGATAAAGGGGCATCTCAGTGGCTCAGTTGGTTAAGCATTCAATTCTGACTCAGGTCATGATCTCAGGTTTCATGAGTTCGAGCCCCACATTGGGCTCTGTGCTAAATGCACAGAACCTGCTTCAGATCCTCTTCTCCCTCTCTCTCTCTGCCTCTCCTGTGTGCCCCCCAAAATAAAATGAAACATTTAAAATAAACAAATAAAATAATTGATAAATTCTACCACATAAAATTTTTAAAAATCTTTGCATAGCAAAAAATGCTATAAGCAAAGTCAAAAGTATGACAACAGATTTGGGAAACATTTGTAACTTACATAATAAATCAAGAATTAATATCCTTATAAATGTATGAGATGAGTTTTAAAAAAACTTTCCTAAATACAATGGAAAAGACCGATGTCCAATAGAAAAGCTACCAAAGGATCTGATGGAAAAAACATTACATATGGCTCTTGAGCATAGGAACAGATGCTGCCTCGCTCATAAGAGAAAGGCACATTAAAACATAAGTGAAACACCATTGTTTAAACATATATTGGCAAAATCCACAAGTTTCAGTAGGTTCTCTGTGGGGTGGGTTGGGAAAAACAGGTACTCTCATATATTACAGGTGGAGGTAGAATTTCATATAATATCTAAGCAGGAAAATTTGAGTCTCCCCATCAAACAGGAAAATGCTTTGACCCAGACATTCCACCTGCAGAAACAAGCTACATTTTCAGGACTGACAGGCAAATGCAGCCTCTGACACCATCTCTGCTTCCAGCAAGTTCCGCAAACTCTCAACCAATGGGGACAGTTTTCACACAATGGAGGACAGATGCCACAACGTGCTGACAAAATCACACTTGCTGATATTGGCCAGAATATTTCTCACAGCTGTTTCTCTTTCCTCAGGATCTCGCACCACCCAACAGACTCCGCTATTCGATCTCATGACATAGAACCTCTGAATCCAAATGGTGAAAAACCACAAATGAGACAGGTGCTCCCACCATGGACTGGCCTAAGATGTGATATAAATTAAAGTCATCCTTCCCCCCTTTTTAATTCAGACCCTCTATTAATTTTGTTACACAGGGATAATTACCCCATTTTTCTAAACTTTGTTTAATAGCCTGCCATTCAAATTTATGCCATGTTTCTAGAGAAGGCCTTTGGTCAAAAGTATCTTCCTTCTTTATATTTACAAACCTGTGCACATTGTCTTCTCTGCCTTCTTATAATTCCATATTCTGGATGGCAATAGGAAAAGTGACATGAACTTTCTTTACCAATAATAGTCATGATTCTAATATAATATATTTCATGTCTATCTCATTCCTCCCTTCCTACACCCCTCCCCCTTCCCAGATCAGTACTACTCTTCCTCTCCACCTGCTCTACTGTTGAATAAGAACTAACCAGAGGTGGGATCCTGGGCCCACAGGAAAGGCAGTGTTCAAAGGGTTAACCCCTTTCCCTGACAGAGTGAAGCATTTTGCTGACCCGGTGTGAGATGAGTTGGACCAAATTCAATTTAGCTGCAGTCAACAGGAAAGTAGGAAGGAAAATAGGATTTCACAAACAAGGCATTAAAAAAAAGGAGTCCACAGCAGGAAATAATTATTTGGGCAATTGTTCACTTTGTGAAGGGGTTGGCCTGTATGAATATCTATCAGGATGCAATGCTGCGTCCAGGGGTTTCTCCATAGCACCCTGTCTGGTCTAATTAGTTACAAAAGTGGTTCTGCAGACTGAAGAAATTTGCAATTGTGTTGTATTTCAGGGGAATGAACACATATGTCATTGAAGGGGAGTCTGGCACCAACTTATTCTGGTGAAACCTCGAATGGCTGACCAGAATGGAATCAATACGAAGGAAGCTCTGAATGCCAACAGAAGTGGTTTACAAAAATAATTCACTGACCATTCCATCTGCCTCGGATTAAGCATGTTAAATGGTTCAGTTCAAGTTAACATTTCTAATATATAGATATATATATAAATAAACAAAACCACATATTTTTATCAAATATTTGCATTTGAAAACTTCCACCAACACATAGGGAACTCGGACTGAGCTCTTTCATCTAACCATACATTTCCCCCCTTAGAATGGTTACACTAAAAACATGTAATCTGAAAAAGAACTTGGATTGTCCCATTAGAGAAGAGTAAATCCCCATTGGAAAGAAGAATGAAAATAATATTTTTGAAATGAAAATCCCTCAATCTGTAAAGGAGTTTTATACTTTAGAATCAAGAAAGTCAGCCAAAGTTTCAATTGACATGGGAACAAAGGGGGGTCTTGGGGAACCTAAGGCTAGCAGGTAGCTTTATTCACTGTCCCAACAATGGGTGCTAGAACCAAATGAATAATCTGTTGGTATCACAAAAGTATCACTTTGCATGTAAAATCCATTGAATGCATCTTAAAATCACATAAATTAGAAATACAAGAAGGTGACATGATGTAATAGATAAATAGTGATAAAAGATGTCAACATATACTGAATACTTACTAAACTAAGTTCTTCTTGTGTAACTGTTGCAACTCCCTATTAGATGGGTATTTTATTATTACCCCTATTTAACAGATGTGGAAACTAAAGCACAGAGCAGTTAAGTAACCTGCCCAAGGTCACAAAGCCAATAAGTCCACGAAGCCTGAATTGGGACCCAGGCTGTCTGACTCCAGATCATGCTCTACCCTGCTTCCCCATGTAAATAAAAAAAGGCAAGACAGGGGACAAACAGAAACCCAGAGTAGTTTCCCATAGCAAGTCCTAGGAGCAGATGGAACAAAATTCACAACCCCACATCCACACCCAAACAAGATTCTAAAATAAAGGGACCTTCCATCCACTTGTTTTTCACTGCCCAACTCAGCTCCAGTTCTGCCTTAACTAGGGGCCTCCTGCCCCCCACCTGTGGTAAAGAGGGTAAAATGGGATAACTTAGAATATTCCCTCAGAAGAAGGGAGCTGATTGTTTCCCTGGAAACGAATTCTTGGGCCCAGCTCAAGGATGGCTTTGCAGACTGTCAAATTCAAGCCCTTGCAAATGAACAAGTCAAGTTTAGGCCTCAGTGCTTTGGTGCCCCTGTCGGGTCACGTGGTCTGTGGTTTACTTGATCTAGTGAAGTAGAGAGTGGAACAGGAAGGCATAGGCCTGATGATTTGTGAGCACCTACCATGAGCTCCCTCACACAATTCTTACCATGATAAGCATCTTCCCAGCTCACCTCATTTGAGTCTCACATAAAATCCATATTACAGATGGTAAAACTGAAGCTCAGAGTGTTTAAGTGGCTTGCTGAAAGTCACACAGGCAGGAAATGACAGAGTGAGGATTTGAGCTGGGCTTGGACTCCAGAGCCCTTGTTTTGTTTGCCCGGTGATGCTCGACAGCCTGGCCACTGGCCTCAAAGGCCACTTTGTACACATTTGTCAAAGGGGCCCTTGCTCCAGACACCTTCCTGCCAACTGCAAGGAAGTTGTCATAATCATTATAAAAACTACAGGAGAATGGCACCCTACAAGGGGTAGCCCTGATGCTGGAGAAGAGGAACTTATGTCCCAAGCATGTTCTCTGTGCTGGGCCCCGTCTGCTCCCAAAGCGTGGACCTCCTTTACCCTCCTCCTACCCACCCTGCATGGGCATATGTACCACCCGCTTCAGGCAGTGTGGGGTGCGAGCTCATGCAGCTCCCATTTGGGCTGAGCAACACCATGGAGAGTTTCCAGCACTCAAGGTAACGGGAAATGTTGAGCAAAGTAGGTGAAAAGCCTTGTCTAACATTTCCATTTATCTACTTTGTCTGTCTGAATAAGTGTCATTAATTCAAACCATTTCAAAATGGGGCTTGATGATGTGTGAGAGCGGAAGCCCCCAAGCCCCAGGCCCCTCCGCACCACATCCTTGCTGACGCTATCTCTTGCTTGAAGCGATCAATTGAACCCCAGCAAATGTGCTGTGAATATTGCAGCTCAACTGACCGCTAATGTGCGTGTGTCTGTGTGTGCGGCAAGGGGAAGGGGGATTGAGAGTGGCAGCCTAGGCTGCTCTTCCCAGATAAGTTTCCCTGACCTGACTTCCCTTCCTCCCTCCAGCTCCCCCTCCTTCTCAAAGCCCCCCACTTCGAGACCACACTAGGGACACTTCAAAGGAAGAAAAGACAGATGAGCATGATTTTCTCTCTAGGAAATACCCCGCAAATCAACCACTTCGCTGACTTCTCCCTGCTAATGCTGTTCATATAGACAGCAGAGTTCTTACTGCAATACTAGCCGGCCTCAAGAATACCATAAAAATTCTGCAGCAAGGAGGAAAACCCATCCCTTTCCAAAAGCAAAAGAAAAGTCTGAAAGCTTAGCAACACACAACTTTAATATTTTGGTTGATGATATGCCACGGACTCAGTATTTTCCATTTCCTTTTTGTTATTTTTCCAGTGATTTCAAAGGTCTTTATTAAATCTAAATATCAAAATCTAAATGTGGTAAAATTAGGTAACTTTTTTTCTAAAAAAGTACACTATAAAAGCATATGCATCCAAATAAGTCTTATCCTCTTCATAGTAGATTACTATATGGGACTTGGACTTTTTTCAGTGAAGCCTCTCTCCCCACTCCTCCCCAGCACACACACACACACACACACACACACACACACACAATCAGTTATCTATCTGTGTGAGAAATTGCTTTGCAATTGCATTCAGTGCTTAGCACATCACTTTGAATATCCTTTTTGATTACATAGTATGATATGTGGGAAAGGTCCAAGAAACTCTTGAGTGCCATGTCTGATGTCTTAAAAAAAATGATCAACCTGGAGTATACTATTTGAGGGTCAAAATTAGATTGCACTAGAGAAAAAATAAGTTGATTTTTATCACATGGATTGTTGATGGGCCCTGCAAGCTATTTCAGGGCAGCAAGTGCCAACATACTCTGAACAAAATGAAACATTGCTGGCTAAATGGGTTCTGGGGACATTGTGAAACAGCAGGGAACCTGTTTCCTCACTGGCAAGACAGGGAAATTAGCAGGTGCCCCACCTGCCCCACAAGGCACCTTGAAAACCATTTCATGAAGAAATTCTTCTCCAGAAGTCATGTGTATTCTAGTCCAATACCAAAAGTACATCAGAGCAGAGCTATTCCAGTTTGAGTGCCAAGGAGGAGGGCAGAGCTCTGTCTGTTTAACCTCCCCACATCTCAGTCGGCCCTGAGGCACCTCTGAGATCTCCTGCTCCACTCTGCACAGAGCCCAGCATTCATACACCTAAACCAACTCTAGAAAAGTTTTTGTTAACTGTAAAGCCTGGGATAAACATGAGTCTGTTGTCCCCAGTTTGCTCAATGAGCCACATGGTTCATCATCTGTAGATGTTTATGGTCACTGCTAAGATAATAATCATTTCAAAACATTCATCTACTGGTTGACCCTGGCCCTGACCTCTAGCAAACTACTGTCCACAAAGGAGTTCCCTGTCCTTTCTAATAATTACTACTGTTGTATACAGAATTCTATGATGTCCTCCAAGATTCTCATCCCTGAGCATTGAATCCAACACTAACCTAGGCACTCCCCCTCACCCCCCACCACCATTCACCAGCCACATCCCAGACCAATTACATCTACACCTCAACACCTCAGGAACATGAGAGTCAATGTGTGTTACACCTCCCAGGCTTTCCAATGAAAGCCAAATTTGAGAACCATCATGGTTAGACATGAGGGTAGAATAAACTTTGACTAGTTGGGGGAAGATTTCATCTCCTGGTAGAACTCAAAGAAAATGCTCAAGAACAGAAACTCATACTCAGGTGTTGGTAGGTTGCTTTGATGGAGTTTATCTCCATTGTTGACATGGATTATTCAACAGAGAAAGGTGCAGATATAATCTGTCTTGAAAACTTTTGTATCCCCCAGAATTTATCGGGGCACATAGTTGGTGCTCAAAATGTTTATGCAGATCCTATCTGTTCAGTGATTCTCAGTTCCACATGGAGGAGTGTGGAAACACTGCAAAGTTTCCTAATGTAAGAATCAGGTACATTCACAAAAGAAAAGGTTCCCTGCTCACCTTTTCTAGGAGTAGCCTTTAGGAGGACATAGAAGGTTTTTCTCAGAAATGGGGAGGCAGGTAGTGTGGAAAGACTGTCTGTGGCCAGACTTTTCCTTAAGTCCTTGAGCCATGATGGAATTGACATTCTACAACATGGGCTAGTAGCTGGCTTTCCTGCATTTATGAGTTTCCAGAGAGTGTTTTAGAACTCTCGCGCTATTTTGTGCATTCTCAATACTTGGGCATCAGGACAAGGTGGGAGGGAGGGACATTTGTCTTTATGGTGACATACTCTGTTGAATAAAGCCTGTAGGATGCATTTGCTGGCTGAAGTGTGAGTCCTTACATACCAGGTGGGTTCAGTGTGATCACTTTTCAGAATCCTTCCACATGAATTGCATTCTTGGGCCTTCTCTGCTACCTCTGACTTTGGCACGATGACCTGGCATTCTCCATTGCCTGGAAAGTGTTTCCCACATTCCAAACACCTGAGATTGCCCCTGTGTGGATTCTCTCATCATGACTCCAGTTGAAAACGCTAATGGGAGATTTTCCCACACTGCAAATGTGCAAGTTTTCTCTTTTGTATGGATTCACCTGAGGTCAGTTTATGGCTGATGCTTCTCCCCACAGTGGCCCTTTGGATCTCACAGTCTCATGAGCCCATATACTAACCACAGTTTGAGATACTCTGAAAAGTTAAGTTATTATTTCAAGTGTCCTTCTACTTCAGATGTGTGAATCTGTTTTTATCTGGCCAGTGGCCCAGACAAATACCATTAGCATTTCAAGCACAGGTTGGCACAACAAACTTTTCCATAAAACATTTTGAACACACAAATATTACTTTGTCAGAGGCTTTAAATGCTGCTAGTCCCTGGCCCAGGAACCTCGAGCTTAAGTCTCTCAGCTGCTGCTGGGCACTGCTCCTTTGGAGCCCCTAATAAGCAGCCCCTTCTGACAGCCAGCAAGCTTAAAGGGAAATACAGACCTGGGGAAGCAATGTCTGGGGAGGAGAGTCTGAATTTAAAAATTGTGCAACTAAAAGGTTTTCACAGTTAATGCAGCTCTTTCCCACTGCGAAAGGCTACTTTAAGAGCTGCCATTTCCTTCACATTAACTAAAAATGGACACATCTGTTGAAAGAAGGGGGAGGGGGAAGACAATAGCTATTATGATAGTCGGACAAAGTGTGCTTATGTATGTGTGCATGTGTGTGTGTGTGCACATACCACTAAAGAAAGAGCAAAGAGGCAAGCCTGGTGGAGAGAGTGCCGTGGAGTTGCTGTCAGTTATTATTTATACAGCATCATAAATGCGTGGCTGTCAAAGCCAACGGCCATCTTACTTAACTGCTACCTAAGTGCTGGCAATGCAAGACCTCAGAAGAATGACTCTCCTATTTAATATTTAACCAGATGCTTCCATTTTTGAAAATATATTTTTCTCCTTGTGGAGGAAGGAGGGGAGGCTGACTTTCAACTTCTGTGATGTATGGGCTGTTGTTGGAGGAATAGAACTCCTGGTTTTGTTCTTCTAACTTCACTGTCAATATTTCCATCATTTCCAACAGAGCATTTGTCTACAAGTTCGAATGACTCCCTACATGATTGTGTTTGTTAACATGCTGATGAAATAGGCTTAGGTGTAGTTACCATGATCCTATAATGGAGATAGGACACCTAAGGCAGAAGGGGTCAATGCAAACCAAGGGAGAGATGAACCAGAACCTGACATTTCTTTAGGGCTTGTATTTTGTGGTATCATGGAAAGGCCTTGCTAGCTCCCTGCTGAAGTCCACCCCCCCCCAAAATTACCCAGACTACCAGATGGATCAGGACTGCCAGTTCCACTCAGCACACAGTGATTGATGTGCTGGATGTGGGTGTCCGTTTTACTCTTCTGTAACTGGCTGACTTCCCATCTCTCTTCTTTGAGTTCTCCCTCTCCTTGTCTCAGGCACACTCCTTGCCTCTCCATCATTTCCTATGCTTGCCCCTCATCTCTGGGCTTCCACCAAGCCCCTGGAAGTGCTCTCTCAGAGACCGCAGCCACTACTGACCATGCACGAGATCAGATGCTCATGCATCCCATGGTCTCATATGGAAACCGACTTAGATGGCTTTCAGTTAATCAACAGAGCAGCCAACAGGCACACAGTAAACAGGCACTAGGAACCTCTGAAGTTTGCCCACCAGGACACCCTTTTCCCTATTCTGCAACATGAAGAATTTACTGTCCTCATGGCTCTCTATTCTCGCTTCCATCTGAGTGTGTGGCAAATCTCTTAATGGCTCTGATCCTCTCTGTTCATGATGAGGGTACACATGGAAGTGGTCAGCCCCTTGAAAGGCCTTCTATTATTCCAGGGCTATTATTGTTACAGGCCAACTGTCCAGCTCTTTCTCCCATGTCTCTCACACATCATTTCCTCCTGTGTCCATATATTTTAAGTAAAAAATGTGAGGACAATAAGACAGTCTAAGAATAAGAGAGCCATATCCCCAAGAAGGAAGACTGTCTGTTCTTGTTGTTCTTGGTTTACTTTAATCTCACCTTTGGGTCTCTTTAATACATCCCACCCTCCTAAAGGGAAAATCAGAGAGACAGAGGAGGCCGGAACAATGAAGCATTTCTCTCCTTCATTCCTCGCCTCCCCCACCCCACTGCACCAGACCCCCCTAGGGCCAAGAACGACTCCCATGCTTCATGAAATTTCAGATAATATTGAGGGGGATGTCAGAATGACTTCACTGGCCCGTACAGACAGCATCTGTATGGGCTCCTGAGGGAGACAGGATCGGACACAGAGCAGCCCCTTGTGCTGGGGACGGCATAAGAAGGTCCCATTATCTGCAGAAGGGATGTGAAATTGGAACAACTCCAGCTGAGAATGCAGCAAGCCACACCATTTACATGAAATATACGGTGTTGGGCCTGCCACAAAGCTGACTGGCTTTGATCTTGGTGAACTTTTGAATCATGTGTGACTAAAGAATTCTTTACAAAGAATTATTTCAGCTTTCTGAGTTAATGAAAAGCCAGCCCTGCAGAATTTATGGAAGCAAGAGACCAAGCATTAGAGGGAGGGAAAAGAAGTCATAAAAAAAATCCCCAGGAGCCTTTAATGCGACAGTCCTCATGGTCTGTGTGGATCTCTAACTCCACATTTTTCTGTCAGATTTATTGGGTTTTATTGGAATTCATTCTTCTCAGCACTGGGGTTTGTGGAGATAATCTTAGGGAGAAAAATGTGTCTGAGACAAAATGAACCAGATTGATGAGACAAAATCAGGGGAATAAGGTCCTAATTATCAGGCAGTGATCAAGCCTAGGTACACAACATACCACAACAATGCATTACAAAACCAGCATCACATAAGCACTGGCGTAGTCCCAGGAGGAAGTTACCAGAGTCTCTGCTACCTAGGATCAATTGGCTGTAACCGACATTGCAAAATTCTACAAAATCAACCTGCCATTTTTATTGTGTGAAATGGCTCTGCTTCCTAACCTACTTCATGGTAGACAATGTATTCTTGGGGGAAAAGAAATATGGGAAGCCAGGGGAAAGTGACCACTTAAAAGCAGAGTGCATATGTCTTCTGAAATGCATAATGTCTGAGTGTGTTGGCCGGGAATTTGCTACAGAGCCATCATCCAGAGAGTAAATCACAGCCTATGTACAAAGAGAGAAATTAGAGCAAAAAGGTTAAGATGTGAATCATCTCAGATGTGGGAAACCATTTCTCTCCCAAGGCTGGGCATCATTCACTTTCATTTAATCTTTCCCAAGATTTTTCTTTCAAGAAGAGATTAAAGACAGCAGTGATCTCGGAGAAGTCTTCATTCTTTATGCAGTGGTAATAATAAATCTTTTGCTAGTTATCTCTCTCAATGAAAACCATTTTATCCATAACCTGTCCTCTGGATAGTGAGAGGATAGTGCTTGGTTGGGATAATTGTTCGACTACAGGGAGGCAGCCTGGTGCCAAGGTTAAAAGCTTGGTCCTGGCCCCATGCTTCCTTGGTTTGAACCCCCTTCCTAGTTAGTTCTTTCCATTCCTGGGGGAGGGGGGGGCTCCGCACTTACGGTCAGTCTCTGAGGCTCAGTTTCCTCATGGGAGTAATGATAGTGTCTCCCTCCTCAGGTTTTTATAAGGACAAAATGAGATAATAGGTACTAAATAGTTTCTGGGACACCATAAACCCTCAATAAATATTAAATGACATCCTAAAACTAGGTGCCTTGAAAAACAGATTACAGATCAGGTCCTTTTTACGTATTTTAAGAAGCTTTCAAATTTGAGTAAAAACATGCTATTTAAAAAACAGAACAACTGGAATGAAAATAACATCCATTTATTACTCTAACAGAGCTTTCAATTTGATGAATTCCCAATAGCTATTTTTTAGGATGTACCTATGTGTGGGCATCATGCCAGATAATCTGATGTTCATTATCTAATTTTAATTCTCAGTATAAACATTTGGGGGAGACATTGATTTTGCAGCCTTGACACGTTCGGTGAGGTTCTGTGATCAGCTCACATTTGCAAAGTAGGAAGGGTCAGAGTTTGTATTTAAACTCAAAATTTCTTATTTCACATCCATACTCTTTCTAGACACTTGCTTCCTACCTGGTAATATTCAAAATTCAAATTATTATATGCATAGATTTTATTAATACCAATGGCTTATCATATTACAAAATAAAAAGTGGAGGGGCTGTCTGAGTGGCTCAGTCGGTTGAGCGTCCAACTCTTGATTTTGGCTCAGGTCATGATCCCAGAGTCGTGGGATGGAGCCCCATGTCAGGCTCCATGCTGAGCATGGAGGCTGCTTGAGATTCCCCTTTCTCTTCCTCTGCCCTGCTCTCTCTCTCTCTCAAAAAAAAAATTATTAAAAAGATTAAAAATAAATTAAAAAGATAAAAAGTGGAATCATATTATAATCTGCCCCTTAGACAAATACACATGATTTTGCAAATCAGGGAAAGCAAATTATGTGCCTCAAGGCAACTAGTGACAATTAAGCACAAAATTAAGAATATCATCACTAAGGGTTGAAATTCAGAGAAAAACTAAAAACTAAGTCAGGGAGTTGATATGAAGACCACAGAGTTCTACTAGATCTGTAGGAAAATAAAGTGAAGGGTTTTGGTTTGAGGTTTTGGGTTTTTTTTGTTGTTGTTGTTTGGGTTTGGGATTTTGGGGGGGCTTTTTTTGGCTTCTTTTGTTTGTTTTGTTTTCGGTTATTTGAAAAAGAAATCCACAAAAATACCTTCTCTCCTTAAAAATATCTATCCCATTAATAACTCGTGAATTCTTTTCACTGCTGGTTAAAAGTATTATTAAAGTGACCCAAGGGCTTTTTCTTTCCTGTCCAACATTCCACAAAATAAAAGAAAGCTCATCTGTGAGGTCTTACTCTCTTCCAATGCCATTTTTTAAAGACAAAAGGTCCCCATGCTGAGCCATACTAAATTCACAACTCATGCTTGGCATCTCTTGGGGAAAAACTCAAGTTCCCCCCTGGCAAGTTGCAGAGGAAAGTGAGTAGCTCTGACAGAATGAGGCAGTCTTTCACTAGACTCATTGCCTCTACTCAAAGCCATGATGCCAGAGCTGGTGGGCATACCAGTTTACTAGGGCCACCACAACAAAGCAGCACACACTGGGAGACTTAAACAATACAAACGTACTGTCTCACAGTTATGGAGGCTGGAAGTCCAAAATCAGGGCTGTGGCAGGGTGGATTCCTTCCGCTGGCTGTGTGGGAAGGATGTGTTCCCGATCTCTCTCCTTAGCTTATAGATGCTTGTCTTCTCCCTGCGCCTCTCCACATCACCTTCCCTCCAGGAGTGTTTGTGTCCAAATGTCACCTTTTTTTAAGAATAGCAGTCAGATTAGCAACCTCCACCAAGATGACCGTATCTTAACTAATTACATCTGCAATGACCCTATTTCCAAATAGGTCACATTCTAGGCTAAGAAATTCAACATATGAATTTGGGGAGACACAACTCAATCCATAACACTGAATTATGGCTCTAAAATTTTGCCTGACTAAAGTTAGCATTAGTCACTAAGAGGATGAGTGAGGTATTAGCCAAATAACATCATGCCCATTAACATACTTTCTAAGAGCTAATTATTACACAAAAGTGGGTGGTATTGTGTCTATAATCTCCTCACAAATGATTTTCTCTAAGCAAATAGACTCCCAACCAGTACAGTCATGAGCTCCAAAAGGGCACCCTGACACTTGAGATGCCCACCTTGTGGAAGCAGCAGGATTGGGGATGGGAAACCAGTCAGATAACATGTAGACACATTATTCTGTTGGAGTCACAATCCATTATTAAGACAGATAAATATTTCCTGCTGGGAACTAAGGCTTGGGACTTATTCTGTGTAATTCATTTACAACTCACGTTAGTAGAGTCAGCTCCATGTGGCTTTCTCTGGATACTTTCCTCAGAAACCTCCCTCTGCTCCCTACTACCAAGCTGAATTACCTGCCTTCTTCTGGCCTGCCCAGCACTGTGAGTTACGTAGGCATGATGATTGTTGGGTTACTGACGTGTTTCCTTCAGAAGATTATGAAATCTTTGAGGAAAAGTGACCATGGTTAATCTCTACAGCCACAATTTAAATAAGAGTACAGTAAATATTTGCTAAATGAAAGGAATTCAGTAAGTGTCTGCTGAGTTAAAATCGGATAAACATGGACCATCTTAGGACCAACCTAAGAGTCAGTGGACACCTGGGTGTCCCTATGTTATAGAAAAGAATGGCCAGCCTTCATTTTTTCTGAAGACACCATAGAGGACATAGCAGAAAGTATCTCATCCTGGGCTTGGTGCTGGCCGTTTGCACAAGTCCCTTGCTGGGAGGAGCACAAGTGACATATCAGAGAGTACAGACCAGAGCTGACTCCCTTTTGAAGATGGAAAGATTCTTTTAAACAGTTTTGAGTCTCTTTTAATCAAAAGTAGTATGGTTTAATCTTCGTCCTCCTTTATCTTGAGATATCTTTGTTGAATCTCTGGCCAACGTGGATAGTAAAAAATGTATATATCTTTTTTGCAATAGTTTATCTTTTATGAGAATTTCTCTGTGGCATTTTCCCCTATTTTATTTGGGCACATTTGGTTTCTCCCAAAAGGACTATATCAGCTGGTATTAGGAAACTTTAGAAATGTGTTTACACTAAAACACTCTTGAAATTGAATCTTTGAGATGACCCAAGTCTAAAGGGACTGTTATTAACACAACTCTGTTTTCTCAAAATGTGCTTTTGTGAAACTAAATTTTCTCAACATGTTAAGGTTGGTTCACAAAGCAACAGGCAAACTTACATTAACTCCTTATCAACTATAAGTGAGGCCAAGAGGGGGAAAGTTGACTCCATTTGGGTTCCCATCTCTGAACTAGCTCAGCATGTGGCTGAACTTGGGGCAGCTCCGAGTTAACTGCCTTCCAAAGTGCTGTCTTCAAGTGTCTTCTTGAGCTACCTTTGCATCCAAATTCAAATTCAATGGAAAGAAGTTCAGAGAGGTGTCCCAGGATCCCAGGATGATGTGCTCTGCATAAGGAGTCTAAATTAGTCTTAGTTTGACAACATTCTTCAAATTACAGAAGAAAGGAAAAATTACAAAATTACTTCCTTATTCAGTGGCATTTTCATCAGATGAACTCTAAGCACTTAAGGGAAAAAAAGGATTCCCTTCACCTCTCATATACTTGGTTCCATATGTGCATTGTTCTGGGGCTATGTTATCTAGACTTCACCTTGGGAGAAGAAAAGACAGCTGTTATTTAACATGCTAGTCCACTGTAGTACAGACAAACCCCTCTCCTGCTCCATTGAGGGCAGTGTCAAGAGTAGATGTGCTATCAGAAGACTGAGACCTGAACCTCTTCACACCACCACCCCCTCCCACCCTCTCATTGAATCCTAGTAACCTATCCTCACCTTTACTAATACTGTTGTGAGCTCTACACACCATTCCACTGAACCAGGCTCTGTCCATGAAGAAGATAGCTATTCTTTTATTTAGGATCAACCTGCCCTATATCAGTTCTCTATTAAATTTAAGAAATAAGGGGAAACTCCATGTATTAGTTTTTTATTGCTGCTATAACAAATTACCAAAAACTTAATGACTCAAAGCAACTCAGTTTATTATCTTACAGTTTTGGAGGTCAGAAGTCCAAAATCAATTCCACTAGACTAAAATAAAAGTGTCAGCAGGGCTGCAATTTCATCTACAAGTTTTAGGGGAGAATCAATTTTCTTGCCTTTTCCGGCTTCCAGGAGCTGCTTACATTCCTTGGTTCATGACCACATCCTCCATTACAAAGTGTTTCACTCCAACTCAGTTTCCATCCTTATTCCATGACTCTAATCCTCCTGCCTCCCTCTTAAAAACATTCTTGTGCTTATATAGAACCCATCTGGATAACCAAGGATAATCTCTCCATTTAGGACTCTTTAACTTAATTACATTTGCAAAATCCCTTTTACCATGTAAGATAACATATTCATAGGTTCTGGGGATTTGGATATGGTCATCTTTGGGGGTACCATTATTCATCCTACCATACTCCATGGAAAACACAAGATTATTCCATCATACCTCTGAGGAAAAATGTTTAGCTCTCTCCTTGTACTTTAGGATAGAGTTCAATAACTTCCAGCACCCTTCATGACCCCATCCTGCTTACTTCTCTAGCAGTTCAAAGTAACTACGGAGAGTACATATTCAGAGTCTAGCAATATGAGTTTTTATGGGCTACAAAACCTAAAAAGCAAGTTATTTGACCTTTCTAAATTTTATTTTCCCATCTAGAAGTGGGAGAAATGATCATCTATCCTACAGAGTTACTGGTGAGGATTAAATGAGATGAATAATGTAAGTATAGCCTTTAGCTGAGTTTCTGGCACATAAAAGAGGACCAATAGATGGTAGTTAGTCCTAAAAATATTATATATCAGTAAAAAAGACAAATATTTCACCCTTGTAGAGTTCAAAATCAGATGAGAGATAAACACACACAAGGAAGGAAGGAAGGAAGGAAGGAAGGAAGGAAGAGGAAGAAAGAAAGAAAGAAAAGGGCAAGTTAGAGGGTGATATGTTTTTGAGAAAAATGTGTAAAAGCAAGGTTAGGGAGACCGGGTGCTGGAATGGGAGGTCCTATTGTAATTTCAGATGAAGAGTGGGGGCCAGTGGAAGCCTCATGGAGTAGGTGACCCATGAGCAAGGCTCTGAAGGAAATGAGTGAGTTCACATTCTAGGCAGAGGGAAAGGGTGAATGCCAAGTCCATAAGGTGGGAGAAGACTACATTTGAGGAGCAGCAAGAAGGCCTGAATGGCCTAGTGAGAAAGGACAAGAGTAAGCCACTCTGGATGGGAATGCTACTCAAATCAACTCTGGAAAGTTATAAGGATCCCAAGAACCTTATAGACATGGTAGAAACTTTGGCTTTTACTCTGAATGGAATGGGGAGCCACTGCCATGTTTTGAGCAAAAAAGTGATAAGCTCTGTCTGAATTGTTTTTTTGTGTTTGGGAGTTTTTGTTTGCTTGTTTGTTTTGTTGTTGTTGTTAAAGACATTTCATTTTATCTAACATTTCTTGGTGTCATGTTTGCCATAGTGCTTGAAATTGAAGTTATGTTACTTTACAAACATCTTTATATTTATACCTAATCTCTGGCTTCAACCATATCTAATTGGTTCAGGTTTAATATGGTTTACCATTTTCTTCTTTTTTTTAAATGTTTATTTAATTATTTTGAAAGAGAGAATCCTAAGCAGGCTCTGCACTACAGTGCAGAGCCTGATGTAGGGCTCAATCTCACAAACAGTGAGATCATGACCTGAGCTGAAATCAAGAGCTGGACGCTTAACCAACTGAGCCATCCAGGTGTCCCTAATATGGGTTACCATTTTCTAGCCAAATTTTACGAAAAAAAACCTTTAATGTAGTGCACCCTCCCCCTTATTGTTGGCATTCTAGAAAATAGGCAGGAGACCTAGAAAAGCAGAGAAAAATAAATAAATAAATAAATAAATAAATAAATAAATAAATAAATAAATATATTACAGGGTCAAAAGATTGAGAAATCTTACACAGTGATCCATTTGTAGTGCCTAATTTGTAACTTCTGATTTCTTGGTGATATGCTCTCTAGAGAACTGACATTATTAACTGATGTTTTTGAACACTGAAAAAATGTGTCCAAAAAATTATTTTATAATTATTCATCTATCAGAAAAATTTTTCTCAGTAACAAAGGGTCTGCAGAGAAAAAATTGCAGCCATTAATTAATAGACCTTTCTTCTAAACTTGAATTACAGAGATTCTTTTTTTTGTCATCACCTGTTTAGTTTGTGACCTAGATAAATGCTATTTGCATTTTAATTTAATTAATGTCTTATAGAAAAAAAACAATTATTGATTCAATTAAATATTTGCTTCTTCTTTCAATATTTGCACAGAATAATGTAGTTTGTAATAAGAATTGGATATCAGATGTATATTATCACTCAATCATTTTATTTTTTACTTACTTATTTTTACTACTAATAAGACCCCAACAGATCAAGAAGATACCACTGGCTGACTTGGGTCTTAACAGTACCCTTCTGATGGCTAGGTACGGAGTCCACTGGAGGAAGGTGAGGGTAGGGCAGGGAGACAGATAGAGATGACAGTAATAATGCAGAAGAGACATGGCAGTGTCTCACACCAGCGTAGTGGCAGTGGAAGAATTGAGAAGTGCTCAAATTCCAGTTATATTTTGAATATAGAGCCAATAGAATTTCTTGATGAAGTGGATGTGAGGTGTGAGAGAAAAAGAGGAATCAAAAATACTCCTAATATACAATATGGATGAACCTTGAAAACATTACACTGAGTGAAAGAAGCCAGACACAAAAGCCCACAAATTACATAATTTTATTTGCATGAACTGCCAGAATAGGCAAATTCACTGTTATAGGAAAGTAGATTAGTGGTTTCTAGGAGCTGGGGAGCTGGGGAGAATGAGGAATGACTGGTAATGTATAAGGGATTACTTCTGCGGATGATGAAAATATTCTGGAATTAATACTGGTGATGCTTGCACATTATGAATGCACTAACGGCCACTGAATTGAACACATTAAAGTGGTATAAAATGACAAATTTTATATTCTGTGAATCTTACCTCAACTAAAGGAAAAATATCTTGTATTCTGGCTTGAGCAACTGGAAGAATGAAGTGGCCATCAATGGAGGTGAGGAAGGCTGTGGGTGGAGCAGCCTAGGAGGGGGAAGATTAAAGGTTTAGTTTTGGACATGTGGAGTCTGAAAGGTCTATTAGGCACCAACATAGAAGTGTCATAAAGATAGTTTGTATACAAGTCTTTAGTTTGGAAGAGATTTGAGGCTAGAATATACACATTTGAGAGTTCTTGGCACAGAGATGGCACTGAAAGCCATGATACTCAATGAAATCACTAAAGGTGTGAATGTAGATAGAGAAGAGGACTAAGAATTGAGCTCTCAGAAAGTCTGAAGTAAGGTACTAGGGGGAAAAATAGGAGCCTGTCAAGAAAACAGAGAAGTAACCAAAGAGTAGGAATAAAACCCAGAGATTATTATTATCTTCTATCATTGTCTCATGTTTACCTTCTTGATAACATATCAAGGTCCTGGTCAGTGTCATGATGTATCACACCTTGAGGAGGCTTCCTACTGTTCTCTGTGACTAGAATGCTCTTGCTCCTTTCTCAACTGGTTAACTCCTTTTCATCCTTTGAAACTAATTTCAAATGTCATGACCTTTAAGAAGTTCACCTTTCTCTTCTAGTTTGAGTTAGATGCTCCTTTCTTGTGATTTCTCAACACTGTATGCATAGTTTACCATGGCCCTTGTCATGCTGAATGGTAAATTCAACCTGCATGCCCACCTACCCCTCTAGACTAAATACAATGGTATGCCATTATAGCACACTTAGCATTTAGTCCAGCATTCAGCACATAGCAAGCACATAAAAAATATTCATTGAATGAAAGACAAAGATATAAATGCCTTACTTTACTCCATAGAAATGTTCATAAGAAGTTAAATGTACATCAAAGTGCCTTGGAATTTTTCATATTCATAATCCTCTGCTAAAGCAAACTGGGTGGGAATGCTACTTAAATCAACTCTGTGAAAAGTTACTTTATAAAGCAAAGAATTCTACTGAAAAAAAATCACCTGCAAATCAGCTGTTATTGCAGGCTTATAATTCTACACACATATTTGGGATTCTTATCTTATTCTAATAAAACGAATTTGAGGAGATACTTTCATATTGCATTTTTACATGTACTTTCAAATATACAATTATATTTGGATGTTTGGGGTAAAATGAAATCTAAAAACAACTGCCAGAATATTTATAAATAAAGTTCCCCACCTCTAAAATGGGGATCTGGGACCGGCACACTATGTAATGTCTCCTAAGGATGTAAACTACCAAATGAAGAATAGTTAAAGTTATACACAGGCACTTAATGAGAATTAAAACATGGTGCTCAAGCCTTTGCATTCAAAAAATAATAATAAACCAAGAATCTCTCAGGAATTTTTTTAGCACATGAAAAAAAATTCTCTCTCAACTTTAAGAAGTTTTGTAATCTTATTAAAGGAAACATAAACTCTGACCCTTCAGTCATGTTTAGAAAAAGTAATTCCATATGTTTATTAAACTAGAAAAGGTAATTATGTCAGAGGCCAAACATGCAGAAAATAAAGACAACTCTAAGGTAAAGCTACTTCATGATCACCCTTTTTTTCCTGGAGATTAATCTTTATCCACGAGAGAAGATTCTAAACAAGGCAGAAGAAGTGACTTAGGTAGCAATGAAGGAATTCAAATTTTGGATCTGCCGTTTAAAGGAAAATAAAATAACAGCAGGCATCGCAACAAAATTCTTTGAATAGGGCCTTGGCATGGCCCTAGTACCTGCTATTAAAACTTTCAGCTCTCCTGGGCTTTATGGCCCATGCTCCTGTTTCCACTTTTCTACCTTTAACTTCTGAGGAGTGTTCGGCATGAGAAAAACAATTTAACAACTCAGGGTCTTTCATCTAGATTTGCTACAAGCAGAGTTGAGTTACAGGCTAACTTGGGGAGTATTCTGGACTTTTTTCGGTCTCTTGGTATTTACCAAACATCATTCAGTGAGGAATCGGCAAGCTAAGCCCAAAGCATGTGGCAAGACTGTTGGGTTACCACCTCGGTGCTTACTGAATGGGATTCAGTATAATCTCTCTCAATATAAAGCTTGTCTTTTTGACAGATTCTGAAAGAGGTTTAATGGGAACAAAAGAAGGAACACCTTAAAAATCAGCCTCACCAATCCCTAGCCTCACAAAAAGCTCACTTGGGCTCTCAGCCACGTGCACCACACACAGCAGCTGTGATACCTGATTATGTAGCCACTAGAGGAATTATTTGTACATGTCAATCACAGGACTAAAACGGCAGAAGACTGCTGCAGGCCAACCTATTCACAAATATGCCTTCTCCTGACCAAAAACATGCAGTGTGATGTAAACTTCTTGGAGTGTCTATTGTTCGGGACTTAAAAAGAATGTTAGATTTGTATGTGTGGTGGCTTTGTGGAAGGACCAGTCTATACACCTAAGAACATCTCAGGAGATTTTTTCCCCTTAATGTTGAAGACTGGCTGAGTTAACCCTTCACTACTCACATCTCTCACTAGATTTCAGACCCCAAGTCTGTCTGTCATTTTTAACATCAAAATCTTTTAGTTAATTTTCTTGTCAAGCGTATTTTATTCCTATGCAGTGTGTGTATAAACAACAGCCAAAATATACAGCAGTCAGGAAAACATATGTAAAAACATGTAATTATAAACACTCACTTCTCAGGCCAGAGTCCAGGCCCTGAAATTCAATAACACTTTGGGAGGTGACTCCAGAGCTGTGGTCACACAGTTTTTTAGCATGTAAATTTAGCTGTCCCCTCCTAAGAGATTTCCAGACACAAACCAATCATCATGATGAACTGGGTCTAACTGTAGAGCTTTAAGATCATTATACGTACTGTTTTCTGTGCCACATGCCCTAGAAATCACCCTTTTCTTAAACTGAATTTAATGTATGTTACTTCATCAACAAGAAGCATAAACCATGACTAAGACAATTATTCCTTTAATCTACTAGTGCATTTGCTTCATGAGGGCAGAATTCAGAGAATTCAGTGCCTGGCAAATGTTAGATCTGTACTTAGCAGTGAATAAATGAATATGTCATACTAATGTGAGTCAATCCTGAAAGCCTTCAGAGTTTCAGTTTTAAGAGGTTTTGCATGAGAGAGGATAGGTATACCACAAGCTTTTAACATGAATCTGGCAGTATCATTACATTATTGAGACTCTCGTTTGACTTCTCTTTCTTGAAGAAAGGACCTAGGCCTTATGTGTCTTTTTAAGGCCTCTAGGACCTGCACTAGCTGCAACCAATCTTGCTGTTAGCTAGAAGGAATATTTCACCTCTGAAATGCTATGATCAATAAATATATTATGAATTTTGTTACATTTATCTTAGGTTGAAATACTTATCTTTGCATAAGAAAGTTGCATATAAAGAAATGAAATAAGGAAAACAAGATCAATAGAAGTAAATAAAGAATTTAGCACTGGTTTAAGCTTTTTTCACTTGGTAAATGGGTTATGGCTTCTCTATCTTACCCTAAAGTAATAAAATAGCATTTCCCTAAAAATGTGCAGTAAAATGTTTTTCAATAATTTCTATTCCCTTTTTCTCTTCTTTCATCTCAACTCGTGAATTTTTTGCCATAAGGAAAAAAGACTTCAAGGACCATTATTAGTCATTTTGATAACTTTGTGTTTGATAGCTGATTTAAAGCACAAATGGATATGGGTAGAAATAATAACAATTGCAACTCTTATTTGAACAATATGAAAAGGATTTTCATGTTTATTGTTGTCATAGAAAAATCATCATAGTGCTTACTACTTCTAAAAGAAACGGAGCAGATGATTTTCTGTTATAATTTGTCTAGAAATCTTTCTTTCCATAGGTATACCACTTGAAATTCAAATATCCAGTACAAATATGTCACTGTAAATACATCTACAAAGTGATGGTATTGTCTTTTAAAAGAAAGGCAGAACTTAAATATTCCCAGCACAGTCCTGTTCTTCAGGGAATTCAGCTTGGGAGGATATCCTTATTTTCTCTGTGCAGCCTTCTCTAACAACCAAGGAACTGGTCACTACTGAATAACATATAATATATATAAGACATAGGGATATATCAACACCATAGTGTTTATCATATATATTCCATGTATTTCTTGCATGCCTCCCCCACTCCCACCGCCCAAAGTGGATGGATCACTCACCAAAAGACAGGCTGTCTTACTCATCATTTTCATTTCCAGTACCTAATAGGGTATCAGAATAATAATAATAGGCCATGATAGATATTAGATAAATAAGTGAGCCAGCAAATAAACTAAAAATTATTCAATTATGCCAAGTTTTTCTTTCTGAAACTCTTTTTAAAACTACCTTCAGAACTAGTTTTGTGAAGCATCCAAGAAATTGATTCTCATTACTTCATAGTGACACCACATGTACAAATTAAAATTATTCTCCATGCTTTATCCACAAGACAGGATTGTGTGGTTCCCACAATGGAATTCCTCCTTAAAAGGATGAAATTAATTGAGAATTCCAATAACTGTGATTCAGGATCTTAAGGCAGCATTGACATCAGAATCCACCTTCCCAAGAGAATACCACGATGGAGGCCATATTCATCTTTATGATTTTTACCATCCCTTTATGGATACATTTAATGGCAGAAAACCACTATCCTGACATAAGCTGAGCTCAGCAATAATGAAGCTGCACTATGCTCCCATAGAAAATATCAGCAAAGCCATAAAAACGAATAGAGCAACTTGTATGATGTCCATGTTAACTTGTCCCTGATTCTAAGAGAGAAGATTGAGAACTTATAGGTGATGAATGCATCTCCTTTTGTGAATGATCTAATTAGAAAGTCCATGTTAATCTCAACAGCAGAGTTTTAATATTGAGCTGGAATTCCCCAAATGCCTTACATGAGAGGGTTATATCTCAATTCCGTTGCAGTCGTTGGCTAGAATACCTTTTCAGGGAACTCAGGAATAGGCAAACCTAACTCACTGCTGGGAAAAAGTCCCCTTTGTGGCATCAGTCTGAGCACAAGGATTTTCATAGAACATGACAGCTGTTTTCATAGAGAATTATACAGAGAGTTCATAGAGAAGTACAGCAGAGTGTAACCTAATAGACCACATTAGTGTATATGTTGTGTGTATTATATATGCATGCATATTAGATTATACTCTAATCTAATATACTAATGGCAGGGGTCAAACTCAACTGCTAAGAGGAAGAAATTGGCTCCCTAATGAAACCTATGTAAAACCAGACATAGACAACAAAACACAACCTCACCTACATGCACACCACACACACACACACACACACACGCACACACACATCCTGCAGTGGCTATACCTGATTTGTATGACAGATATCTCTATATCTTGGCTCCAAGAATTAAGAACCTCTGGAAATTTTAGTAAGACTACATTTAGGGAGAGAGGTGACTAACATTTCTGGAGCATTGGAGTCTTTGTTAGGTGACTCATTAATACTAAATCATTTTCAGTTTCCTGTACAAACAATGTTAATTCTCACCTCTGTAATCTTTGTTTATGCTGTTTCCATAACATAGTATATTCTTTCACTTCCTCTTCATCTGAGTAGTTCCTGCTTTTCAGTTAAGATCTGCCTCTCAATCGCAGGTATCACTGTATAAAAAGCAATCCCCGACATGCTCTTACACCCTCAGGGCTGGGTTGCTTGCTCATCATCTGTGCTTCCATAGTGCATCCCTCTATCCCAGCACTCACCACTTTATACCCTATAACCAACTGTGCGCTTTCCTCCCTTGTTCTGCTGCCATCAAAGATTTTTGGCTTACTCATCATTGAATCTTTGCACAATGGCAAGCATAATGCCTGGCCCTTAAAAGAAATCTAGGTAATGTTTATTAAATTAATAAATGAGTTAACTTCTTAATTTGTTTAATATTATCCAGAACTCTGGTATTAGTTTCCCCAGCATATGAGAAAAGAGACCGAGCTTGCAAAATTGTTTAAGTTTTCCAAGTTCACAGGATTCATACTGTGAAATAATTAGAAGCCAATTATCTTTCCTTTGCACCAGATTAAGATAATTGGAAGCAAAGATAAAGAGCATTAACTCTTTCAAATGGACATAAGCAGCATGTGGCACTGGTCTTAAAGAGAGAGACCCACACAGTGAAAGGCCCATTGACCAGGAGGCTCTGTGTACTTCATTGCCAATTCTCCTCCCAGAAATGCTTGGGATATTTGGCTAACGTGATGTTGAGGATCTAAGGCAACTAAATATAGGGTCAATATTCAGCACAAGTTCAAAGTTCCATGAAAATCAAACCCAATTATTATAAAAAGAAAAAAAAAGAAATTTCATCAGTTTCTTTAGTGTCCAGATATTAATTTGTAGTTGCAGAGAGCAATGTTCTACTCCCAATATGTTCTGATATAAAAGTTAACACCAGAATCTTCATGTTTCAAGATGATATAATAAAGACATTTCTATCTCCTTATCCTTTTAAAAATCATCCCCAGACAGTAAGTAGAAACATAAACTCTATCTTTAACAGTATTAGGAGACATCTATAACCTTATTCCATTATTATGGAATATACAGTAAGAGGATTGCCCCAACAGGAGGGCTGGACTAAATGCCTCCATCTAGATGGCTTTGTTGATAAGAAGCAAGCTGAGTCATTCTGTGAAACTCTAGAAATGCTGGGGCATTGGAAACACCAAGAAGGCAGGGGCAAGGAGGATGGGAGAACAGTCTACTTTAGAGTCAGTTGTAACTCTAAGTTCCACCCTTATTGGCTGAAATCCTCCCTCTACCAGAGATAAGTGGTATGGTCCCCGGAGAAATTGAACTAGAGAAGCTCCTGAAGCCATGATTCAGACATTCAGAAGGATAGCAGATTAAAAACATAGCAGTTAAGTGAAAGTCTGAATACTAAATAATGATACCCCACATACACCCACCCAAGTTTTCCCACCCACATCTAAATGCCAGCAGCCAAGTTTAAACTTCTTAGGCAGGAAATTAGAGGATGTTTCTCAGAGGTACCATCCCATCAAAAAGATCTATAGCTACTGACATCTGAGTTATCAGTGAAAAAGCCAATTAGCAACTAGACCACACTACAGCAAGACATCGTGCATACACATTTCTAATCATCATTTTAGTAGTCTACCTTTAACATGTGAAAAGACATTCAAGGATACAAGGCATTTGAGGAAACCTTCCACGATGAACAAGGGAGACAAAAACAAATAAGCAAACAAAAGGGAACTCAGAGATAACAGAGACACTGCTTGAAGCAATACAGAATTTCAAAGAAACCATGAAACAAGAACAGGTTGCGATATAAGGGGAATAATCAGAGAAGAAGAAGGGGTTATTGGATATTTAAAATCCAATAGCTAGAGGGGCCAAGATGGTAGAACAGCATGGAAGGTTTTATTTACCTCTCTCATCAATGAAATATAGCCAGATCAACACTAAACCATCCTGCACACCTAGAAAACTGATTTGAGGATTAACACAACAATCTGCACAATCTGAACCACAGAACTCAGAAGGTACATGGCACAGAGAGGTGAAATGGGAGAGAGAAAAGCCGTGGAGGGGAGGGAGCTGTTTTTGCTTGCAGAGAGGACAAAGATGGAGGGAGAGTACAGGAAAAGCACCCCTCCCCCAAAAGCAGCTGAAGAGAAAGTGGAAAAGTGTAAACAGGCGCAGGGACTGAAAAAAAAAAGGGAGAAAGGAGAGGGTTTAAATTCCATTAAGACTCTATAAGCACGGGGAGCACAGAGTCTGAAACTCTACAGCTCAATACCTGGCGGTGCTCTGGTGAGAAGGGCGAATTCTCAGAAACAGAGTGAAGTCCCTGAAACGCTGCTGCTACATGATTGTGTAAACTTTTTCTGGGGTGGGCTGGCACCTAGCCACAGTCTCTGGGCATTGGCAGCAGCACGGTCCCAAGAACATTCCTGGGGGCAGGTGGGCACCTGGCCATTGCTCAGTGAGACCATACTGCAGAGGGGCAGAATGGGTCAAAGCCACAGTTCCTCAGGAGTAAAGGGTCCAGAAAAACAGCTGCATCTGAAATAAAACTCAGGAGGGAAGTGCTGCCTGGCAACCTGACGGCTTGGTAATGGATAGTGTAAAAGAGGGCAGTGGACAGAAGTCAGAGACAAAGGATGGGTGCGTGATTGCTGATCCGGGAGAACAGAGTTCCGATACTAGAGACTGGGTCATGCCATTTTCACTCCTCCTACACATGCACATACACACCTACGAGTGCCACAACAATCCACCCCAGTAACCTAAGCAGCGCCATCTAGTGGAGAACTGAACTGTTACATTAAGCCTTGCCCAGCTGTGCTGACCTCGCTCGCTCTTCAGGAACACCACAAGTCACTCCACTGGCTTAGTTTACGGACTATATAGTGCTTTATAGTTTGACTTCTAGGGGAAACCAATGTAATTTCAATCATATTTCAGTCTGTTTACTGGTCCAGCTATTCAATTCTTTTTCTTTCTCTTTTCTTTTCTTATTCTTGAATAAAGAAAGAGAAAAAATTTATTTTTATTTCCAATTTTTATTTAAAATATTTTTATTTAATTTTTACTAGATTTTTTACTTTTTTGTAAATTTTTCAAATTCTATTTTACTTCCATCATTTCACTCTATTTCATTGTATTCATTTTTTTCAAATTTTCAAATGTTTTCCTATTTTTCTTTTCTTTTTTTTCTTTTTGTTTTTCTTTTCTTATCTCTCCCTTTTTTCTCTATCAAACTCCTTTCAACAACCAGACCAAAACACACCTAGGATCTAGCGTCATTTATTTGATTTGTGTGTGTGTTTAATTTTTTAATTTTAATTTTTTTTACCTTATTAATTTCTTTTTTCCTTCAGAATGACAAAATGAAGAAATTCACCCCAAAAGAAAGAGCAGGAAGAAATGACCGCCAGAGACTTAATCAACACAGATACAAGCAAGATGTATGAACCAGAATGTAGAATCATGATAATAAGAATACTAGCTGGGGTTGAAAATAGATCAGAATCCCTTTCTGTGGAGATAAAAGAAGTAAAAGCTAGTCAGGGTGAAATAAAAAATGCTATAACTGAGCTGCAATTTCCAATGGATGCCGTGGCAGCAAAGATGGATGAGGCAGGGCAGCGAATAAGTGATATAGAGGACAAACCTATGGAGAATAATGAAGCAGAAAAAAATAGGGAGACTAAGGCAAAAGAACATGATTTAAGAATTAGAGAAATCAGTGACTAGTTAAAAAGGAACAACATCAGAATCATAGGGGTCCCAGAAGATGAAGAGAGAGAAAAAGCGGTAAGCAAATCATAGTGGAAAACTCTCCTAACCTGGGGAAAGACACAGACATCAAAGTCCAGGAAGCACAGAGGACTCCCATTAGATTCAACAAAAACCGACCATCAACAAGGTATATCATAGTCAAATTCATAAAATACTCAGGCAAGGAAAGAATCATGAAAGCAGCAAGGGGGAAAAAAGTTCTTAACCTACAAGGAAAGACAGATCAGGTTTGTAGCAGACCTATCCATAGAAGTTTGGCAGGCCAGAAAGGAGTGGCAGGATACATTCAAGGTGCTGAATCAGAAAAATATCTAGCCAAGAATTCTTTATCCAGCAAGGGTGTCATTCAAAATAGAAGGAGAGATTAAAAGTTTCCCAAACAAACAAAAATTAAAGCCCTGCAAGAACGTTTAAGGGAGACTCTCTAAGGGGAGAAAAGAAGAAAAAAAAAAAAAAGACCAAAAGCAACAAAGACTAGAAAGGACCAGAGAACACCACCAGAAACTCCAACTTTACAGGCAACATAAATGGCAATGAATTCATATCTTTCAGTACTTGCTCTAAATGTCAATGGACTAAATCCTCCAATCAAAAGCCACAGGGTAAGAGAATGGATAAGAAAACAAGATCCATCTATATGCTGTTTACAAGAGAGCCACTTTAGACCTAAAGACACCTTCAGATTGAAAATAAGGGGATGGAGAACCATCTATCATGTTAATGGTTGACAAAAGAAAGCTGGGGTAGCCATACTTATATCAGAAAATCTAGACTTTAAAATAAAGACTGTAACAAGAGATGAAGAAGGGCATTATATCATAATTAAGGAGTCTATCCACCAAGATGACCTAACAATTGTAAACATTTATGCTCCAAATGTAAGAGCACCCAAATAAATCAATTAATCACAAACATAAAGAAATTCATTGATAATAATACCATAATTGTAGGGGACTTCAACACCCCACTTATAGCAATGAACAGATCATCTAAACATAAAACCAACAAGGAACCAATGGCTATGAATGACACACTGGACTGGATGGGCTTAACAGATATATTCAGAACATTGCATCCTAAAGCAGCAGAATACACATTCTTCTCTAGTGCACATGGAACATTCTCCAGAATAGATCACATACTGGGACACAAATCAGCCCTCAACAAGTACAAAAAGATCAAGATAATACCATGCATATTTTCAGACCACAGCACTATGAAACTTGAAATCAACCACAAGAAAAAATTTGGAAAGATAACAAATACTTGGAGACTAAAGATCATCCTACTAAAGAATGAATGGGCTAACCAAGAAATTAAAGAGGAAATTAAAAAGCACATGGAAGCCAATGAAAATGATAACACCACAGCCCAAAATCTCTGGAATGCAGCAAAGGTGGTCATAAGAGGGAAGTGTATAGCAATCCAGGCCTTCCTAAAGAAGGAAAAAAGGTCTTAGATACACAACCTAACCTTAAAGAGCTAGAAAAAGTACAAATAAAACCCCAAACCAGCAGAAGCCAGGAAATAATAAAGATTAGAGCAGAAATCAATGCTATCAAAAACAGAAACAAAACAAAACAAAAAAACCCAAAACAAAACAAACAAACAAGCAAAAAACCAGTAGAACAGATTAATGAAACCAGAAGCTGGTTCTTTGAAAGAATTAACAAAATTGATAAACCCCTAGCCAGTTTGATCAAAAAGCAAAAGGAAAGGACCCAAGTAAATAAAATCAAGAATGAAAGACGAGAGATCACAACCAACACAGCAGAAATAAAAACAATAATAAGAGAGTATTGTGATCAATTATACTCCAATAAAATGGGCAATCTGGAAGAAATGGACAAATTCCTAGAAACATATAAACTACTAAAACTAAAACAGGAAGAAATAGAAAATTTGAACAAACCCATAACCAATAAAGAAATCGAATTAGTAATTAAAAAAAAAAAAAACTCCCTAAAAACAAGGGTCCAGGCCCAGATGGCTTTCCAGGGGAATTCTAACAAACATTTAAAGAAGAGTTAACACCAAATCTCTTGAAGCTGTTCCAAAAAATAGAAATGGAAGGAAACCTTCCAAACTCTTTCTATGAAGCCAGCATTACCTTGATTCCAAAACCAGACAAAACCCCACTAAAAAAGAATAACTATAGACCCATTTCCTTGATGAACATGGATGCAAAAATCCTCAACAAGATATTAGCCAACCAGATCCAACAATACATTTAAAAAATTATTCACCACAACCAAGTGGGATTTATACCTGGGATGCATGGCTGGTTCAATATCCACAAAACAATCAATGTGATGTATCACATTGATAAAAGAAAGGACAAGAACCACATGAACCTCTCTATAGATGCAGAGAAAGCATCTGACAAAATATAGCATCCTTTCTTCATAAAAACCCTCAAGAAAGTAGGGATAAAAGGATCATACCTCGAGATCATAAAAGCCATATATGAAGGACTCAACACTAATATCCTCAAGGGGGAAAAACTGAGAGCTTTCCCCCTAAGGTCAGGAACAAGACAGGGATGTCCATTCTCACCACTGTTACTCAACATAGTATTGGAAGTCTTAGCCTCAGCAATCAGACAACACAAAGAAATAAAAGGCATCCAAATCAGCCAAGAGGAGGTCAAACTTTCACTCTTCGCAGATGACATGATATTCTATATGGAAAACCCAAAAGAATCCACCAAAAAAAATGCTAGGACTGATCCATGAATTCTGCAAAGCCACAGGATATAAAATCACTGCACAGAAATTGGTTGCATTCCTAAACACCAATAATGAAGCAACAGAAAGAGAAATCAAGGAATTGATCCCATTTACAATTGCACCAAAACCCATAAAATACCTAGGAATAAATCTAACCAAAGAGGTGAAAAATCTACACACTGAAAACTATAGAAAGCTTATGAAAGGAATTGAAGAAGACACACACAAAAATGGAAAACTATTCCATGCTTCTGTATAGGAGGAACAAATATTGTTAAAATGTCAACACTTCCCAAAGCAATCTACATATTCAATGCAATCCCTATCAAAAGAACATGAGCATTTTTCACAGAGCTAGAACAAACAATCCTAAAATTTGTATGGAACCAGAAAAGACCCCGAATAGTCAAAGCAATCTTGAAAAAGAAAACCAAAGTTGGAGGCATCATAATCCCGGACTTCAAGCTGTATTACAAAGCTGTAATCATCAATATAGTATGGTACTGGCAAAAAACAGACTCAGATCAATGGAACAGAATAGAGAACCCAGAAATGGACCCACAAACATATGGCCAACAATCTTTGACAAAGCAGGAAAGAATATCCAATGGAATAAAGACAGTCTCTTCAGCAAGTGGTGCTGGGAAAACTGGACAGCAACATGCAGAAAAATGAACCTGGACCACTTTCTTACACCATACACAAAAATAAACTCAAAATGGATGAAAGACCTAAACGTAAGACATGTAGCCATCAAAATCCTTGAGGAGAAAGCAGGCAAAAACCTCTTTGACCTTGGCTGCAGCAACTTTTTACTCAACATGTCTCTGGAGACAAAGGAAACAAAAGCAAAAATGAACTATTGGGACCTCATCAAAATAAAAAGCTTCTCCACAGCGAAGGAATCAGCAAAACTAAAAGGCAACTGATGGAATGGGAGAAGATATTTGCAAATGACATATCAGATAAAGGGTTAGCATCCAAAATCTATAGAGAACTTATCAAACTCAACACCCAAAAAACAAATAATCTAGTGAAGAAATAGGCAAAAGACATGAATAGACACTTCTTCAAGGAAGACATCCAGATGGCCAAGTGACACAGGCAAAAATGCTCAACATCACTCATCATCAGGGAAATACAAATCAAAACCACAATGAGATACCACCTTATACCTGTCAGAATGGCTAATATTAACAACTCAGGCAACAAGAGATGTTGGCAAGGATGTGGAGAAAGAGGATCTCTTTTGCACTGCTTGTGGGAATGCAAACTGGTGCAGCCACTCTGGAAAACAGTATGGAGTTTTCTCAAAAAGTTAAAAATAGAACTACCCTACCATCCAGCAATTGCACTGCTAGGTATTTATCCAAGGGATATAGGTGTGCTGTTTCGAAGGGGCACATGCACCCCAATGTTTAGAGCAGCACTATCAACAATAGCCAAAGTATGGAAAAAAACCAAATGTCCATCGATGAATGAATGGATAAAGATGTGGTATATATATACAATGGAGTAT
>CM053559.1:58743217-58919515 GCA_028646485.1 Cryptoprocta ferox | reverse complement strand
AGATGAACATAAGGGAAGGGAAGCAAAAAATAATATAAAACCAAGGAGGGGGACAAAGCATAAGAGACTCTTAAATATGGAGAACAAACAGAGGGTTGATGGAGGGGCGGTGGGTGGGGGGATGGGCTAAATGGGTAAGGAGCTTAAGGAATCCACTCCTGAAATCATTGTTGCACTATATGCTAACTCACTTGGATGTAAATTAAAAAATAAATTAATAAAAAAATCAGGTATTTATTTTTCACCAGCAAAAAGTTAAAATGTCAAGTGAAAGAAATCTCCCCAAAAGTAGAACAAAAATTGAAAGGACACATAATAGAAAAGATAAGATGTAAAGAATTTATTCAATAAGTCCAACTTCCAGAGAGACAAATTCCAGAAAGACTAGAGAATATAGCAAAAAGAAAATTCTCAAAGAAATAGTATAAGAAAAATGTCCCATGCTCTAAATTGGAAGGGTCCCGCAAGTGGTCAGCATAATAAATTTAAAAAGACCCCCAACAAGGCATATTACCATGAATTTGTCAGATCACCAACAGTAGAGGGATCTTAAAAGCTACAAGAAAGACTGGAAAACAGAGTGACATCACACTTCTTGTAACAATATTAGAGGCAATATTAGGCTTGAAAATACTGAGTGAAAAAAATTGAGAATTTATATCTTGGGAAACCATAAATCAAGTACAAGAATAAAATAAAGGTAGTTTAAGATATCCAAAGTCTCAAACATACCCATGGACATTTTTCTCAAGGTGTTGCCAGAAGATACATTTCACCAACATGAGGGAGTAAGCCTGAAAAAGAGAAAAGAAATGGGTTCCGGAAAACAGATGATACAACAGGCAATAGCAAGGCAGCGGGTATTTCCAGGATAACAGCTGGGAAACTGGCCCAAAGTTAGTTCTCTTTGGAGTGGGATATGAGAGAGTTCTTACCTACAGAAAAAGCAAAAAGTTATTAAAAAAAAAAAAACAGAAAAAAAGAATCATGAGATAGAATTTGGCTTAGCTGATATGTGTGTGTGTGTGTGTGTGTGTGTGTGTGTGTGTGTGTGTGAATAAGTAAGAATATAACCCAAAATTCCTATACTACTGCACATAATACCAGGTACTGTGATTTGTGGTCCAAATGCTGGTCACCACAAACCAACGTCAGGAAAACCAGAGAGAGAATACAGAAAACAGTCTTGAAGCTGGTAAGCCTCTGGTTATATATACCTCCTCTAATAAGGCTTACCAAATATTTATTGCATAAATTGACAAATCAGTGAGTTTTAGAATTGAATCAACTATATGTATTTATCTTTCTGCCAGAGAAAATTTCATTAAGTATGCAAACATCAGACATGCTGAATAAAAGATGACTTGGAGAAATTATTCTTCAGCAATCCTCAAATCCTAAAGCTTATTTCAATTTGTTAAACTAATTTTTGTTATACTTTTTTGGCATCAAGCTTTTTGAGCCTCAGAAAATATGGAGAGCTATGTTTTATTTTGTGTCTATTTTGAACCAGTTACTTTACAAACATCTATTATCATTCTCATTCACCATCTTGCAAGGTAGGAAATTAGGATTATACACAAATTGCTTAAAATGAATTGGTTGAAATAAACTGGCTAAATGATTAATTTGGTAAAAATCTAGATATAAATTTTTGGGGGTATATATTGTTCATTTAGGTGTATCATTAAGCAGTTTTGGTACTCTTTATGAGATTTTATGCATTTTGTAGGTTTTTTTAATTTGGAAAGCAATCCAACATTATATGTGCAATTTTACATTTTTGTCTATTTCCAGATCTTTGGTTTACAAATATTTTATTTACTTTTAGCCAATTCTGCCTGCTCTATTTGTCCAGCAATATTTTTGTGAGTTTTAAATTTTTATGTCCAGTTCTAAGTGAATTGATTGAAAGTATCTGATCGGTAATTCATATATTGATGATGTCTACGCATCCTAAAATGATTTTTTTTTATTTTTTTAATGTTTATTTATTTTTGAGAGACAGAGAATGAGTGGGGTAGGGGCAGAGAGAGAGGGAGACACAGAATCCGAAGCAGGCTCCAGCACAGAGCCTGACATGGGGCTCGAACTAACAAACAGTAAGATCATGACCTGAGCTAATGTTGGACACTAAACTGATTGAGCCACCTAGGCTGATTTTCTTATTTTCTTATGTTAATTAGATTTTTAATTTTCAATTAATTTTCCTTAGATATTGTACCACTTTCTAAGTATTTTGCTTTACAAATAATTTAAATACATATTCTGGCAGTTTGCCAACTTTGCCTTTTTAGAAACTGCATAATAGAAGGACCTGCACCATCTAGATATATAGTAATGATATTGACGAAAAAAGCACAACAATGCCTATCAGAATGCTCAAATAGTAAGAAATAGTCTAAACAAATATTCCTTAGCTTTTTATTCCACATTCCGTTTTTAAAAGTAACACATGCGTGACCTCAGTAATATCTAGCAAAACATTGTGCAAATTTTTTAAAATGTGTGGAAATTCTGGCCAAAGAGGCAAAAATGGACACTTTTTATTGCTTTTTTAAAAATTTTGCTTTTCTTAATTCTGTCTTTATTGTTCTATTAGCTTTGTCTTTTATTTCTAACTTCATTCATTTTTCATAAAGGACTGAAAATAAATTAGAAACATAAGGAATCTCAAAAGCAGAGAAAGCATTAGAGCACATTAAAAGTTGCTAAATCATCCTAGACGTCACAAAGCAAAGAATTTAAAACAAACGTTCTTTTAAAAATGCTTTCAAAGTACATTAAATGTTGCAAACAACTGATACTTGAACAAAGACAGAAAATACCAATATTCAACCAGTTAGTTATTTTGACATATTAATTGGTAAGTAAATAATCTGTTTCTTTACTTCTGCTATTGTCAGGTTACAGATGAGGAAACTGACGATGGGAGAGGTTATATAACTTGTCAGCTGCCATAAAGCTAGTAAGAACAGAGCCCGGATATGAATCCATTGACTCTTGTTGACACAGCTATCCCTCACTGGGCTTTATCTCCTGGCTCTGTTTCTTCCCTGCCTGGCACTCTTAACACCTGATTCCAGAGGGCTTATCAAGAGAAAGTAAAGGGGGGAAATCTCATGTCTAAGTATTTCATTTCCCTTTGAGTTTTAAAAATAGCTTGATGTGGTGGGAAATTGGAATCTGTGGTTAAAAATGAGACTTTGAGATTTTACATGAATTTCATATATACCTTACATATTCCTAATCCCAAATCATCAAGATTTGACTGTTCTGGCAAATATGACCCCCGAAGCATATTAGACCCCATTCAGCATATTCTGAACCATGTCCTTCTTTGTGGTCAAGGCAGGAACGAGAAGAGAAGTGTTATTTGGGATAAGTGTCTACTATAACCAGTTCCAAAGTGGAATAGGGGTTTCTTTGCCAAAAAATGCCCGGGCTGCATCCAAGTTTCTTAGACGTCTTCTTGATTTATCAAATCAGAAAGACTTTTTTTTTAAAATAGGCAATGCATTTTAATTGAAACCAGCTTGTTTCCCTAACGTTCTAGCTGTGTGACGTTTGTAAATACAAAATACAGTACGTATTTGGTACAATGGCACCTGCTTGCTAGAGAGAGGAAGCCACTGGCTAACATAGCAAAGCCAGATATGAATAGATAAATAAAAACTGAAATATCTTTAAATAAAGTAAATTAGATTTGTGGCTTAATTTATTTCCATCTATTCCCTCTTTTAAAATATTAAATATATGGGGGCACCTGGGTGGCTCAGTTGGTTAAGCATCTGACTTTGGCTCAGGTCATGATCCCCATGGTTCATGAGTTCAAGTCCTGCATCAGGCTCTGTGCTGACAGCTCAGAGCCTGGAGCCTGCTTTGAATTCTGTGTTTCCATCTCTCTCTGTCCCTCCCCTGCTTGCACTCTGTCTCTCTCAAAAATAAACAAACATTTTTAAAAAATATTAAATATATGTTTGTCCATAATGCTAGTAAACAAACCTCATTTGAAAATTCACATTTGGCTAATTTATCTCTCTTTTTTCTTCACAAATATGATTTAGAAACATCTAAAAGGTGGGGTGTGTAAGGGAATGAATGACTGTCATCATTCTGTCCTACAACAGTCTTGTGAAGAGGGGACTGTTCTACCCATATTATAGATGGAATGGAAAAGTGGAGGCTCAGAGAAAGGAACTAATTTGCTCAAGGTCACACAGATAGTAAGTGCTTGGACAAACTTTGAGGCCAGGTCTGCTATCCCAAAGCCCCTGTTCTATCCAGCATGTGGCACCGTCTCCCAAGGAAGGAAAGATTCTCAAACACCATAAGGTCTCTGAAAAATTAATTCAAGAGGAAACTAATGTTAAAAACAAAGAATGAAGACCAAAGTTCACTTCATCTCTCTGTGAATGCAGCGATCTTACCAAATGCATCAGTCTTTTCTTGAGATGACCCCTCTTAAAGTGGTAGGGAATGTAGGAACTCAGTCTACTTCCCCTTCTGGAAGTCCATCTCAAGCATATTGATTGGATACTGCATTACACTTCAGTTAGCTTTTCAAAAGTTAAATAAATGTTGGCATGTCCCACAAATCACCTCTCCTATCCAGCACACAGGAGGTAATACTGAGTGTGGATCTTCTTACAGTTTCTCTTTGCCTGACACATATCAATTCAGATTTCTGTGCCAAAGAATGGGTTTGGAGGGGGGGTCATTTCTTGCTTTATCTGTGGGCAATTTTCAGGTGTTATTCTTAAGACAGGTACAAAACAACTTGAAAGGGACAGAGAAAGAGAAAAGGGCAAACAGAAAACCAGGATTCATCTCACAAGACAGCACTGGTTTTATTTTTCAAGTCACACAGGTTTAATAAAGAATGGCAGAAACTGTCAAGGGGCTATGAGCTTGAGAGGAGCTCTATCATTTGTCTTTTTTTATGTTTTTTTTTTTAACTAGTGAGTGTACTTATTGCACTGCTATTTTGGGCTGACCAGAGTCTATAGGAGAACCCATTCCTTCTCAGTGTAACCCTGTCCCTCTCATGGTATATTAGTCTTGGGGAACCTCCTTAGAACTCACAGGCATTAACTGGATCAGTCCTTCAAATCATCCTAACATTGAGTTTCACCTGGCTTGACTATAATACTGTTACATTTTAGAGACTATAGAGTCCCCTGTAGGTATTAAAAATGCACATTTGTATGCTGATTCCTTTTGTAAAATCAATCAGATTTGGCTCTGAAACATAACTCAAAGACAGTTAAATTCTAAAGGAGAAGGTATTGAATATGATATTCAGGATCAAGGATCAAGGAAAAATGCTTATTCCCTACCCCTTGCCCACCAAATGAGTTATATATTAAGATGATCATGGAAATTCTTGCAGGCAGCATATATCACTGCTATTTATAAAATCAATATAAGTCCTAATATCATAATAAAATTAATACATAATTTTTAAATCCACACATTTATCAAAAATACAGAGATTCATACTGAATTTTCTAGAGACTCTTGATTTAAAGTACTCTCTTCCAATGTGTAAGATCACAGTGCATGAACTATAGTTCAACAAATTTTTATTTTAGAAAAAAAATGTGGTCCCTCTATATAGAATGACAGCTTCAACTCTCTAAGCAGCTGTAGGACCACAGGTTCCCCAAGAAGGCAAAATGCGGTTTACCTAGATACAAACCAAGAGAAGCCCAGGCCTAGAGACTGAAGATGGGAATGCGGTCCTTGCCCCTACGTCCACCATGCCTGGAGTGGATTTCCATTGTTGAAGGCCAGGCATGAGGCTCAGAACAAAGGCAGCAAATACATGAAAGAGACCACCACAAACAGGGTGTGGGGGAGTTCACAGGAACCTACTGCCAGGCAGAGAGGGTGGCTGGAAAGAGTTATTCACATAAAGATGTAGATTCACATAAAGATGTGAATCTATAGGAAAATAGATAATATATGAATCTATAGGAAAAGAGATCTATAGGAAGCCAGCCGCTCACTTTCATATATCATGTAGCTTTCTGTTCACCTGACCTGGGGCTCCTGGCTGGGAAATGGGACACCCTGACCTGCTACTCCATGACATCGGTTCATAGATGGCACCATCTAGTTGTAACCTCACATGGTGAGAAGGGCAAGGGAGCTTTCTCAGGCCTCTTTTATAAAGGCACAAATCCTAGGGCACTCAACACCTAATCATTTCCCAAAGGCATCACCTCCTAATACATCACCTTTGGGGTTAGGCTTCAACAAATGGATTTTAGGGGGATACAAACATTCAGACCACAGCACTCTTCTTCTATATAATTAACAACCAACAGAACAGGGACCAAAGCAAACATATCAATGAAGTGACCCTCACCCTGTTTTGTCAGTAATAATGTCTGAAATACCTTTCAAAATCTCTTAAGAGGATGTTGTAAACAAACTAAACATATTTGTCATTAATCAAAAATAGGTTAAATGTTAGTTGTGGGAATGAAAATAGCCTTTTGAACTCTGACTTTGGGATCAACAACAAGAATTCATAAGGGAATCATTGCCCAAATGCTTTCTTTTTGCCATATCTAGAGTATAATGAGATCTCTAGCAGACTTCTAAGACCCAGGAAGCCATGGATGCTCTTGTCTTACCAGCTCTCAGGAATGACCACTGCTATGGGAAAACCTCAGAAACATTTTCTAGACTCTGAGGTTGCCTTGGAAATCACAAGTTGAGTTTTCCAAAATTGGGGATAGTTAGGAGCAGTGAGCATGCATGCTTAAAAGAAAAGAGATTTCCCAAGGACACGCACTGAGGAAAAGCATAAGGAAAATTTCGATGTGTCCTGGGCATAAGGCCAAATGAAGGCCAAATGAAGGCCAAAACATAGGATTTCAATGCTCTAGCAAAGGATCTGTATCACTGATTGTTCCTTTTGCCCCAGGCTCCTACATGGCTTAGCACAGCACCGGGACTCATCTAATCTTTGTTGATATGTTGTTCATCATGGATTTCTGTATTAACTTTGATTTTTTAAAATATTGTATTGAAATATATTTATCTTAATTACCAAGTTGTTTTTTTTTTTGCCCCCTCCTATATTTTTTACCCAGCGCAAGTGCCTCACTCACCTGGTCCTGCTCTTATTGCCCTTTACAGAAAGTTTGCCAAACCCCAGCTACAATATAGAGAAGATGAATGCAGTTGTCTTTCTAGTGAGAAATAAAATCAGCAGTCATTGAGAATAAGCTTGAAGGAAAGGCAAAGAAAGATGAAAGCAGAGTGTGTGTCTTGTCATCAGCATGATATTGTGGCTAAGACTCTGTCAGCTGAGCCAAATGGAAGGGCTAGCAAGTTCCCTCCCTCTCAGCTCTGTAGCCATCTACTTGGTTTTAGCCCTCATTGGAAAAAAGCAACAAGCATAGTGCAACACATGATCAAGTACTTGTGGGAATGGCCCACAACATAGTCAAGTGTGGTGCTATCAGACACAACACAGCTAAAGCATCTTCAGCAAACCTCATGTACTAACCCTACCAGAAGATCTATCGCATTACATTAGATTTACTGGAGCCTCTAGAGCATTTAGAGGCAGGGATATGCTTGTTTATCTGTACTAAACTATTGCTTTATAAATGAATGAATGAATGAATGAATAGGTGAGTCACAGGCTCTATAGACAGGTCTGGGCACAGATCCCATTTTGTGTAACCTTTGGTAGCTCTCTGAAGTTCAGTTTCCTCATCTATAAAATTGAGATGAGAATGATAACTATTTCACAAGGTTTAGGAGAGGATCAAATGATAAAATGTTCCTAAAAGTGTTTCATAAACTGTAAGATTTTAATTTAACAAAAGATTGTATTGGTTTAAGTGATAACTGAGAAAAATGTTGAGTGCTCTGGAGGGTATTTTTGGAGAAGGAGAAACTCTTTGGAGCCAAAATAATAACAGTAAGGGAAGGTCATGAATGATTAAGGGAGGTGAGTGTCTGCTACTGTCTATGGAAAACAGAAATCAAAACATAATTCCCTGAAAACAGAAAAATGAAGCTTTCAAGTATTGAAAAAATCATGGCAACAGAGTATGGTCATCATTCCTGCATAATGTGAATATGTTTCAGATTATAGATCTAGTTTACTTAGGGCATAGTCAAAATCCCCCAAAGCCGTCATTTTCTATTTTGAATGCTTTTCCAAATATGTAATATTCAAAATAAATGGTTAGATGCCACACACACAAAAAAAAGAGAGCGCTCATGTTTTTAATAGCTTGTGAAATGCAGCCATGGGCCTGCTGGTTGGGGTTGAAAGGAAGTAGCCCATAAACAACTCCATCAAGCGTGACAGAGCATGTTTGAGCTAAGTTTCACACAAAGGAAATTCTTCCATAGTTCCAAATGCCTGGGTCCCTCAAACAGGATCACGTCCTACTGGTAGAGACACAAGGCCTTTCAAGAAAGCCACAATGATACCTTGCAGCCATGCTCTCAGCGCTAAAGAGGTATGAGGTTTAAGCTTTATAAGAAATGTGGGATCTATTTATTGCTCACCTCTGAAATAGTTTGATAAAATCTTTCCTAACAGTCTTAGAAGGTTAGAGTTTGAATGAAAGCTTACTGTGGAAGGGGACAATTTCAATTTAATTTTACTTTGAATCAACTGAATGTGTATAGGAAAAGATGTACCTTTTAGAGAGGGAAGGGGGTATAATTTTTTAGATTCCTTCTTCTGGTATTTAGAATTGCCTCTCAAAGCAGTCACAGAATCAACTCAAATAAGGTAGTAGATTTCCTCATGTGATCTAACGAAATACAGCGAAGTAGGCAGAGAGAACCAAAAGCTAAAATCTGTGGTCTATTCTTCATCCATCTAGTCATTTGCTATATGAGAGGTATGTAAGTCCTCCAGTATCTCTTCATCTTAGCCATCACCTTGAATAAATGGAAGCCATGGTTCTCATCCTCTGGAATGATTCAACCTGGCTCATTATCAACTTATGACTCTTCTCTACCCTCCAAGATAAATGGGAGCAACTTGTCCCTCTATGTGACTCCACCCTCTGGCTGCTATTGATTGGTCCAATGAAATCCAAGCCAGGGAAATCAGTTTCTGCAAAATTTGGATCAGATCTAAGAGACAGTGATTTTCTGCCACCTGGACAGCTCAACAGGGAAGACTATTCTGCAAGAAAGAGAAAATAAGTATCCAGTAGAAGCAGAGAAGAGAGGCCAAGAGGGCAGGGACTTGGCAGTTTTCAGTGCCTCAACTGCAAAATCTCTTCCTAAAGGCCAGCTGCCTCCCAGTCTTCAGAGTACATGGTGTTCCTCAATCATGATATTAATAAAATCACCTAGTTTGAACATGCGCAGTTTAGTTCAGGTTGAGTTTCTATAATGGCAGCCTAAAGATCCTCTGTTTGCTGAGCAAATCAGATTTATACATTTGAAGACTAAATGAATCACAGAGAACATATGACCCCATTCCTTCAGCTTACAGATATAGAACCAGAGAAGTTAAGTGACTTGTTCAAAACCTCTTTGTCTATAGTGGAAGATTCATAGATATTTTCTGTTATAGCCACAACATCTTGGGCATAAGTCTTAGGGATTTTAAATTTTTATCTCTAATCCTCTCCCTGTGGATAACTCTTGTTTCAGTGGGAAAGAGTATGCTCTAAGAAACCTGATTTAGGAGTTTAAGAGGTTAGGACACAAATCCTATGCTACAAGTCCAGATACCACAGGAAGATAGTATGCTATGTTGGGAAAACATGGTTTGGGCATCAGACTCCTGGGTTCAAACCCAGCTCTACCACTATTGGCCAAGTGACTTTGCCTAGTTAGTTAAACTCCTCTGAACTACAGTTTCCTCCTGTGAAGATGAAGATGACAATACTTATCTCGTAATGTTGATATAGAATGAAATGAAATCACATCTATAAAATGCCTGATCCACCACAACATAAAATTGGCTATTACTTTTATTAAAGGGCAGACCATCCTAGCAGACAGAGGAAAAGGGCCGCTCAGAAGGCCTTTCAGCCTCATTGGTTTTCCCTTAGCCACAATACCCTCTGCCAAGTCTGAGGAGAACAGCTGCCCCAGTTGTGAGAGAAGAAAGCAGACTCATTAGAGATTAGGGAGAGCTTAAAAAGCCACCTGGCGAGGCATTCACAAAACTCCCAACTGTTCCAAACAGACATGTGTCAAAATGTGTTTTGTGCTTTTAAACTGTTCTCTTTTTCTGATTTCTACCTCTAGATGACTAGGGCACTCGTTCACACCCTGGAGCCAAATACTTTCACATAGATGTTCAGAAATACTCCTCTGACTTCATAGCATTGATGTTTTAACTATTTGATAAATTTATTTCTCAATTTGCCCATCCCTGCTCCTTGGGTCTTCATTTCTAATGTCAAACAAAAGCTCTCAGGCACTCTTTCTCCCTGACACTGACAGAGAAAGTAATTTAGCAAAGTGGATATTTATTTAAGTGACTGGGCGTTGATTTAAACACTAGTGATAAATTTGTGGATCTTGCTCTAAAGACTGTTATTCTTGGTAATGTAATTGTCATGGATCATAACTATAAGACAAAGTATAGCTTCAGCCATTCTGATTGTTGCAATAGGGTGGAATGTCAAGTGATGTTTTGACTATGGAGCATTTCCTGGCGAAGGGAGAACAATAGACCCTTCTCAATATGGGATTAAACACATATGAAAACATGTCTTGAAATCTGGTGGAAGCATGGATCTACTAAGGAGTCACAGGACTATGTTTCTTTCTTTCCTCTCTTTCAATAGCACTAACCAGCATTTAGTTCATGACATTCAAGGGCACCCCACTGCCTCCTGGAATAGCTTTGCTTTTCATTTTGCTCCATGAACCCACCATATTTTCTGACCTTTGTGCCTTTGCATGTGCTTTCTCCCCTTCAAAATCCCGTTCTCTTCTCATTTACTTCACCAAAACTTAACTGGTTAATCCTCATTCATCAAGAATCAGCCCAACACTCACTTTTTAGAAAGTTTCCTTGAGGGTCCCAAACCAGATGGGGACCTCTACTCAGTGCTTGCAAACCTGTGCTTCATAATCCCCACACTGATTAAAGTGGATGCACATGTCTCTTGTCCCCATGAATGTCTATTCCTTAATGTAGGGCCCATGACTCATTCATCTCTGTACAATAAATGCTCAACAGATATTGTTGAATGAATGACTGAATCAGTTCACAAATGAATGAATGACTGGCCTCTGTGCCAAAAAGAAATGAAGACAGTATTTCTTGTAACTTATACAAACTGGGAATTTTCTGCCCAGCTGAAAGTGTCCACTGGACTTATGCAGGCCAGAGCAATTGCATAATAGAAAAAAAAATCATCTTTACAGTTTGGAAAACTGTTTTAGAAACAATCTGAGATAACAGATCACATTTTCTGCATTCTCCTTTCCTTATTTTTTATTCCAAACTAGTTTTAGAAAAATGAGATATTAATTGCTACAGAGTTTATTTACTTCTGATCATAATCTGCCCCCCTCCAACAAAATGCTTAGTCTTTAATTGGTAGGCACTAAAGAAAATTACAATATCTCCCTTTCCCCAGAAAATATGTCAAATGTGTAATAAGCCATAGAAGCAAAAAGGAAAAACATTAAATTGTCATAATGAAGGTCTTATTTCTATTCCTGTAACTGACACAATGGGGAAAGCAAAAAAGAATCACAATATTCATATGATACATATGTATTCATAAGGTTGTTTTGCAAGAACTCACCCTAAACCTTCCTGTATAAGAAGCTCTGATTACACGGGCTGATAAACATGAAGGAACAACATGCCATCAAAATGGAAACCAACTTGAAAGTATTTAAATATTGTACATGGAAATTACCCAGATTGGCCCATAACGATCATTCTATAGTCCTTCGGCAATATGGCAAGAAGAAAAGTTAGAAAGTAGATTATCAGTTTTCTTAGCAATAGATCTGCTGATAAACCTTGCAGTTCAAGCTCATAAGAAAGGCCTCCTGGGGCACCTGGGTGGTTCAGTCAGTTAAGTATCTGGCTCTTGATTTAGACTCAGGTCATGATCTCATGATTTATGGAATAGTGTGGAACTGGCTTGGGATTCTCTCACTCCCTCTCTCTCACTGCCCCTCCCCTGTTCTCTTTCTCTTTCAAAATAAATAAATTTAAAAAGAAAGGAAGGAAGGAAGGAAGGAAGGAAGGAAGGAAGGAAGGAAGGAAGGAAGGAAGGAAGGAAAAGAGAAAGAAAGAAAGAAAGAAAGAAAGAAAGAAAGAAAGAAAGAAAGAAAGAAAGAAAGAAAGAAAAGAAAGAAAAAGGAAGGAAGGAAGAAAGAAAAGAAAGAAAGAAAGAAAGAAAGAAAGCAAGGAAGGAAGGAAGGAAGGAAGAAAGGAAGAAAGAAAGAAAGAAAGAAGAAAGAAAGAAAGAAAGAAAGAAAGAAAGAAAGAAAGAAAGAAAGAAAGAAAGAAAGAAAGACTTCCTGTCTCCACAGTGCTCTAGGCTAGCCAGGTAGCTTCTTTCTCTGTCTGAGTCTCTACTGTAGTTAGGAAGAACCATTCCACACTAAGACAACCTTCCTTGCTCATTAAATGCTCACTAATACTCATTAAAAACTAGGTTGGTATTTAAATGTAAATAAATAACAGCAATCAAATTTTGTGTTCAGCACTATATTAAACACATTCCTCAAAGAGGTTTTGAGTCCCCTAGTATTATTACCTCCATTTTACAGATGGAGAAACTGAGACTTAGATTGGCCAGTTTGATTATTTTTGGAGTTTGGGGCACCTGGGTGGCTCAGTCGTTTAAGCATCCAGCTTGGCTCAGGTCATGATCTCACGGTTCGTGGGTTCGAGCCTAGCATCGGGCTCTGTGCTGACAGCTAGCTCGGAGCCTGGAGTCTGCTTCAGATTCTGTATCTCCCTCTCTCTCTGACCCTCCCCTGCTTACACTCTCTCTCTCTCTCTCTCTCTCTATTTCTCTCAAAAATAAGTAAAAAACATTTAAAAAAATAAAAAAATATATTTTTGGAGTTAGGGTGTGGCTGACCCAGACTGAACCCAGGCTGTCTAACTTCCAGGCACATTTTTTTATCCATACATTTGGATGGTCTCCATGGTCTCCACGCTTGATCTATACGAACACAGAAAAAGCCAGCACCACTCCTGTATGAAAACTGTTCGAATGAAGACTGTTCCTAAGGCACTTCTCTCCTCATGGATGAAAAATCACAGGCCTTTAATTCTTTTTTTTTTTTTTTTTTGAGAGAGAGAGAGAGGGCAAAAGTGAAAGAGGGGCAGAGAGAGAAAGAGAGAGAGAAAGAGAGAGTCCCACGAGGGGGAGGGAGAGAGAAAGAGAAAGAGAGAGAAAGAAAGGGAGGGAGAGGTTGGGGAGAGAGAGAGAGAAAGAAGCAGGACTCACCGGAAGCAGGGCTTGTGCTCACCCAGAGCAGGGTGTGAGCTCATGAACCGTGAGATCATGCCCTGGAAGTCAGACTCAGCCACCCAGGTATCCTAATTCTTTTTTTTTTTTTTAGGTTTCTTTATTTATTTTGAAGGAGAGAGCATGAGCAGGGGAGGGGCAGAGAGAAAGGGAAAGAGAATACCAATTGGGCTCTGTGCTATCACATGGTGCTTGATCTCATGAACAGTGAGATCATGATGTGAGCCAAAATCAAGAGTCAGATGCTTAACTGACTGAGCCACCCAGGTGCCTCAGGCCTTTAATGTTTCCTAATTCAGATGATTTTCAAGTTATCACCACCACCACCACCACCACCACCACCATCACCATCATGGTTGTCATCAGAACTACCATTTACTAAGTCTACACTATGTACCATGTCCTTGATTAACAGCTGCACAAAAAGCCCACAGAGCACAATTATCCACACTCTGAATGCACAAACAGAATGCTCAGTGAGATGAGCATGGGCAAGTTGCCCATGACCTGGTTTCCAGTAAGCTCGCAAAGCCAGGATTCTAATGTGATTGTGCAACCCTCCTGCCCCAGTTCTCCTTGCAATTCCTTGCTACACTCCCGCTGTTGGGCCCTTGACTTCTTTGTACCTGAGATCCTCACAGCCCCTCTTTGGTCAGAGAAATTAGTACTAGACCCTCAGAGCATGATGGAAAGAGAGTAAGCCTATGTGCCAGCATCATATTTTAAATGACTGTCCTCATGGCTGACACAACGTTAAGTCTTCCTCCACTGTGAACTTTCCCTAATTTCTTTATCTGATACACTGTGGGACAGTGTGGAAAGAGAACAACTTGATCCAGGACAGCCAGTCAGATTCCTTCTGTTTAAAGGAACTGGACAGGAAGGGACTATAGAATAGCCAGTTAAGACACTTTCCTTTGGAAGATTCCTCATAAAGCTATAGGAAATTTCCAAAATCCTTCCTGATTCAAAGTGCTTGGCAAGTTACTTAAAACTTTTTCTTCCTTAGTTTCCAGAAGACACCTTGGGGACAATGTGGTGGAGTTAAGTGGCCTTGGGTGCAGTTCCATTCGGAAGGGCAAGAAGGACCACGAGGGAACTGAAAGGGATGGAGAGGGGAGTGTCTTGAAGTGGATTTGCAGGGCTTGCACAACTTTAGTGATTAGGTGCAATTTTATGCAAAAATATCACCCTTTTTATTATTAGTTAATTTTGAGTAGTGGTGTGGGGGTGGTAATAGGAAGCTAATGAAGTCCCTGAAGCCACAGCATAGCAGTACCTTTCTTAGTCAGGGTTATCCTTTCTGAGCCTCTGCTCCCCACCTGCAAAATGGAGAGAAGAACAAGTAGGACAAGTTCTATACCAGATCCTGGTTTGGAGGACAGATGACACTTTACAATTACTAAATATTTATACCCCATTGAGGCCCAAAAAGGATTGCTGTGGCTCACCATTAAAGACAAATGCACAAGAGGTCTGTGGAGCCGTGAAAGCAGGGTGAAAGACAAAATTCCAGTAAAAGGGAGAGGGAACCATACCAAAGAGACTAGAACATGCTTATCTCACTGTAGAATCACCTGGAGACCTTATTAAAATGCAGGTTCTGCTTCACTCATTTCCTCAGGAGTGGAGCCTAGATTCTGCATTTCTAACACCCTGTGAAGCAAATGCTGCCGGCCCAGGGACCACACTTTGTGTAGAAGGTTGGAGGAAGCTAATGTAAGAGCATAAAAATACTACTTTAGTGCTCAGGTAATTAAACTTTTCCATATAATGCAGTGTGGGTCCTAATATAAAAATCCATTCTAATATTTGTTTTAATTTGCAGAAAACTCTGAGGGTGTTGGTATGTGTCAAACAGTCCCCTCCTCTAAAAACTGCTTTCCACACCTCTGCTTCTCTCTCCTCCCCCTCTGGGGCCTTCCAGACCTGATACTGCGAGCAGGAAATCTGATGTGCCCGACACATCTTTCTAAATGATTTCGAGGAAGAAGAAGCAGGCTGCACAGATACTGGAAATGCATGATGTAACCTTTTACATTCAGAAAAAAGGCTGTCCTTGATTCAAGCCATAATCCGCCCAATGAAGTAGACATATTTGAAACTGGAAAACATCCAAAGAAAATATGGAATTCAATATATTTCTGCAAGTCCTGGCCTTTGCCTTCTTGTGGCCCGATTACTTACCTGTGCCTGGCATGGCCCTACCTCTTGCCTCACGCTGGACACCTCCCAGTTCTAATTCCAGTGACGCATCTGTTGGGGGAGAAATCTATAAAGCACTTAAAGGTTGTTGAGAGCTTCCAGGAGCCAGGCCTTGTGCTAAAAGCTTAATAGATTATCTCATTTAACCCACTATGAGGACGGTACAGATCAGGATATTCATAAAGATGGAGCATGTTACAAAACCACACATCTACTAGGTATCATAACAGGGATTCCAAATAAGGTCTCTCTAACTCAGGATTTCTCAAGTCTCAACACCATTGACACCTTGGACCAGGTAATTTTGTGTTATTGAGGGTTGTCCTGTGTGTTGTATGATATTAGCAGCATCCTGGTCTGTACCTGCTTGATGCTATGAGTTTGATGCCATGAGCAGCCTCTCACTCACAGGCAGGGGGATAAACATTGTGAGAAAAATACTTTTGAACTCATAAAATGACATAGCAATTTGCTTTAGACCTTTCATGATTGCTTGCCATTTATACCCTAACACTAACTCTTGTTTGTGCCCTGATTGTCATGTATCTCTATGGATAATCTACTTTCTAGAAACTATGAGTTGGCAACATGGTATAGTGTCAGGATAGCAAGGACACTTATGATGTCCTTCCAACTCCAGTCTCAGCTTATGGCAGACGCTATAATAATGCTCCCAAGACAAGGAGGCCTCAGAATCCTTCTTAACGCTAGGCTCGAAGCAAGACAATCAAAATATCAGAGATGGCAGGAGAGATGAAACTTTACTGTCCTAGAGGTAGTGCAGTATTCTCAACCCTGGCTACAGACTGGAATCATTTGGAGATCTTTTAAAAATAAGAGTGCTCAGTCTCAATCCCCCAAATTCTGATCAACTGGTCTGAGATAGAGTCCAGGCCTAAGTATTTTTCCAGTGACTCTAATGCATCACCAAGATCGAGAACCCTGGCTGAGTGGAAGAGAGTGTCCAAGCTGGACCATAATTGCTACAGGGCTATGCACAAGGCTCTCAATTTCTTGAGGCCTCAGTTTTCTCATTTGCGAAATGACCATCATAACTCTTCATTGTCCTGTCTTACAGGGTCACTATGTTTAAATTAGTTAAGTTGAAAACCACAGAAAATGTACGGATTATAAATTTTAAGTGCTGATATTAGCACCATGCGTTCTCACCTCATTTCTACACCAATCCACTGTGCATCCTCAGGTGAGTAACTTCATCTCTGTCAGACTCTCAGTACAGACCTACATAAAATGAGGCAGTGTCTAAAGTCACCTTCAGGCCCAAATTACATGCTCTTGGCAGGGCAGTTTCATACATTGTATATAATAATGGCTATTTCTATTGAGATCTGATTTTCTCATTACACTAGGATGTTGAGGGTTTAGATTCCTCCTCTTAATCATCAAGATGACGTTAGGAATACAATTTAAATTACATTGTGGCCTGGAAAGTAATTTGATAATTTCTATTCAAGTACCTTACATGTTCATTTTTTTAGCCCAGTTATTCCAATTCTGGGAATCTCTTTTAAAGAAAGAATCAAGATATAAGCAAAGATTTATGTACAAGGATGTTCATTACAACATCATGGGAACACTAGGGGTGGGTGTAGATATGTTTACAAGAAAAAATGCTTCTATGAATTATGATAATTATAAGATAGAATGTTTTATAGTCATGAGAAAACATCTGATAAGGAAAGTATGATAGATACAACAAATTAAAAAATATAAAAGAAGACAATGAAAAGGACAAAAAACTATATGATATACTAATTAAACACACACACACACACACACACCCCACAGAAAATGACTAGAAAGGAACAAACCAAAACATTGCTCAGTCATAACAGCTGTAGTGTTTTTCACTGTTTTATTTTTCTTTATATTTTCTTTACTTTCTTAATGTTCTTCCATACACATGGGTTGCTTTTACCATCAGACAGGGAAAAGCATTATTTTAAAGAGCTACTGTGGGTTCAGATGTAGTAAAGACAATACCTCTGAGGAAACATCTGGTGAAGGAAAGAGATAAAGTGCTAATATCTTCCCAGCCAAGGAACCCTGCATTGTCCTTGAGAAAAGTGGAGCCCATGAGAAATCAGTGAGAGATCGGCCAGGACTTCAGGTGAAAACTGAAGGCTAGCTGCTAGTACCTCCTGTCTCCAGCAGATCACTATTTGATTAGAAAAATGGCAAAGTCTCACTGCTCAGTGCTTGCGGACTTTTCCCATCTTATCTGCAAAACAAACGTTCTACCTTTGGAGGACATGGGGGAGAGAAGAAAGGATCCAACACACAGCACCAAAGAAGAGGCTTTACCATGAAACTAATGAAGCTGAAGCTTCAGGGCACCTCGCTTTCCCCAGCCCCTTCCAAGACCAAGGAATGTATTCACTTGGGTCATTGTTTCCCAACATTCACAGAAGTAAAATATTTTAACCACAATTATGACTGCAGTCGATTCCACTTTGACTTCCCCTCTGTCACACTGCTGCTCACATCTGGTGGCATTAGAATGGCTGTGGCTTTTGAGGGATCTAATTAGTCAGACTTTACTAGTCTCACACTGTTGACATTTAGGGCTGGATATTTGTTCATGGTGAGAGCTATCTTGTGCATTGAAGGATGTTTAGCAGTATCCCTGGTCTCTAGTACTAGATTCCAGTAGTTCCACCTTACCTCTTCAGTCATGACAATGAAAAATGAAATCACATGGCATTTGTCTTTGACTGACTGACTCAGTTCATTTAGCATAATACTCTCTAGCTCCATCCATATCATTGTGAATGGGAAGATTTCATTCTTTTTTATGGCTGAGTAATATTTCATTGTATATGTATATGTCATATCTTCTTTATCCATTCATCAGTCGATGGATACTTAGGCTGTTTCCATAATTTGGTTATTGTAGATAATGTTTCTATAAACATCAAGGTGCATTTAACTCTTTGAATTAGTATTTTTGTATTGTTTGGGTAAATACCTAGAAGTGCAATTGCTGGGCCATAGGATAGTTATATTTTTAACTTTTTGAGGAAACTCTATGCTGTTTTCCAGGGTGGCTGCACCAGTTTGCACTCACATCAACAGTTCAAGAGGGTTCCCCTTTCTCCACATTCTCATCAACACCTGTGGTTTCTTGTGTTGTTGATTTTAGCCATTCTGACAGGAATGAGGTGATATCTTATTGTAGTTTTGATTTGCATTTCCCTGATGATCAGTGTGGTGTTAAGCATGTTCTCATATGTATGTTGGCCATCTGTATGTCTTTTTTGGGAAAATGTCTATTCATGTTTTCTGCCCATTTTTAATTGGATTATTCATTTTGGGGGGTGTTGAGTTTTATAAGAATTTCATATATTTTGGATACTTACCCTTTATCAGACATGTCATCTGCAAATATCTTCTCCCATTCTGTAGGTTGCCTTTTAGTTTTGTTGATGGTTTCCTTCAATGTGCAGAAGATTTTTATTTTGATGAAGAGGTGAAAGACCTGTACTCTGAAAACTATAAAACACTGATGAAAGAAATTGAAAATGACATAACGAAATAGAAAGACATTCCATGCTCATGGATTTGGAAGACAAATGTTGTTAAAATGTCTATACTCCCCAAAGCAATCTACACATTTAATAACTCAATCCCTATCAAAATGCCAACAGCACTTTTCACAGAGCTAGAACCAACAATCCTAAAATGTGTATGGAACCACAGGAAACAAACAAATAAACAAACAGCCAAAGCAACCCTGAAGAAGAAAAGCAAAGCTCGAGGCATCAGAATTCAAGTTATATTACAAATCTGTATTTATAAAAACAGTATGGTACTGGCACAAAAACAGACACATAGATCAGTAGAACAGAATAGAAAACCCAGAAATGAACCTACAACTATATGGTCACTTAATCTTCGACAAAGCAGGAAAGAATATCCAATGGAAAAAAGACAGTTACTCTAACAAACGGTGATGGGAAAACTGGATGGCAACATGCAAAAGAATGAAGTTGGACCACCTTCTTACACCACATACAAATGTAAATTTAAAATGGATTAAAGACCTAAGTGTGAGGCCTAAAACCATAAAAATTCTAGAGAAGAACATAGACAATTACCTTTTAACCACATCAGCGGAAGTAACTTCTTTCTAGGTATGTCTTCTGAGGCAAGAGAAACAAAAGCAAAAATAACTATTGGGACTTCATCAAAAATAGAAACTATTCTGACATAAAGAAGCAAATTGCAATTAAAACATTTTTCTAAGCATGCAAAAAATCATTAATTCTTTTATATGGAGAGATACATTTTGAGCCAAAGTAATGAACAGGCTTTTAAATTTCTTGATAATCCATCTAATGAAAAATAAATCATAAGAGCATATTAGAAAAAGATATTGTCCTTTTTTGGCCAATTCACATGAAATTGCTGCTATGGATGAAGATCACATAAAATCCATAATATTCAACTGAAACAAGAACATCAGTGGCCAACTGGTAAATGAGTCCTGTCTGTTCAAAGAATATTTAGGATTCATTATTTCAAAAGAAAATTTGAAAAGCCCTAAAATAAATTTAATGGTGTCTTCCCTAAATTTGACAATTCTAAATTTTTATACAATAATCCCAATAGCAAGTTGTGAAGCTAAAATATACTTTTTTAAGTCATGAAAAACAAAAAAAGGGGAGGACGGCTTATTTGATCAACATGCCAGAGGAAAGACAAAATTACCTACCTTTTTTCTTCACAGAAGAGTATAACACAAAATGTCATATAAAGACACAACCAAACAGTATGCAGATCAAAGAAATAAAAGAAAAAGTAGCATAGGGTCAAAGATCTAGCAGTTAATTAATTTAAAAATTATATTATTCTGGATATGATGATATTTATGACAATTGTTTGCTTTTACGTTTTTTAATTTGAGATTTTCTAGTGGGGGCTGGGTGGTTCACTTGGTTAAACATCCGACTTTGGCTCAGTTCATGAACTCAAGGTTGGTGAGTTCGAGCCCCACGTCGGGCTCTGTGTTGACAGCTCAGAGCCTGGACCCTGCTTTGGATTCTGTGTTTCCCTCTCTCTCTGCCCCATCCCCACTTGACTCTGTCTCTCTCTCCCTCTCTCTCAAAAATAAATAAAGAGTAAAAATTTTTAATTTGAGATTTTCGTCATTCTAATATATTTTTAATTCATAGTTTTGTATTTTTTTCTTATGCTTTTACCTCAATTGCATAAGCTTCAGGTCTTACCATCCCTGGGCCTGCCCCTGGGTACACAGCCTGACCAGGTCCTGGGTATATGTTCTCTCAGGTCATATTCACACCCACTAATGAAGCAGGTCTTGTTATTATCTTTTTTACAATTAATCTAATTGGATCATATGCCTGTCTCTAAAACATATTAAAGGCTCTGAGACTTAATTTAGAAATGTCCAGAATTCTACATTATAAAAGAAATCTCTTCCCTCCTTTGTTATTAGACTGTAGAGTTCACAAATGTTTGTGATTCTAAGTATCCAAGAACAGAGCCAACATCGCATTATAGCTACTTGCAACGGGCAAAGAGACTCTCAAGACAGCAGTTAACATAACAAGCATATATCCAATCAGCTCTTGTTTTTAAATTGTCTCTTGTTTTTAAAATGTTTAAAATATGTTAGGTAAACTATACAGTGAATAGGGCAAAATAAATACATTTAGTTTAATATCAGTGTGCTGCACAAAACGGTTAGGGACCAACTGGCAAAACTGCTTTATGTGTAACATTAAGGCATTTACACTGATAATATTTGTTTTAGTGTTCTGAGGAGAAAAATTGTTAGTTTTCATATTCCTTAGTTTTGTAGGCCATCTGGGAAAGGTCAATTACATTTTCCAGAAGGTTCCAAGAGTGCTGGGACTGTGTCATAGTACCTATCACAGTGCCTGGTGCAAATAGGCACTCAACAAATTTTTGTTGAATGAATGATACTCTACCACTCTTCCCTGTTTCCTGGCAGTGAGAAAAGGAAAAATATGAATAAATATGAGACGCCATTTTTTGTGTGAAGTGACCCCTGCTTAAAAGGAGAAACCCATTCTTTAGAAACCTCTTCTTCAGTTTACAGAAATAAGTAAATTCTTTAAAAGGAAGCAAGGATGGCTCCTGGTGACTAATAAACACATATCTCCATAGTACCAAAAGAGTACAAGATGAATCCTATCAGAACCAAAATGCAGCTAAAAGCTAGAAATCCCCACAAGGGGCTATTTACCTCAAAGACTAAATTTAGCAAAATTCTCAGTCATATTGAAGATCAGGAAGTCCAAAACTTAAGCTTCCAGAGAATATAACTGATTATAAAATATTTTCAGTTTCCATGCCTGCTTTTCTACCTATCTGACCATTAGGACTATTAGGAAAGTATAGTATATATCCTAAAATGTGTGATTTATAAAAGTTGCTTCAATCTCAACACTGATTTTTATTACATAGTGGGACCATTTCCTTCCTTCTTTTTGAAAGTGTACACCTCTAACACCATATTCCACAGGAAAAAGTTTTCTACAGCCAACTTTATAGAAACATATATTAAAAAGAATTCTAAAGACCATTCCAAAATCCTTTCCTCACCAATGACTGGTTTTGTATTTGTTAGACCTAAATCAATATACAGCATTCCTATATTCTCTTGCTTTTGCCTTTCATACCTTTTTATTTAGATCTTCATCCTCATCTATTTTTTAAAGGAGGCAGTGTGAGATGATCATACATAAGACTGAAAACTTGCTCTTTGATCTTCCCCTTTGGCATTCGCTGAAGCTCGCGGTATGACTTTTCCCCGTGGTCTTTCATATTCCTTCCTGTCTACTTACCAATGGTCAACCAGAGTAAATTAACGAACACTTAAAATAGAATGATTTTCCTACTAAATTATTGAGTTACTAACCCCATTTTGTGGTCTATTTGTATAAGATATGTAGGAAATTACTTCTTTCAAATGTATTTTTCAAGATCACATAGGTGATGGCAACCTAGTTTTCCAAGTTAATTAAATTTGAAACCAGACCACTGGGGGGAAAAATGCAAAAAATTCCAAATGACTCAAAATAGCAATAGGCTTCAATTATATTTTAACAACTTTCACAACAAACCCCAGTGTCTGTTTTGGCAAAGACTATCTCATAACTTTATTGAGAAAAACAAGCTCAAGATGCCAAAACATTTTAGCAAAATTTCAGACTTACGGTTTATTGCTTTGTGACTTAAAATAATAGAAAAAAATAATTAAAAGGTCTGGAATGAAACTGTTAAAATTCAAATTTAAATTCTTCCAGCTACCTGCACATGTATGTTTACAGCAGGTTTATTTATAATTGCCAAAATTTGGAAGCAACTAAGATGTCCTTCAGTAGGTGAATGGATAAATAAGCTGTAACAGTGGTACCTCCAGACAATGGAATATTATTCAATGCTAAAAAAAAAAAAAAGAGATTTCAAGCATGAAAAGGCACAGAGGAAGTTAAATGTTTATTACTAAGTAAAAGAAGCCAATCCGAAAAGGCTACATACAGTAGTATGGTTCCAATTATATGACATTCTGGAAAAAGCAAAAACGATAGTAAAAAGATGAGTAGGTGCCAGAGGTTGCGGTAGGGGAAGTTGGGTAGGGATGAAAAAGTGGAGCACAGAGGAATCTTAGGACAAGATGTACATCTGATACTATACTCTGAATAATACTATAAGGTGGGTATGTGCCATTACACATTTGTCCAAACCCATAGAATGTGCAACACCAAGTGTGAACCCTAAGGTAAACTACAGACCTTGGGGTAATAATGATGTGTCAGTGTAGGTTCCTCAATTGGAACAGATGCATCACAGTAGTGGGGGGATTGATAATGTGGGAAGCTATGCATTAGTAGGAGCAGGGATAGATGGGAAATCTCTGTACATTCCTCTCATTTTTGCTATGAACCTAAAACTGCTCTAAAAAAATAAAGCCATTTAAAAAAATGCAGCGTACCTCCTGGAAAGGGGACAATTTCCTCACTGAGGTTTTCAAAGAGGATGGAGGAAGTCCTTGTCAGAGCTGTGTTCACAGGATGCAGGCAGTGGATAGGTATTCAGACTAGATCATTGTTAAGGTCCTTTTTTAAAAATAATTTCCAAAGATCTTAAAAACCTCAAGTAATATAAGATACAGCTAAAATAACTGATGTCAAAACTCTACAAATAAAAAAAAAAAGAAGAAAAAAATCCTGAAGGCAAAACAAAGCATTGTGATAGACAATTAGGTTAATATAACAGCTAAACAATCTGACTAGTAAAGGTATATCAATAAATTCGTGTTTAAAAAAATTCCTCCAGCAGATTTTAAAATCTATTGACATCAAATGACGTTGGTACAAGTTCCATGACAATTCTCTGCCATGGTATCCCTCATGAGGGGAGATGATGCCTGTTGATAGTTCAGTTGCACTATGTTGTTTATAGTGATTCGAGTATACTGGACTCTCTCCTATGGACTCTATATCCCAGAGTCCCCCTTATGGACCTGTAATAGCCCCAAACAACAGGACATCCAAGTTAGGAGAGGGGCCAGTACCTGATTGGTCCACCACAGATCAGCACATGACTGTGGCCCCTCATGCCAAAAGAACTAACAACACATGGGACCCTCATGAAGTTTCCTGTGAGGAAAAAACATCTAAGGCCCAATTGTTTACTGTCCTGTCATGGAATGTATCTACTGCTAATGAAGTCATCCTGAGCTGGAAATAGACACCAACTTACCAAACCATCTCCTGAGGTCCAGGGAGGGGAGAGGGCAACTATGCCAATCTGTGGCAGAGCTGGAATAGGCATTCAAGGCTTGATACCGGCAACTAAAGTTTTCCATAGAACTTTCCCACATCATTCTATCTTGAAGTAAACCAATTCTACTCCTCGACCCTTCAAGTGATCATGATTTATACTTCTCATGTCAACTCTGCTTGTCTTCAACAGTAGCAATCTTGTTAGCCACAAATTCTATTTCATCTCTCCAATCCCTAAGCTTGCCATGCTTTAAAGTGATTGCCAAAGGAGGAAGATAACGATGTTAATTGAGTCTTCCGATTTCTCCCCATAAAAGTTATGAAGTTGCTTGATGAAGTTAATTTATTATACAGTAAATGTGTGGTGGGGTAAGGGCAGGGGTGCTGTTCCATTTCAAGCTCCTGGGTCTTTTGCTGATGAGGCCTTTGAACTCTTGCCCATGCCAAGCTCATGAATCAGTGTCATTTACCATGTACATTTAGATAATTGAAATAATAAAGATGAAATAGATATACAAAAAGATCTACTATTTCATGAATAGTAATTCCTTTTTATTGGGGCACCAACAGTGAAGCAAATTGGACCACCTATCTTTTTGCCTCATGAAAAAGATCCTACCATCTTGCCCTTCTACTTATTTTCATTTTCTTTCTCAAAAAGTACTTATATGTGTATATAGCTATATATATGAGCTTCTAATCAAAATTATAATTCTGAATGAAAATGCTTTGGGAATTTATACTAATACTATGCAGGAAGAAAATCAAACATAAATGTTTATATTTTCTTTCTTCACCATGGTTATAAAAAGCTTAAGCATACAAAAATTGAAAGTTTAAAAACTCAGCTTACTATAAACTTTGAAATACTATGCTGAAAAAGAATAAAAGTGTTCATATTTAAAGCCACTTAACCTGCTATAAAGTCAGGAAAGAATATCATTCCTAAAAATTAAATACCCCTAAAATAAACAGAGTCAGGAAGACATTGTTGTTATGAGAGGACATCATTAATTTTGAACGTTATTTTGAATGTCCAAGCCTGGTCTGGAATCCCAGTGATGATGATAAATCACGTTTACCTCCTTTACTAGAAACTAACACAAATTTAAAAGTGACAAAGCACATATGATTCAAAAGGATTCTTCTAGATCAGCTTCCAATTTCAATATTAGTTTTCTATCTAGGACTGAACTTCAAAATGCTAAAACAAACCATCTCAAGTCAGAAAGAAACTAATGGATAAAAGGAGCACATGCTCTTAACAAAGAATGCCAGAGAAGAAAACTTCTAAAAGGAAATCTCTGTTAAAAAAGCAACAACAAAAAAACCCAGAAACACTTATTTAATACATGCATGGTGCTACCATTGCACTTTGTCTTTTGCCTGCTATGTCACAAGATGTCAGTTTGACAGTGGTCTAAGTTCAAAGTGTGGACCTCTTAGCAAATATTTGTGATCTGTTTTCATCCTTCCCCCATGACAGCCTCCCTTTGTCATCCTGTGCTGCCTCAGCCCCTGGAAATATCATTCTCCTGAAGATAATTCTTACTGAGAGCCTAAAACAGTGGCAGGCACACACAAGGCACTTGATAAATATTTGTGAATTAGTTAATTAGCCAACACTCCCACATCTCCAGGGTATCTCTTCCACCTAATTTCCCCAGAGTCTCTGGAAATTTCTGCTCAAGCCATCTAGATAACTCATTGGGTTGGCTTTCAAACTGGGTATTTCTCCACATAGAAGTGCTGTTTGGAGCTTTTTCTACCAGTAGTGACATTAAATCAACAACAACAAAGGAGAAGAATCAGAAAGTAAGTAAGTCATAAACTCATTCCTCTCTCCTACAAAATATATTCAAACAAAACACAACAAAACAGAACAAAACCTCTGGTACACTCTGGGGGAATTTTTCTTTTCAGTGTTTTGTTTTTGTTTTTGTTTTTGTTTTTTTTTGCATTCCTTAAAATGTAGGTATCAGGATTCCATGAAGACATGAATTTTGGCATTTTAGACTAGGGGGTTTTATTGTAGAGACTTGAGAATTTAGAAAGTTAAAACAACAGCAGAGCCAGGCTTCAGGGATCAGAAGACCCCTCGGTCTCTGAGAGCATCAATATAATGAGCTTAATACAATTTTGAGAAAATAACAGTCATTGGCATCTATCGGTCAATCCAAGTATGCACCTGCTCACCAAAAGGAATTCACAATATAGTTCAATTCCAAAAGCACCTTTTGGAGCATCTGTGCAAGTGTCAGACACTATGCCAGGCAACAAGCAGTGAGAAATGATTGAGAAGTTGTCCAAAGGAGAGACAAACAAATAGCTATAACAAGGCACACAAAGTTACTTTCGGGGATACTCAGTTCTTCATTCACCAGACTTCACTAACAATAGTGACTTCCCTTTGCCTCCAAATATGTTAAAGTGACTAATTATATGGAGTGACCAAGCTCTGAAATTCCTAGGGGAAATCATTTTATATTAAACATGTTCCAGATGAGAATTTGTAGGAGGCACTGTCAGGTGAGTTGTAGGGAACACCAGGGGCAGAATGGGCTCTTGCCTTCCTCCCTGTTTGAGGGTCAGGGGCAAAATGCAATTCGGGAGTCCTGCACCAACATGGAGCAACCCAGAAGAGAAAGAGGGCAGAGCATGCAGTCAGGTGGACAGGGCTGGTACCTACTCCAGAGGCTAAGTAGAGTAGACATTGTTGATTGAGAGCCAGCAGGCCTGTCCTGGGACCTTGTAGGGCACAAACTGACCTCTTAGCACAGCCTAAGCATAGTGCCTGAGTCAGGAAGTGGGTGCAGGACCAAGGAAAGGTCTCATCAACAGAGAGAGGCCCTCTATTATTGGCCAACCTGAGAAACATTAGATGACACATTTATTGGCTGCAGACATCAGGCAATGAGGCCAGAAAAACACACCGGGGCAAGGCTTCCTGGAGATGCCAGCAGCCACAGTGCAGCTGGGAGTTCCTCAAGTAGAGGAACTCCAGGCTCCATTTCACTGTAGACCCAAGGGACCAGCCTGTGAGAGCAAATGCTACCTCCACTCCATACACCCAACCACTGTCTAAAGACAGCAGAGAACTTGGGATGGAAATTAGAGCAATCATCCCCAAAGACAGGTTTATCTGGGGACACTGTAAATTGCTGAGTGGGCTTAAGGTTTGTGTTGAGGTAGATTGTGTATTTAGTTACTTTCTTCTCACCTAAAATGGTGAAGGATTCTATGGAATACAACATAGTTCTAGAAAAATAAAATATATTTTCTCTTGTGCATCTAAGTTGAAGTAGACAGTCCTACTACACAGAAAGAAAGAGGTGTAAGAGTCTGCCAGGCTCATAGAATTAAGGAAACAAAGTACAGAGTTGGGAATATGAACAATACACTTAAGGACTAAAAGGATTTTCAGCTTGACTGTAAAGAGGGTTCAAGTGGAAGGACACAACAGGTCAGGGCAATATTGAGGCTTAGAATTCCTTGGAAATGGAATTTAAACCTTGTTTTTCTGACCTTAAATTCAAGATTTTTTTCTTTTATGAAGGAATGTGCTAACAATAGAGGGGTACATTGACCACTGATAAAGGAGGAAAAAGAATCACAGAGTAAAAAAATCTTATGGACAAGAGGAGCTGAATTCATTATATGCAAGTTCATGTAAAAAATGATCAAAATGAGCAAAATAATAAAAAGAGACACACAGTAAAACTGTACCACACCAAGGGATTGCCTGGTTTTACTTTCCACACGACTGTAAACTATCTGAAAGAAACAAGAAAAAGGCATGTCTGGGTTGAATTTCAGCACATTGCATGAGGAATTAATTACCTCCAATTTCAAAACTAGTCTTTCTGGTGTTTGCTTTCAGTTTGGGATATTTATGACTTTGAATTATTTTTACACTGAATTAGCAGGGCTTTCCCCTCTTGATTATCTATGATACAAAAGCAGCCATATCTTTCTCCATCATATTATTCGGTATAGAGGTCCTCATGATCTCATTGGGTAAGGTGGCTATCATCAGGAGCCCCGTGTGTCCATCCACCACCTACAAGGGTCATTAAGGGTAGTCCCCTTCCCCATATTTGAGCCTCTTCAGCAACGGAGGGTGAAGATGGATAGCAGCCCACTACAACCCTGGGTGGTGTCATCTGACAGGCCAGGAAAATCTGTAGCAACCACTGAGCAAGTGAGTAATACACTCATTGTCAAGGTTTCCCCTTCCACATTTGTCTATATGCCTATCCTCTGAGGGGAAATGGGTTTTGACCTCTAGGACCAGGGGCTTATGTGGCTTACCTACCACCTTACCCCAAACTTCACTAATTTAGATTGGAATTTTGTCTGGCAGTTTGGATTGTTTTTTGTTTAAAAGCCAACGGTACAGTGCTCCTGCCACCCAATTTACAGGGGTTTTTCAAGATACTGAAGGGGCTGCACACATGAGGTTACATGCAGCTCTTCAACCATCCCAAGTTGCTTCACATCTTCTGAGAAGATGGTCAGCCTCTCCACCCCCACTAGAGACTATAAGAACCTTGAGAATAAAGAGTTGATTCTAAGATAATGTTTGGTAACTAGTAGGTGCTCAATAATGGCTAATTGAATGTGATGGATCCTAACAAAAGGAAAAGACAACTTGTTTAAATTACATTAAGAGAAAAGCTATTATCTCAAATTATTTCCTTTGCGATGAGCTTTACTGAGCACCAGAATGGTGTGGTGTGCTCACATGAAATTCAAATCAATAAGCACTAACTGATAGATCCTGATGAATGACTAATGAAGGGAGAAAATATTAATCAAAACATTAGAGTTGGTAGGAGAAATAGGATCCCCCCAAATCGATTTGTTAACTGGTCTTCCCTGCCACAGAAATCTATAGGTGGTACAAATGTGTATGCATGGATAAATGAGGCAGAGACATGCAGAGTCTGATTAGTTCAGGGTGGTCTGAGAGAAACACAAATCCTTAGAGTATGGACCAGATCCCCAAGCATGAGAATCAAATGCAGTGAATCAGAATCCCTGAAAGTGTGGACTAGGAATCTACATTTTAACCACATTCCAATAGTGATTCCTATGCACAATAGTCTGAAAACTTATGCATAAGAGAGTGATCTCCCTGTTGTGAATTTCAATCATGAATTCAAAAGTGAATTTCAGTGGAGAAAATATGATCTTTTTAAAAAAATGATGTTGGATAAATTGCAAATCTATATGGGGGGTTGGAAAGATATGTATCTTGACATCCACCTTAAAACACAAACAAAAAATTAATTCCAAATGGTTTGTAGACCTAAATATAAAATGCAAAACAATAAATCTCCTGAGCAAAGAAAAAAACCAAAATAAAATAAAACAAAACAACAAAACAACAACAAAACAAAAAAACAAAAAACAAAAAAATCCCAGAGGAGTAGCTTCTTCATGATTTTGAATAGGAAAAGAGTTCTTAAGTCACAAAAGGTATTAAATAATTTTTCCTTTAGGAAAAAAATATAAATTGAAATACATGAAAGTTAAGAACTGATATTATCAGGATGCCTGGGTGGCTCAGTCAGTTGTGTGTCTGACTTCAGCTCATGTCATGATCTCGCAGTCCATGGGTTCAAGTCCCACATCAGGCTCTGTGATGACAGCTCAGACCCTGGAGCCTGCTTCAGATTCTCCCTCTCTCTCTCTCTCTCTGGCCCTCCCCCACTCGCACTCTGTCTGTCTCTCTCAAAAATAAATAAACACTAAAAAAATAAAAATAAAAAAAAGAACTGATATTATCAAAAGACACGATGAAGAAAGAGACCTCAAGCCACAGAATGGATGAAGATATATGCAATATATATATATCATATCCGACAAAGGACTAATAGCCATAAACCCATAGAAAAGGCAGTTTGACAGTAAGATGGACAAAAGACTTAAAGAGACACATCACAAAATGGAGTAAATATATGTAAGGGGGTTCAACATGATTAGTTACCAGGGGAGTGAAAATCAAACCACAATGAGATGCCAGTTTACACCCAAGAGAAAGGCTAAAATTTAAAAACAACTGACCATGCCAATGTTGGTAAGGACATGGAGCAACCAGAGGACTTACACACCACCTCTGGAAGTAAAAACTGGTACAACCACTTTGGAAAATGGTTTGGCAATATCTACTAAAGCCAAGCATGTGCATACATAGTTTATGAGCCAGGAATGTCATTCCTAAGTGCACATCCAGCATGTATTTATTTATATGTTCATCAAAAGACATCTGAAAGAATTTCTAGCAGCCTTACACGTTATAGCCAAATATTAGAAACAATCCAAATGCCCTTCAATAGCAGAATGGGTAAATAGTGGTATATTCATACAGTAAAAGCCATACAATAAAACTGATGCAATAAAAAGTACTGAAGAATTGCTACATGGATGAATCTTGCTAACACTATGCTAAGAACAAGAAGCTAGACCCGAGAGTAATTCTGCGTGACTTGATCTAGGTAAAGTTCAGAATCAGGTGAAACTAAATAAAAAGAACAGTAGTGACCTTGTCCCAGTGTAGGGAATGAGAAGGGGCATGTGGGATACTGTAATGTTCTATTTCCTGATCTGGGTGCTGATTACATGGGTGTGTATTCACTGTGCTGAGATTCATTAAGCTGAACACTTATGATCTGTGCCTTTTTGTGTATGTATGTTTACATCACTAAAAAGCATACTTAAAAATAAATTTCTTAAACAAACCTTCTTATCTGAATATGTACTTTGGCATTAACATTCCAGAGCCTAGTACACTCTTCCATCCAACAGCATCACTAAGCTGGACTTCACCCATAAAGCCACTCTTCTGCATGATTATAATGGATTTCTGCATTTATATGGCGCCTTTCCTCTGCAAAGATCAAAGGGCTTCGGCATAATAAAAGATAGCATATCAAATGCAGCATATCAAACGCAGTTAGGTCTGAGAGAATAAAGAGGGAAATATTGAACTCAGGGACATATAATCTAGGAAACTTGTAGACATAAAATAAGTCATAAAAACTGTATGTAAAAACCATCATAAACATCAACTATTAAGAATTCATTTGTGTGAAATAAAAGGCCCACTTACTCTTGAGGTTGCTCTTGACATGGCAAGGACAGAATGCAGCCTAGGCATTCAATTTAGGTCTTAGACTCCTAGGCACCACATTGCAAGATTTCTCTGGAGTCAACTTGGCACCTCACTGCAGTAAAACAGAACAACTAAATAAACCATGCTGCTGTTCAAAGAGCTTTCATATGTGCTTTAAAATATAAACTCACTAACTCTGACAACTAATTAAGTGGGCCTTTTTCATATTTGTGAAATAAATATTCTATTGATATATCTCTCTGAGGCACACAGAATTATATACGTTGCTTTTATGTTTTACGTTGACATGCACCAAATGTGTTTTCCTCAAACTTCAATTCTTAAAATCACCAAGGGAAAATGTGCACAATGAGGAATTTTTCACTGACCTGAGGTCACTTTCAAAACCTGTGTGGGGTGATGTTCTGGCTTGGCCAGTGACCCCGGGAGATATTTCCATTAGCCTAACAAAGGACACCTTTAGCTTTGTGAATTGTGAAATAGCTGCTCAGACTTCTCTCTGTAATGTCTACACATGTGGAGGGAGGAAAAGGAAAATAGTTGGCTCTGAATAACTTAAATAGTCCACGTTCTGCACATGGATAACTTCAATAAAGGGAGTCAGATAAATGGAAGCAGTGTTTTAATTTCATGTATATATCCCCTGAGAGGGATGACAACAGACAATGATAATGGAGAGGAGGAGGGGGAAATTGGCCATAAACATTTGGCAAGCACTTTAAATGAATAACCTCATTAAATTCTCACAACAATCCTGTTAAGTTGGTAGTTTATTACCTCCATTTTACAGATACAAAAATGGAGATTAAAAAAAATAGGTTAACTAACTTGCCCAAGGTCACACTACATAGTAAGTGAGGAAGCCAAGACTTAAACCTAGGCACTACGACTCCAGAGCCTGTGCTCTTTAACCCTAGAGTTTATGGAATTGGGTGGAAGGGATATGAAGGCATTCTGTGGTAGGATTTTGTGTTGAAAGAGTGCCTTGCCATTCATTCTTTGGGGGTTCATGCTTCTCATGGACTGCTCTGGCAGAAGTTATTCCTATACCCTGTGGTAAGAGAGAAAGACAGAAAGGCCTGTTTCCCAAAGCAGAAATGGATCACAAGTCCCATGTTCCCACAGGGACCATCAAGATGTGTGTCAGAAACCAGACACCCGTTGGAATCATGCTTTAACACAACTCACATAAGTTTAAAATATTACAACCATTCTCCACCATTAGAGTTTGCTCTTTTGCAGATTTCTGACTTGTCCTTGTCCTTGTGTTCAGGCTTTTACCCTAACAGCATTTAAAAAAAAAATCACGTTCTTTGGAAGCCTTATGAAGTGATTCAGATTTCCTCTATAGGCAGTAGCAATGATTCATTCATAACAAGAGTGTTGCTAACTTGTTCAATAGGAGACCAGTCTTTGGGGAAAAAAACAACAGCTAGGAGATTTTCATCTGAACAGGAGGTCACTTTAAAATTCAATTTAGTGACACCCTTGTGGGTTTTCCCTGGCACCTAGAATATATGGACTAATAATTGGGAACAGCTGCTTGTCTTGACTGGAACCACTCTATTTAAATAGCTCCAAGATTACACCCTTGGCCTCTGCTTCTTTATATACTTTGGAAATAAACTACTGTGGATGCCCAAATGTATTCAGACAATGGAAGAAATGATTTATGGAGACTGACCACATCCAGAACTGCAAGCCTCATTCATTTCCCTTGTTCAATCATCACCACCCATGCAAAGGAGAGGGAACAAAATGACAAGGTCACAGTTACTTATCCCCAGGAGTCACCCCGAATAAGTTACCCTCAGATTGAAGCACTTTTTCATGACCTTCACTCTAAGACATGGTTGTTGCATTTGACTCCACCATACACCTAACTTAATGTCAAGTTTATTCAATCTGACATTCCCATAGCATTTATTCCTGGTGTACCCCAAGTGAAATACTAAGCAGTTAATAATATGCCTGTAGAATATGACATTTATATATTTTAAATCAACTTTTTAAAGGACACTTCAGTTTTCTTCCCATTTGGGCAAGTTTTGTCCAGTTTTATTTTTCTTTTGAATCTTTGATTCCACAAAGATTTATTATATGCTTATTCTAAGCCAAGTGCTCATCCCTCAAAATGGCCTGAGCTAAATCTGTTCATGCCAAACACACTTGCAATCTTTCTTTTCCAATGCAAATATCCAACAATAAAAAGTAATAAAATATAGCATGACATATCCACTTGGCAAAATATTATCACAGATAATGATAGCATCTATAGGATTATGAAGAAACTGGAGAAATTAAGATGATATTGTTAAGTTAAAAAGAAACAAAATTGCATAGATCTATGCCACCATAGATCTATGGTGGTAGCCTTGTAAAATTACGCACATACAAAGATAGAAAAGAATATATCAAGACAAAATATTCTATATTCTGAATCTCCCCATAAATATTCCAAACAACCAGAGAGATCAACAAGATGAGCCACTAAAACTATTTGAACCCATGCCTATAACACAACCATGAGACAGAAAATACTACAGACTCAAAGTATATCCAAATAGGTAAATAAATGACCCAATTCAGAAGAGCCACTTCAAAGAGCCTGGGTGGCTCAGCTGGTTGAGCATCTGACTTCAGCTCAGGTCATGATCTCTGCAGTTCCTGAGTTCAAGCCCCCTATCAGGCTCCCTGCTATTGGTGCAGAGCCATCTTTGGATCCTCCGTCCTCCTCTCTCTGCTCCTCCCCCACTCAATGTCTCTCTCTCAAAAATAAATAAAACATTAAGAAAAGAGAGAGAGAGAGAGAGAGAGAGAGAGAGAGAGAGAGAAGAGCCAGTTCAGGAAAGAGAAAAGGAAATCAGGGGTGAAAGTATAGAAAGACAGATACAAAGAATGACCCCCAGAAAGAGATAGTCTCCCCTATTCAAATACTAAATATAGGTATGAGACATGGTAGATTTGTGGTAACTGATGAATCAAAAGGAAGAAGCTTCAAAGTCTGCAAGAACAGGAGTGGACATCTTGGGAAAGCACCAGTCCTGGAGGAAAAAGAAAAGAGCAGCCTTCAGATATTTGGTGTTAAGACAGTAAGAAAGAACTGGAAATTAAGAACACTTCAAAAATAAGAGAACCACAAAATCAGAATACACCACCACAACCCTCCAAAGAGGTAGCAATTTTTAAGAAACTGTAATTTATGGCGGCATGTGGGTGGCTCAGCTGGTTAGGCATCTGACTTCAGCTCAGGTCATGATATCGCCTCTTCTGAGTTCCAGCCTCACATGAGGCTTTGTGCTGACAGCTCAGAGCCTGGAGCATGCTTCCGATTCTGTGTCTCCCACTCTCGCTCTGTCCCTTCCCCCCATTTGTGCTTGCTTGCGCGCGCTCTCTCTCTCAAAAATAAATAAATAAACATTAAAAAAAAGAAACTGTAATTTATAAACAAACGGAAAAGGAAGATTTTGAATTAAGAAATCTCATAAACTACCTAAATCTTCATCTCTTCACCTACTCTACCAAAGTAACTATAAGAAAAGATAACATGAGAATCAAAATGTTTTAGTTGATGAATATTCTCCCTTCCCAAACAACAAAGGAGAAGAAAATGTCAACACCCCAATGTGAATTAAATATCCTTAAACAAGCATTTGGAGATAAGGAGGAATAAACATCCTGACTCAGAAATTTTGAAACTCAAAATATAAATGGATAAAAATTAGGAAGGAAATCAAAGAAAAATACAATATCATCTTAGAAATTATGACTAAATTACAATATTCCCAGGAAAGGCATAAAAATAAAAGAATGAAAACAAAATTACAAAACATAATAAGAATGAGAGAAAGTGATTGAGGTAGAAGATAAAAGATTCAATGTATGAACAACCAGAGTCATTGAAAAATTAAAAACAAAATAATGGAATCAAACTAATATTTAAAACTATAACCCAAGAAAAGTTCCCAGAGATAAAAGACTTAAATTTACATCATCATTTACATAATGAAATGGTCCACTGTGTATCTAGTATGACTGACCGAATGGTCAACTTCAAGACATATACTATTAAGACTATTAGACTTTTAAAGAAAAAATTAAAAAAAAACTTTTGGACCTCTAAGCAAAGTGACCAACTCACTTACATAGGAAAGAAAATCAGTTTGACATCAGATTTCTCAATAGTAGAAGTAGTAGAAAACAAGATAATAGTGGATCAGCAACTTCAAGACATTTGAGGAAAGAAGGAATAAACCAAGATCAAATGGATAAAACATAAGGATGTAGAAGACATAAACAAAACAGTAATACAAATTTAATGTATATTTCTTGATCTCTCCACTTTCATAGAATATACATGAAACATTCACAAAACTTGATCACAAAGAAAGCCTCAATAAGTTCCACAACGGGGAAATTAAAAAATCACGTTCTCTTATTATAATGCAATAAAAATATAAATTAATAACAAATTTGTTAAAACAAAACAGCCTTTCCATCTGGAAATGTAAAACCTTTTTTTATTGAGATATATTTGACATACAACATTGTGTTTGTTTAAGGTATACAACATACTGATTTGATACATTTATATTACAGTATGGTTGTCATTTTAGTGTTTGCTAACACCTCTATAATTCTCCCATAATATAATTTCTTCTAGTGTTTGGAACAGTAAAGATCTAGTATCTTAGAAAGTTTAATGTTTATAATACAGTTTTGTTGCCTACAATCAGTACAATGTATATTAGGTCTCCAGGACTTATTTATCTTCTAGTTGCACGTATGTACCTTTAAACAACATCTCTCCCATTCTCCAACCTCCCAGGCCCTGGTAACCACTATTTTACTCTCTGCTTTTAAGGTTACAGTTTTATATTCCATAAGGTCTTATGTTTAAGTATTTGTCTTTCTCTGTCTGAGATACCTTATTAGCATAATGTCCTCGGGATCCATCTATGTTGTTAAAAATGGCAGAATTTCCTTTTTTCTCATGGCTAAGTAGTATTCCATTGTATATAAATATCACATTTTCTTGATGTATTTGTCCATTGATGAAATTTAGGTTGTTTTTATATCTTGATTATTGTGAATAATGCTGCAATAGACATGAGAGTGCATTATGTCTCTTTGGTAATCTGTCTTTTCTTTGGAAAAATATACAGAAGTGGAGTTGCTGGATTGACCATATAGTAGTTATATTTTCAATTTTTTGAGTCATCTCCATACTACTCTCCATAGTGGCTGACCAGTTTATAATCCCACCAACAGTGTACAACGGTCTCCTTTTCTCCACACTTTTACCGACACTTAACTCTTGTCTTTTGGATGATAGCCTTTCTTACAGGTGTGAGGTGTACACCTCACCAATCTCATCTTGGTTTAGATTTGCATTCCCCTAATGAGTAGTGATATGGAGCAACTTTTTAGTACCTGTTGATTATCTGAGGTCTTCTTTGGAAAAATGTCTATGTAGTTCCTCTGCCCACTTTTAAACCAAATTGTTTGGCTTTTTGTTATTGAGTTACATGAGTTTTTTAAAATAAATTTTGGGTATTAAGCCCTTATCTGATACGTGGTTTGCAAAAATTTTCTCCCATTCTGTAGGTTGCCTTTTCATATTGCTGTTTCTTTAAGTTTGATGTAATTTTCATATTGTTGTTTCTTTGTTTGATGTAATCCCACTTGCTGATTTTTTTCTTTTGTTTGTGCTTGTAATGTCATATCCAAAAAATGATGGTCAAGAACCAATGTCAAGGAGCTTTCTTCCCCATGTTTCCACATAGGAACTTGATGGTTTCAGGTTTTGGTTTAAGTCTTTGATTCACATTAAGTTAATTTTTATGGGTGGTATAAGATAGGGGCCCAATGTCATTTTATAGCATGTGGCTATACAGTTTTCTCTACATCATTTTTTAAAGAGACTATCATTTCCCCACTGGATGTTCCGTGCTGCCTTATCAAATATTAGTTGACTATATATATGGATGTTTAAGTCTGGGCTTTCTGTTCTGTTCCATTGTCTATTTTTATACCAGCATCATGCTGTTTAATTACTATAGTTTTGTAGTATAGTTTGAAATCAGAAAGTGTAACGTCTCCAGTTTTTGTTGTTCTTTCTCATGATTGCTTTGGCTATTTGGCTATTTTAGGGTCTTTTGTGGTTCCACACAAATTTTAGGATTGTTTATTCTATTTCTATGAAAAATGCCATTGGAATTTTGATAGAAATTGTGTTGAATCTATAGAAGGCTTTGGGTATTATGGACATTTTAACAATATTAACTCTTCCAAATCATAAATACAGGATGTCCTTCCATTTGTGTCTTCTTTAATTTCTTTCAGCAAAATCTTATAGCTTTCATTGTACGACGGATAGTTCACTACCTTGGTAAATTTATTCCTAGTCATTTTATTGTTCTTGATGCTATTGTGAATGGGATAGTTTTATTTTTTTTCCAGCTGATTTCTGTGTATTGATATTATATCCTACAACTTTACTCAATTCATTGATTGGATACAACAGCTCTTTTTAGTTGAGTCTGAGATTTTCAATATATAAGATCATGATATCAGCATATCACAACAATTTTACTTCTTCTTTTCCAATTTGGATGCCTTTTATTTCTTTATCTTGCCTGATTGCTTTAGCTAGGACTTCCAGCACTATATTGATAGGATAGAGTAGGCACCCTTGTCTTGTTCCTGGTCTTGAAGGAAAAGGTTTCAATTTTTCTACATTGAGTATAATGTTAGCTGAGGGTTCAACACATGTGGCCTTTATTATGTTGAAGTATGTTCCTTTTATATCCAATTTGTTGAGGGTTTTTATCATGAAGAGATGTTGTATTTTGTCAAATGTTTTTTCTGCATCTATTGAAATGATCAGATGACTTTTATCTTTCTTTTATGTCTTATTAATATGGTGTATCGTATTTATTGATTAGTGTATATTGAACCATCCTTGCATCCCAGTGATAAATTCCACTTAGTCATGGTGTATAATCCTTTTATTTATTATTTTTTTTACATTTATTTTTGAGAGACAGAGACATGAGCAGGGGATGGACAGAAAGAGAGGGAGACACAGAATCTGAAGGAGGCTCCAGGCTCTGAGCTATCAGCACAGAGCCCAATGCAGGGGTCGAACCCACAAACTGTGAGATCATGACCTGAGCTGAAGTCATATGCTTAACAGACTGAGCCACTGAGGCACCCCTGATCTTTTTTAATGAATTCTTGAATTTGGTTTCCTAACATTTTGTTGAGAATTTTTTACATCTACTTTGTTCATCAGGGGTATTGGTCTATAGTTTTCTTTTCTTGTAGCATCCTTATCTGGCTTTGGTATCAGTATAATGATGGCCTAATAGAAAGAGTTTTGAAGTATTTCCTCCTCTTTAATTTTTTGGAAGAGTTTGAGATGGATTGGCATTAACTCTTCTTTAAATTTTTGTTTGAATTTGCCTGTGAAGCCATCTGGTCCTGGGGGTTTCTGCATTAGGAGGGTTTTTTTTTTTATTATTATTATTACTGATTCAATTCCCTTACTCATTATTGGTCTGTTCCAAGTTGTTATTTCTTCCTGGTTCAGTCTTAGTAGGTTGTATGATTCTAGTAAGTTATCCATTTCTTCTAGATTTTCCAATTTATTGGCATATAGTTGTTCACAGTAGTCTCTTATGAGCCTATGTATTACTACAGTATGTTATTATTTTTCCTCTTTTATTTCTGATTTTATTTACTTGAGTTGTCTCTCTTTTTTCCCTAGTATCACTAAAAGCTTGTCAATTTTATCTTTTTGAAAAAACAGCTCTTAGTTTCTTTGATCTATTTGATTGCTTTTTGCCCATTCTCTATGTCATTATTTCCATTCTGATATTTATTACTTCCTTCCCTCTGCTAACTTTGGGTTGAATTTGCCCTTCTTTTTCTACTTCATTGAAGTGTAAAGTTATGTTTTTTATTTGCAAACTTTCTCATTTTTTTAGTATATGCATTAATCACTATAAATTTTCCTTTTACAACTGCTTTTGCAATGTTCCATAGATTTTAAGTTGTGTTTCTATTTTCATTTGTTTTGAAATATTGTTTCATTTCATTTTGATTTCTTTTTTGACCCATTGGTTATTCAGGAGTGTATTGTTTAGTTTCCTACATATTTGTAGATTTTCCAAATTTCCTCATGTTATTAATTTCTAGTTTCATACTACTGTGGTTGGAAAAAAATATTTGAAATGATTTCAATCTTCTTAAATTTACTAAGACTTGTATTGTGTCCTATCACTTATCTATTCTTTAAAATGTCCCATGTGTACTTGAGATGAATGTGTATTCTGTAGCTGTTGGATAGAATGTTCTATAGATGTCCATTATCTCCATTTAGTCTAATGTATGGTTCAAGTCCATTGTTTCATTATTGATTTTTGTCTTGATAATCTATATAAGTCTATTGGATATTGGTTGTCTACTTCTTCCTTCATATCTGTTAGTATTTGCTTAATATATTTAGATGCTACAATGTTGGGTCCACATATATTTACAATTGTTATATCTTTCTGATAGATTGATCCCTTTATCATTATATAATGATGGTCTTTGTCTCTTGTTATTTCTTTTTGGCTTAAAGTCTATTTTGTCTGATATAAGTATAGCTATCTTCACTTTCTTTTGGTTTCCACTTGCATGGGATATCTTTTTCCATCCCTTCACTTTGAGATTATATCTGTCATTAAATCTGAAATAGGATATCTGTTAATATAATAGACCATATTACTATTAAGAAGAAACTTTTATAACTGTTTTTTTAGATACAGAAAAGTGTTGGAAGAAATCTAACCCATTCCTGATGAAAATGCCCAATTTAATAGGAATTGAAGGATACTTTCTTAAGTACATACACCACACACACACATATGCACATACATAATACATACCAATTCACAAATATATAATACACATACTTCAGTTCTGAAGACTGTATCTCATGGGAAACACTAGAGGCATTTTCACCAATGTGAAAAACAACTATTTATAATTGTTTTAGACGTATTCATTGATGCAGTTAGACAAAAGAAAGACAGAACTTAAGAATTAGAAAGGATATAAAAGAATCTTAATTTTCAGATAGTAGAATAATATATGTGGAAAGTCCAAATAAATCAATGACTAATTCAACCAACCAAGAATTCAATGAAATGGGTAGTCATAAAATTAACATACAAAAAATTGACAGAATATATACTGTTGAATATATTCACATGTACATATACATATACATAGCTATATACACATATATACACATACAGTTAGAAGACATAATAGAGGAGGAAAACCTCATGTCAAAGCAACAATAATATACTCTGGAATAAACTTTAAAAGAAATGTGCAAAAGCTTTATGGGAACAAATTTTCAACACTCTTAAATTATGCAAATTATTTTTAAATAAATGGAAATGTGTCTTGTGCCAGAAGGAAAAATGTGCTTAGAAACTGCTGGGACATCAAAAGGACTCATGGGCTCATTTGACGGGACTCTCAATGGCCAAATTTGGAGGCATCCAAACAAATAATGATGATAATTACAAAAGTAAGTAAGAATCTGAATCCATGGTGAAATTGAGAAGTGGAAAAAAGTGAGAGGGGGATTGAAAGATTCCTTACAGAAGAATGCTAACAATGTAGCAGGAAGCGATGTAGAAGGAATAATATAATTCTAAATACCACCATTTTGTAACCATTAATATAATAATTAATTCAGGCAAAGATCATTAGTGGATGCTAAAACCACTGACTAAAAATTTTGAGGTAACAGGACATTCACACAGTCTCAAAATATCATCCCATAGATTATTTACTAATTATAAAGGTAAAAAACATCTTCATAATGAAGGAATCTGGCAGACACCTTCTTAATCAAATTTTTCTAATTTAGCATTATCAGTAATGTGACAAACTGTTATGTGACTCCTGACAGATGTGTCAAGGAGGAAGTCATGTCAGTCATGATGTTTTTGCCAAAAATATTTAATCTGAATGGAATCATTAGGAATCATTCAGACAAATTCAAAATGAAGGCCATTTTACAAAATAATCAACATAGACATTTGAAAAATGCCAATATCATGTTTTTTAAGAGCAAAAGGACTATTCCAGATTAAAGGAGACCTGAGGTAAGTCAATTAAAATACAATACATATCACGGATTAAAAAATCTATAAAATTATTGGAACAACTGGGGAAATTTGGATACATTAGTTCAAATTACTTCATCAATGTTTAATTTTGAATGTAATAATGGTATTGGAGTTAAACAGGAGAACTGGAGGCGATATCTGGTAAAGTATTTAGGGGTGAAACATGATGTTTTCAACTGTAGAATGGTTTACAGAAATTAAAAAATGGCAAAATGTTAACAATAAGTAAATCTGGGTAATGGAAATATGAGTGTTTATTGTACTATTCTTTCAGCTTTCTTGTGGGTTTGACATTTTTCAAACTAAAAAAATATGGAAAAAAGAAAAACAGACAAAACTAGAAGAGAAACCATGCTAACAATGACCTGAGGAGGTGGGAATGGAGAAGGGACCAGGCAGGAGGCAGGGGCACTTTGGGGGGGATTTCTGAGGGGCTGGCGATGTTTCCTTTCGTGATGTTGGTTACACAGGGGTGTTCACTTTGTGAAAACTCATAGAGCTGTAAACAATTTAACTTTTCTGTGTGAATCATGCTTCAATAAAAAGTGCTTTTTGTTTTTAAGGCAATAGTCATCAGGCTAAGAAACTTTAGTTATTTTCTTTTCTATGTTTTTTTCAAAATTTCAGATAAATAATTAGCTTTTATCATTCAAATGCTTATGAATTTTTTAAAGTTTAAATCTTCCTTTTCCTCTTTAGAGATGCAGGAGAGTATGAGTCTAAGCTATAACAAGGTGCCCAGGTACTATTTAGGTACTATTTACTGTCAGTCAGGGAACGGTTGACATAAGCACTTATCAAATATAATTCACTACGTTTATGCACACACCTTGTGTCTTAGTCCATCTGGACTGCTATAACAGAACACCACAGACTTGGTGACTTATAAACACCAAACATTTCTTTCTCACTATTCTGGAGCCTGGAAGTCCAAGATCAAGGCACCAGCAAACTCAGTGTCTGGTGAGAGCTTACTTCCTGTTTATAGATGACACCTTCTAGCTGTATCCTCATGTGATGGAAGGGGCAAGCGAGTTTCTCAGGTACTAATTCCATTCATGAGGGCTCTACATTCATGACCTAATCCCCTACCCAGGGACCCACTTCTTAATACCATCACCTTTGGGGGTTAGGATTTCAACATATGAATTTGGGAGACACAAACATTCCATCTGTAGCCCCTTGTAACAACAAGAGAGGTTTGCATTCTAAAAATTTTTCTTTGGAGATTAATGACCATTACTTATGATGATTAAATAATGCTTACTGAAAATTTTGGTCAAAGTGATTATTGCATGTGAGCATTTGCTTTTCCACAAACTCTCTGTTTTCAGATTAGTAATAATCTGCCATACCCAAAAATCTGTGGACAAAGACATTAGGTTAGCACCAACACCAGGACCTTCTGTTCTTCCTTCCAAACTTGAGCAAAATTATTTACAATTTATTCATAATCAAATCAGAATAATAAATATGTCCTTATCCTTATGTTCATCCATTTCATGAGTGACCTTGTAATGCCACACTGAAGAAGTATGGTCTATATTTTCACATATCTGCAGGATAAAAATGAGAACATGAAAAGAGTAGTATTTCTCTCTAAGCAAGTATGGCTATCTAGAGAATGGAATCAATATTTTGAGGGGCAGAAATTTCAGTTGTTGTGGGTTTTTTTTTAGATTTCGACATACATACTGACTTAATTGATTTAATAGGAAAAAAATAGCCCAAGAGATTCTAAAGGAAAACAGAGATCAAATTGGGCAATATCCTTGTACTATAGAAATAACAGATGAGTGAGACCTAAATAGGTCATTCTCAATATCCTCTAGAGTTCCTTGGGTATTCTTACTTCTCTGAACACATTTTTGTAAAATTATAAAGTCACCTATTTTTCAAAACTTTATTAAATTAAAAGCATTTTAATCTTTTCAAGAATGAAAAAAAAATGATTAAAAGGATAATTCGTTTCCTAATGGATGCAATTTAAAACCTTGGCAGTCTCTTTTCATGTAAACATTCCTCTGCTCTGAGCTCAGTGGGTCTGGGGGTGAAGCAGAGGGACACACACAGACTCCAAAGAGAAAGCAAATCTTTTCTAATGGAGGCCACATCAACACAGCCCTTGCTAAACAAAGTCTAGGATTCAATTTCAAGGCAGCATAGAACCTAGGTGCAGTCCTAGTCTGTATTCCTCTGTGTGTGTGTGATCCCTAAACCAATTCAAATAAGTCACTAGTTGCCCATTGGCTTCCGACTCTCCAGACAGCAGAGAAAAATGAAAGAATAGTGGTGAGGACATGGGAGGGGAAGCTTCCAAAATTCATCTGATGAAGGATACCAGCTGGAGCAATTACTGTCAGTCGTTGGCTCTGCCCTTCTGAAGGAGATGTAGCACATTTACAGGCAAAAACCTCATCTCTGGAGACACTCTTACCTCCAAAGGAACAAGGCATATTAGACACTGCCTCCCTTTTCCAGTAAAACATCATTTCCTTTAAAAGAACATAGTGCTGATCCTCCGATGGATATTGATAGAAATGCTGAGCCAAATATCAGGAAGGAAAGGAAATCCTTCTGAAAAATTACTTTGTCCATTCCTTGTCTGGTTCAGATCGAACCAAAGTCACCTGGAGTTAGCATTTAGAGCCTGAACATTTTAAATATACATAGAAGGAAATGGATTCCTCCTGTCCACAAAGTTCTAAGGATGAACGAAAGGTATTTTTCTCTTTCTATGTAAACTGAGTTTCTCTAAGTTCTTGATAGAAATGGAGAAAGCTTCTTGTACTTTTCTGGAGATTCATCCCTCATACATTGGAGCTATGAAGTTCCAACCCAGATGAACCTTCTTCAGGTTGGATCATCTTCATTCCTTTATTATTTCATGTGCATTGCATTTCATGATGTAAAGACATATTTCTAAATATATCAGGTACACATATATAATGCATCCATGGTTTGCAAGGCCTATTCACATGCCATACAAAATCAATTCAAATATTATTCAAATAATAAGTCACCTACCTAGGAGTCAGAATGGTAGTTACCTTTGTGAATGAGTGACTGGAAGGGGGTATGGAGGGGGTATGGATAGTGTTTCTTGATCTGGGAACTGGTTACATGAGTATTCTCTTCGTGATAATTTACCAAGCCATGATGGTATGATTTTTTTGTACTTCTATTTACGTGTGTTTCTACAATTGTTAATAACGTTTGCAAAATCATGTCAGCTATTGACTACTAGTTTAACACCCACTAGTTCCTCATGTATGAGATGGAAATCTTACCCTCTCCTATTTCTCAGGGTTGTTGTGAAAAAGAATGAAGATAATGTTGAGAGGGAGCTTTGTAAAATTGAGAGATAATATACACATGTGAGGTATGGTGGTTGGTGTTGTTCTGGTCAATGATGAGCTTCTTAAAGGACCATGATCTTAATTTTGCAGGACCAGACTATATCTATGTAATATATTTACAGCTGTACATGTAGACAAAAGCAGAAGGAATACACGATTTACACATTGTTATACCACAGTTGGAACTCCTATTTCTCAACCCTTCTCTAGCCCACAGTCCCAAGATAGATTATTTTGCAACTAATTACTTGCAGATGTGAAATCATTTCCAGTGTTATGAAAATAGCAGAATATATCCTGGAATGGGCAGTGCTGAGGATGGAGTGGACAACATAACAAAATCATTGTTATTCTCGGCTTGAGGCCTTATTTTGTGGCTCATGGTTCTGTCTCCTGGTATTCTGCTAGGAACAAAGTCGAAACTGTATCTATCTCATTAAAAACAAATTCAGATTGTGTTTTTTTTTTAATTATTCACATTCTCAGTACCAGAAACTGAAAATATAACTTTAGCCCTTCCATTGTTCTCCAATAGTTTTTAGCTTCGATCAACTGAAAATACTACACATTCTTCAAGAAAAATGAGACAGAGGGACATTAAGTTACTTCAAACTTGAAGGAAGTGGAAGGAAAATAATGAAGCCCTTCTAAAGCAATGAGCGGGAAGAGGGAAACTTTGCTAGAAAGAGCTAATGGCAGGGGATTTCTGTCTCTTTCCATCTCTCTTTCGGCAAAATATTTAGCCAGTGTTAGCTACTGCTAGAACAGAATGGCACCATTATTGCTTTAAGCAATCATTAAGAGAGGAAAGAAGTTGCTTCAAGGGTGAAGGACAGAGCTTGAAAAACACATTCCTCACAAGTGGAAAAAGAACAAAGGTAGAAGGAAAATGTTTGCTTGAGACACCACGGGACCAAGTTCTCCCTGCAGGAAGCAGAATCTATCTGACAACAAATAATCCATGTAAAGTCCTAATTTGGGGGAGGGGGTCAAAACTCAGTGAGGGGAGATATCAGTACATCATGAATCCCCTGAATTGTCAACTAATTCATGTCTCAGTTGGCTGAGGCACATCTTGAAGTAAATATTTAAAATCAGATACATGAATACTAAAATTCCTGAGCTCTAGAGAAAATACCTCTCTGTTGCTTTAATGCACTGCAAACAACTTCACTTAGAAATATATTTGATGTCCCGAAACAAGAAGGAAAAAAATCATTTACCTGCAATGGAAGAAGAAGTAACGCCAGATGCAAGAAAAAAAACCCAGTAACTCCAAAGTTCAGAGGAAAGAATTATTTTGAACTTGAATTCTACTGACAGGGAAAATATTATTCACTGAAAATTTATCAATCAAGAACACTTTCTATAAGAATCATTAAAAGATATCTTCTAGAAAAATAAAAAGAAATTCAAAACACAAATCCAAGAAAAGAGGAAAAGATGGGCTATGAGTAAAAGCAATAAATAAATAAATTAGAAAAACTCATCAGTAAACCTGAAAATTCTTTTTACATCTCCTGGATCATTCCCATCTGTAATAAAAATCCCTGCTGTCAGGGGTGCCTGGGTGGCTCAGTCAGTTGAGTGTCCAACTTTGGCTCAGGTCATAATCTCATGGTTTGTAAGTTTGAGCCCTGGATCAGGCTCGCTGCTGTCAGGGCAGAGCCTGCTTCAGATCTTCTGTGCCCCTTTTTCTCTGCCCCTTCCCCACTCGCAGGTCTCTCTCAAAAAAAAAAAAAAAAAAAAAAAAAACACTTAAAAAAAGAATCCCTGCTGTCAGTTCTCCCAAACTTTAAAAAACATCTTGCTTCAAAATAATCCAAATTAGTTAGAATTGATTGTTTTGAAAGTGACAGTCATTGTTTTCCTCTTTTGCATATGCTTGAAATGTTCCCTAATAGAAAAAATGAATAATCACTTATTGAAAAAGACACAGCTTAGACAAAAATAATTTTTAAAAATCTATGTTGATGTTTAAAAAAGATACATTGAAAACAAAATTACTCAGAAGGATTAAAAATAATGAGATGGACAATAAAATATCAGATAAACGCTTTCAAAAAAGAACTAGATGTAAAATATTAGTCTTTCAAAAATACAACTCAAAATGAAAAAATTATTGGGAAATATCAGATAATATTATGAAAATTCCTCAAAAAATTAAAAATAGAATTATCATATGATCCAGTAATTCCACTACAGGGTATTTACCCAAATAAAATGAAAATACTAATTCAAAAAGATATATGCACTCCTCTGCTTATTGTAGCATTTACAACAGTCAAGATATGGAAGCAACCCAAGTATCCATCAATAGATGAATAAAGAAGATACACATACACACACATACACACAAGAATTACTCAGCCATAAAAAAAAGAATGAGGTTATGCCATTTGCAATGACATGGATAGACCTAGAGGTATAATGCCGAGTAGAATATGTCAGACAGAGAGAGACAAATACCATATGATTTCAGTTCTATCTGGAATTTAAGAAACAAATGAAGAAACAAAGAAAAGAGACAGACAAAAAGCCACACTCTTAAATACAGAGAATAAACTGGTGGTTGCCAGAGGGGAGGTGGGAGGGGGATGTGAAATAGATCACACTTATCACGATGAGCACTGAGTAAAGTATAAAACTGTTGAATCGCTGTATTGTATACCTTAAACTAATATAACACTGTATGCTAACTATACTTCAATGAAACAATTAAAATGCTAAACATGACAAAGGAAGAACGCATTTACAAAAGGTAGAAACCTTTTAAGGAATCTTTATGCACCTGAATAGTAATATATACAGTAAAAATGGTTAGAATAAGGAGATATTAACAAATCCAATGTTCTAGTGAAAAACTTTAGGCTAATCGACAGATCACGGAGGGCAATCATAAGTAAGAATCTACGGAGTATTTACAAAAAATGATGATGTAATGGTCCTTAAGGTGGAAAAACCCCATAAATTCTAAAAAGTAAAAATCATAGCATTTACTCTATAATAACAATATAATAAAATGAGAAAGTAATAGCGAAAAGATAACCAAAAAAAAAAATTCTCGTCATTTAGATTTTAGTGCCTCTTAAATAACTTCGGATACAAGAGGAAATCAAACCACAAACCTCAGACTATTTTCAATGTGGCATATCAAAAGTTACGGGATACAGCCAAATTGGTACTCAGAGAAAATTTTATCTTAACTACATGTATTAGAAAATAAGACATTCTGAAAACTAAAGAACTAACCATTTGGCTAAAAGAAGGAAGAAAGAGAAGAAAATAAACCTGTAGAAAATTGAAAGTAAATCTCCTCTTATTCCATTGTCTCTTTATCTCAGCCTGATCTCTCCTTTGAGTGCTGTTTAATTTCAGAGACCATGTTTTGTTTTCGTCTTGTTTGTTTTTAAACCTATTGCTGTAACCCTATCAGCTCTCTAAAAACTTCTTCTAGAATCTGAGGTAGATAATTTTTTTTATCTTTAAGATATTGTTCCCTTTACCTCATTTTATAGTTTTTTCTCACCAGCCTCCATTAGCATTTTTAAAATGTTCTACCCTCTCTAGGAAGCATTATCTAAACTCAACATTTGCCAACATCCAGCAATACACTGATTTCCCATAGCTCTGCTGACTACCCTCTTAAGTTCTGCATAGAGGCTGATATGAATTTCTTGCTGCCCAATTCCATGTAACTAGTGGGGGCTCATCAAGTATGAGGTGGACTTTTTTTTACTCCCTCTGCTGCTGAGAATCTGAATTTGGAAGGGGAAATACTTGATTCATGCAGCATGACCAGAATCCACTTCTCTGCCCAAGACAGACATCACTAATAAGTAACCATGGCCGACCCAGTGAGTCTACATTCAACCTTGGACTCTTTCTGAATAAATTCTCTGAGTAGTAATCATTATCTGTCAAGAATTGTCATAGAAGAAGAAACTTCTTCTATCCTGCTCCAAATCAATGGAGCACATGCAAACTCCTATCTCTGATCCACACTCCACTTGAACAGTACCCCTGACCAGGCCTCTGGCATCACTGCCATCCCAGAGTCCCTTCCCTCTAGAAACTTCCCTCCCACAACCCATGTAGCTCAGAGGTAAAAATAACATGTCAAGTTGTTGTTGTTGTTTTTATAATCTTGCAGGCCTTTGGGATACCCTCAGTGACCCTAACTTGTGTCATAACCTAAAGTTGGACCCAATAATCAGCATTTAATTTCTGGCAGATTTCCAATCATCTGCGTGTTGATTCAAACTCAGTCTGGAATGATCTAAAATTAAATTACATTGTCTTTGCTCTTTCAGAAACAAAGTATCTTTATCACAGCTAACTAGTTACCTATACTTTGAGCATTTTAGACCAAAATAAAAAGTATATACAGACCAATAATTTTATAATGAATTTAATTTCCTACTTATACTTCCTCAGTGTTACATGGATCGTTCAAAGAAAAACACCTTACAGACACTCCTATAATTGGATACTTAGTAGTGACTTAATAATTGGATACCGCAGGGAGAAAGACCTGGGAGTCATTCAAAGCACACAGGATTTATCCAGAAAGGAGTGACAGAAACACAATGCAAACTGATTAAAGCAAAACAGGGGTGGGAGGGGTTACTATAAAAACACTGGGGTATCTCTTAGGCAGGAAGGGCCACAGCTGCATGAACCAGGCTGGTCCTGGGGCCTTGGGGGACTAGACCAGGGCCTGATCCTGGCAGGCCTTCTCCAGCCTTCACTTTGGTTTGGCTCAGCCCTGGGTTGTCTTGGGCATACAGACTTTCTCCACACAGTAGGATAAGCTTCCAGTGTTTCTAACTTCCCCAACCCCAAACAGAAAGACCTTCTCCATCAGCCCGTCCCAGTTGCAACCATCCCAGGGAAGGTCTCTGATTGGCCCAGCTTGACCTTAGGCTTATTACGTCAACTGTCAGCTGGAGACATTCGCCAAGGGGTGGGGTACTCTGAGAGTCCAGATCTAGGTCCTGTGCTCACCCCTGGGGTCCAGATGCAGGATCTGTGACCAGATTGGGATAGAGTGGGAGTAAAGGCATGCAGGGCATCTAAAAGCCACAGCTCCCACAAACCAGTATAAAATCTTCACATGTGTTACACCATCTTATTCCGAGCACAGCATTTACTGGAGGGAAAGGGAAGCACACTGAGTATCTGATGCCTTAGAAGAGAGAGTCACTAAAAGTAGTGAGGTAGCAATGATGAGGCCAAGGACACTAAAGGAAAATGTCACCCACTCCACAATTTTTCTCAGAGTTGGCTCTGGCCCCTAAGTCCATCAGTGGAGAAGAGCAGTCAATTGCACACACTTGTGCCCTGTTTCTGACATGACAGTGAGTGTGTGAGGAGTCTAGCCTGTCATCTGTAACCCAGTATATGGGACTAAACTTGTGGTTGCAGAACCTCTTCTTGATGTCATCATTTAGCCAAACTGTGCAGCCAGATCATCCTACCTTCACCTGACAGGTTTCGAATTCTGACCAGGACTCATCTCAGCTTTTATTTACAGCCAATCCTCTAAAAACAAATACCATGTACTTATACATTATTACCAACTCAGAGTTTCTCAAGTGGTGCCTTGTAGGTTTTGTTTGTTTTGTTTTGTTTTATTTTGTTTTGTTTTTGAGCTGTTTCCTACAAACATGCACAAGATTTGTTTTACTTGACAAACCCTGCACTGGACAGAAACACACACCTCAGGTAACAACACCAATCTAAGATATTGCTGACAGTGGAAGCATCTGATAGGTGTCACTGGAAAAGTCTGGAAACTCTTGATTCCTAATATGCCAGGAGGTATGTCAAGTATTTTACATTTATTAATCCTCACAACAGTCATGAGGGTATTATTATCTCTGCTTTGCAGATAAGGAAAATGAGGCTCAGGGAGGTTATCCAGACCCCAGGCTGCCCCATTGCAGAGTCCAAGCAAGGTCTTCAGCTACTCTACCACCACCACCTCTCCCATATATCACAGGACAAAAGCTTGTATGCTCTGTTGGGTCTCAATCTCCTTTTCAGCAGAGCACTTTAGCCAAAATTGACCCACCTCTCAATGGAAACACAGGCAGTTCTGGGCAAGGCAGGGGGCTTAGGAGAGCCCAGAGTCTGCAGGCTTTCATTCGTGGGCCTACATGGGGCAGGTGCCTGGTGAGGAAGGTATCTGTGCAGCTTCTGAGGTGGGGTGGCCAGGCACCTGGAAATCAGGGGAAGGCTATGTAATGCCTGTGATTCTCACAACTCCTGTAAACTAGACTCTGAACCCTGAAGAAAGGAGCTATGACACTGGAGGGAGGGGGGGTGGCAGCTGTTTTCACAAGTTCAGAAAGGACTTAGAGATGGGGCTGGCAGAGGGTAGGGGAGGGTGGGTGGGAAAACGGCTCTTATGCCCAAGTGACAAACTCCAGTTTACATGGAGAGAAGGTAGTCTACAGGCAAGAAGTCTCTCTTTCATTGACCTCAAAACCACATTTCCCAAGATAGTTACACAAACACAGTTTTTACTAGAGGGAAAGAAATTTTTCCTCATAACAACACTGCAATTAAACTTATAAAGTATATCCAGTGGAATACTACAAGTATTCCTTTATTATTTCATGAGGAAAGTATTCCAAAGATCTTGGGAGATACTGGTAAAACCCATAAAAGTAACAGAATAAATATATTTTGGTATTTACCTGATAAAGGGCTCCTCTCTTAATCTCTATCCCAGTATTTTTTAAACCTGGAAAAAAAAAGTTAAGTTTACCAACTTCAAATGCAAAATGCAATTGTTCATATTGTTCATGAGTTCCCAGCCTCAAAATCTGCCAGCTGACTAATACAATTTTTCCTGAGAAATAGGTCCAAAATGAAGCCCCCTAAAACAGACATAGCAGTTTTCTAGAAATAAAAGTGATTTTTTAAAGTTTTTTTCCAAGTCTTTTAAGCCTTAAAAAAAACCTATATAAAACTGTTTTCTAGTGAAATCAGTGAGTATATTTGTACTTTGCCTTAAGAAAAATAAAACTAGTTCAATTGAATCAGAAGTAACAGGTGAAGAGGGAAAAAAAATCCCTGTAAAGACAATGAATGCTTCAGTGAGCACCGTGCAAGTGGTTTTCAGGGATTAGGTATTCAGGCAAGGGACATCCCCCATGCAAAATGTCTTAATTCACTGGCCTTGTTTGGTTAGATTAATCCAACTTTGAATCACCTGACTGGGTCATGTAAGCGCTTTGGAAGGGGTCAGAATGTCCACCACTCACCCATTTGAAAGGTCTCGGTGATCTCTTGTCACAAACCAAAGAAATTCTTCCTAAAAGGAAAACAAAGTCTTAACAGCCTCTAGGCATCCCCTTCATTCAAATTCACCCCCAAAGAAACCAAAAATCAGTTCAATACTTTTATTAACATATGTCTGTATTTCTACTGTGTGTGTGTTTTAATAAAGACTACTTTGAGTGTAGAAGTGTTTCTTTTTTATAAGTTGTATATATTAAAGCCAACACAAAAAGGACCTTAAATAATTATTTTCATTTACTGTCATGGACTGACTGGGACTGATGGGAGAGGAAGTGCTGCGCCAGGAGTCCGGGGATGATGGGCAGTGATAGTTCTGAAGCCCAACACCTAAGCTCAAAAGGGTTATTCTGAGACAGGAAAATCCAGGCACAGGCAGATCCAAAGGGAGGGCAAGGCAAAGAGGCAAGTCAAGTCAGAACAAATGAATAAGCCACAGAGGCACCCAAGGGTGGGGAGCGATGACTCTGGGGAGGAAGGGTTGTCAGGCAGGATGGAGAAGATACAGAGTGGGAAGAAGAGTCTGCTGGGAGGATCACTAGGCAGGTGTGGCACCAGAGGCTCTGAGCTATGTGTCTAACCTTGTTTGCAAACAGAAAATAATGTTCAAAAAACCTTTCCATTCACGTTATGATTCTGCAATAAATGAAAAGCAGCTTTCACTCTCTTCTCCATGGCATCAGCAGAACCATGAGTAATGAACATTTCTCAGAGTTTTTGCTGCTTCTTCTTGGAAGCAACTGCCGGGCAAAGGAGTTAATAATCACCCAAAGGTAAGTGCCAAGAAACACAGCAACAGAAGGGACTCAACCCTTCAAAAGGACAGTAAAGGAAACAGTAAAGAAAACCCACTTTCTTATTTGAGCACCTACCGCCTTCTCCTTATGTCATATTTCATTACAGTCCTGGCATACCGGTTTGGCCAGCAAACAATTTCTTCTCTACAGTTTCCAGCCTAATTTGTAGGCAAATCTCTCCTTTCCCTCACCATGAAATACAATACCTTTCTACAATAAGAGGGAATTTGTTCCATCTATGCTTCAATTAGTGGCTGTGATTCTCCATCCCAGTTCCCCACTTGCTCACTGGAACATTCCCAAGAGAGAACAGCTTCTCTCTCCAGGATCCCTTTAATAATCACCATCATCAGAACACCAAGTTGGTAGAGCTGATGAGAATTGGGATGGCACGCGTAGTGTGGAGTAAGTCATGGTTGAGTTCTTCTGCACAAACCACATGCTTCCACATCATATCCAGTGTTTCCTTACCATCTGAAATTACATCAAGCTGGGATTTGGTTTGAATTAAAAGGGAGGGATCTTTTGGGGGGGAAAGAGGCCCTGAACTTGTGCTGGAAGAGTTAGGGCCACCAGCCGGGAGAGCCCCTGAAAATTGGACTCATACAACCAAGTTGCCTCTCTACATGCTCAGCGAACAAAGCCTCCAATCATGCTTAACCCAGCTTTTCCACATACCCATTCCTCCATGGCAGAGCCTGCAAAAGTTGCTGAGGAGGCAAAGATCAACAGGCCACAGTTGTGGAAGGAGGACACTTCACCCTCCAGAGAGGGTGGGGTGCCAAAGGCTTCCCAGAGAAGGGGACACTTGAGCTGAGCCCCAAAAGATGAAGTTGATGCAAAAGGAATGTCTGGAGTAAAGGCAGAGCCACTGGAATGGATTACTAATGGAATAAATATCACAGCGCTTCAGGGGACCTGGTCTGTCTGTCTCCCTTTGAGGAGGCCAGCCTCACTGTGCTTTCTTTCCTCCCTCCGTGGACCTGCCGCATCTGCCTTCTCTCCTTCCATCTAACCCAAAGGGCTCTGCCTTCTTTCAGGCAACTGCTGTTCTGTCTTCTGTGTCAGGGCCATACTCACTTCCCTAGAGAAGCATTCCTGCCTTTCCAACCACATGGAGTCCCTGTATTTTACAGGGGCTGCATCACCCATGAGAGCAGTCATTTTACAGTTCCTATGGGATTCTTCAATTAGAGTCTATTTCCTCCACTTGGCTATAACCGCCTGAGAGCAGGGACAGGGTTTCTTTCAGTCTTCCTATTGTATCCCCACCACTAAGCATAGTACCCATAGATATTTCGTGGGATGAATGATGGGATGACTGAAAGGATGAATAAGTGAATGAGCCCATAAGGCATAGAACCATATGCCCAGGAAATGCTGTGTTTATCACCAGAGGGATGGGTGTGTATGGTGGGTAGAGGATGCCGGGAGAGAAGCCAGAGAATGTTGAGAAGGAACCTGGATCCACCAAGGTTGTAAATTTGAATTTAATAGGGAAAGCTATGGGAATCCACTGAAAAAGAGGAGGGTGGCTGCCTGAAAAATCTAACACACAGAAGACCCAAAATGTGCTTAAGTATTTGCCTCTTAGAAAACCAGTGAGGAGAGAGGTGGATCTCTCACTGACACAGAGGTGGGAAACACTGTGGTTTAGTAATCCAATTCAGTTTGCTCAACAGGCAGTAAATGCAATTTGCTGTGAACCATAATTATATATGAGTTTTATTTTTTCCTCCAAAAATTTCCCCAGAGGAATCAATTAACTCTGACTTTAAAAACAAAACAGCATTTGAAATTGTGCACATTAAAGTTCTCTTATCTATGTTTCTCCCTTTACTTATCTTTTGTTCTATTTCAATTTGGATTAAATCCTCCACATATGTATAAATTAAGTGGATTTACTTTTGTTATACTGCTTGAAGGAGTTTTCAAATAGATCTGTTTTGCTTTGCTTATGTCTCAACCATACCCTTTCTGTGTGTTGTAATCATTATTTGGCAAGGGATTTTCAGATGTAATTAAAAGCAGCTAATCACATCAAAAATTTAAATGGAAAGTTTTATAAACCTGTGCCACATTACCCCCCAAAAATGTAAATAGTATCAATATGAGAGCTGCACTAGGTTTCACAAATGAGAATATGAACTGTATAAAAGGTCTTAAAATATAAACTGTTGAACAGAGAAGGCCCAAATCTGAAATTAGCCTTTTAAAGTCTTCTAAATATTTACATAGCAATAAAATACAGAGGAGCTTTAGAGGAACTCAGAGGTAAGCACAGTAGCAAGTGTAATTGTTGATGTTTAGTTTGCTGATAATATGAGAGATTGTATTTATTTAAAGGAGATTCGGTTGAATACATGGTTTTATGGAAATGTAATTTTAACATTAAATAAAATTAAATAAAACATTGATAGCTTGACCTGTGAGGTTTAAATACCTTGTTTCTGATAAAGTTTAATGGCTATATCTTAAAATACGTGAGGGAAAGAAACGAAATAGAATCATTTGAGCTTCACTTACGTAGCAAGCATCACCCCAAAAGATTTATACATTTTCATTGAGCCTAGTCTGCACAACAACTGGCTGAGGTAGGTGTTTTTACTCTTTTTACATATGCTAAGAATGGAGTTTCAGAAATTTGTTGAGACCTGTTTTATGGCCAAGCATGTGATCAACGTAGGTCGATATTCTATGGTCACTTAAAAGTCATGTGTATTGTCATTGTTAAATGTGCTGTTTTACAGATGTTAATTGGGTTGATAAGGTTGTTCATATCTTCTATAACCTTATTATATTATTTTGTCCATTTGTCCTCTCAATTTTTGAGAAATCACTGAAATCTCTAAATTTTAATTGTAGATCTGTTTGTTTGTTTTAGCTGCCAGTGTTTGCTTATGTGTCTTGAAGTTCTGTTATTGGATGCATACATATTTAAGATTGTTACGTCTTCCTAACATATTGTCCTTTTATTATTATTAAATGTCCCTCTTTATCTCTGACAATGTTTTGAAGTTTACCTTCTCTGACATTTATATAGTCACTCCAGCTTATATAAGATTAATGTTTGCATAGTGTATCTTTTTCCTCTTACTTTTAACCTATGCTTTATATTAAAATTTTGTATATTATAGACACCATTTATTTAGATCTTGCTTTTTTATCCAATCTGAAAAAAATCACAATGAATATAATTATCAGTATGGTTGGTTGTAAATCTACCATTTTGCTATTTCCTATTTGTGTTCTATTTTTCATATATTTCAATTCTTTTTCTTTTGGATTAGTTGAGTATTTCTTAGTATTCTATGTCCTATATTACCTTCTACACCTATTTGTTTGTTTTAGTGCTTGTTCTGGGGTTTACTACATATATCTTAAACATATTATAGCCTACCTTCAAATATTACGGTATTACTTTGTGTGTAATGTGAGAAGCTTATAACAGTATACTTTCAATTCTCCCTCTATCCTTGGTACTACTGTATACTTTATTTCTACATATGTAATAAATACTGAAATGTTATTTTTGCTACAAACATCCAATTTTATTTTATTTTATTTTTTAAAGTTTATTTATTTTGTGAGAGAGAGAGAGAGAGAGAGAGAGAGAGAGTGAGCACACACATGGGTGGAGGAGGGATAGAGAGAGAGAGAGAAAGAATCACAATCGCATGAACCCTGAGATCATGAAGTGAGCTAAAATCAAGAGTTAGATACTTACCCAACTGAGCCACCCAGGCACCCCTTTCCAACTGTATTTTAAATAATAAAATGAGGAATATGTTTTATATATTTACCTATGTGTTTACTACTTCTGTCACTCTACATTCCTTTGTGTAGATCTGAGTGTCCATCTGGATAAATACCAAAATGTGTTATTTTTGCTACAAACATCCAATTTTCCTTTGAATGAAAAAAATTGAGGGAAAAATTTTATATATTTACCTGAATGTTCATTATTTCTGGCACTCTTCATTTCTTTGTATAGATCTGAGTTTCTATCTGGGATTATTTCCTTCAAGCTGAAAAACTTTTAAAATATTTATTGTCACATAGATCTGCTGACAATGAACTATGAACTCTGTTTGTTGGTAGGAAAATATTATCTTAACTCTGTTTTTGAGGGATATTTTCACTGGATAGAGAATTCTCAGCTGACAGATTTATGCATTATCATATTAAAGGTGACATTCCATTGTCTTCTGGTTTGCATTGTTTCCACAGAGAAGTCAGCAGTTCTCTTGCTGCTTTAAAATTCCCTCTTCATCACAGGGTTTCATCAAACTGATTATGACATGCCTTGCTTTGATCTTCTTTATATTTTGCTTGGCATTTATTGAGCTTCTTGGATTACTAGGTTTACAGTTTGCATCAAATTTGCAAAAATTTCACCTAATGTGTCTGCCAATATTTTTTCTCCCTCCTCACCCTCCAACCACTAACTCTCCTCAGGAACTCAAGTTATATGTATTTTTAATTTAATTTAATTAATTAATTAATTAATTTGATACAAAGAGAGAGAGAGAGAGAGAGACAGACAGACAGACAGCAAGGGAGAGGGGCAGAGGGAGAGAGAAAGAGAGAATCTTAAGCAAGCTCCATGCTCTGTGTGGAGCCTAACACAGGGCTCGATCCCATGACCCTGGGATTAGGACCTGAGCTGAAATCAAGAGTTGGATGTTCAAACAACTGAGCCACCCAGGCACCCTTGGTATTTCATACAAGTCATGGAAGGTTTGTTTATGTTCAAATTCTTTTCTTTCTGAACTTAGGTTTGGGTAGTATCTATTGCTATGTCTTCAAATTCATTAATTTTTTATTTTATTGTGTCTAATATTCTGTTAAGGCTAACCAGTGTTTTTTCCTCTCATATATTGTAATTTTCCCTAGAAGTTCCATTTGATGTTTAAAAATATTTTGTTTGTCTCCTCATTTGATTTTTAGGTGCCATAGGTGAGAGATATAAAAATCATTCCAAATCATAGGAAAATGTTTCCTAAAATCAACTTCATCATTCCAATAGTAGTCGTATAGTGGAAATGGAAGAGCCACCTTATGAATGTACAAAGGGAGTCTGACTTCTGTATCAGTAGTGATACATTGGCAATATAAATCATAAAGGAAAAAACCCAGAAAATCAGTAGGCCTAATAGATAGTAGATAGGCTTTTGATCAGACAGATCTGAAATTATATCCTTAATTCCACCATTTATGTAACTTTGGGCAAATTCCTTGACAATTTCCTCACCTGAATGAGAGAAATAATAACTTTTTTTAATATGGCTGTTAAGAAGATTATGTGCTATATGAATAGAACTCAGTGTTTGGTACACAGTATGAACTCCATAAAGGCTCATTCTCATTATTTTATTACTATTTATAAACCTCTAAAAATACCTTCCATATCATCTCCAGAAAGAATTTTTATTCTTGTCTTATATCTAAACCATTTATATAAATTTTAAGACCATTTAGAATAGGACCCAAGTTACTATATTTGTGCTGCTACAGGTAATAATCAGCCATTTAAAAATGATAAAAAATACAAAACCATCTTTCCCTAATAGATTAGTTGGGCACTTGTTACTTTGTATGGATGCTGAGAAAACCCCCTCTTGATAAATAAGCATTTAATTATTGGTGTCAATGAAGCCTAGCAAAGACATCTGCCAGGAGTGCTGGTTAAGAACTATAGTGATGGCAGGGCACATTTCTTAAGATGGGATAGTTTCTGTTTACAATGTTTTAGTTGTTGAAATGGGACCTGTACTAAACTAGATGTGTCCTTATTTGGGCACTCATTGAGCTAGATTCCTCTACAATTAGGATAATCCTACATCCCAATTTGCCTAGAACTATTCTTATTTATGTCTGTCATCCCAGAACAATCCTAATAGTGCCCCCTTTCACTCCTAAAATTATTTGGATAATCCATCATATGGTTACTCTATAATTATCTTTTACCAACTATGTTCTGCAACATATTTGGTAGATGTCATAAGTATTAGTGTGTTGTTGTTACTCGTAAAGCTAATCAAGGGTTAAGACCTATATTAACATCTGGAATGTGAGAAACACTACCCTGTGAAGCAAAATACTTATATCCCAAGCTCACTGTGGATTTAGAGAAAATACATTGCAAGTTAATTATCAAGTGAAAGAGGAGAACTAGATTTCAACAGTACTGCCAAACAGAATGTTTAAACTATGAGGAGATACAGATGGGATTGTTAGATCAGAAAGTTAATATTTGCAAAAATTTCTGTCTGCTATTAATCCTTGACTACAAATGTGGCTACTGTTTGGAAATTCTCAAGGGTTGAGGGTGGATGTGGGGGGAGGTAGTTGGTGGGAGGAGAAAAAATAAAGCCTAGGTATACATAATTAGATAAAGCATATTCAATATGGTATAACATATAATATCACATTTGAAGAACGAAAATACCCATTGTTTTCTTAAACTAAGTTTAACCAAAATCTCTATTGGCAAGGCTACATAGGGATTTTAAAAATGGACCACATCCCTCAAGGGCTGAAATTCATTCAGAATCTTGAGGGAGATGAGGTACAGGTTTTTTACTTTTAAATTTTTTATGGTGACATATTTATACAACCAAAAGAGTATATAAAACCTATAAACATGGAGTTTTTTAAATAATAAAATGAATAAAAGATTTGCCCACTAACCAGCTCAAGAAATAAAACAGGTCTTCTGAGGGCGCCTGGGTGGCTCAGTCGGTTGAGCGTCCGGCTTCGGCTCAGGTCATGATCTCGCAGTTTGGTTTGTGGGTTCGAGCCCTGCGTCAGGCTCTGTGCTGACAGCTACTCAGAGCCTGGAGCCTGTCTTTGGATTCTGTGTCTCCCTCTCCCTTGACCCTTCCCTGCTCACACTCTCTCTCTCTCTCTCTCTCTCTCTCTCTCTCTCTCAAAAATTAAAACAAACAAACAGGTCTTCTGATGCTCCTCCCCAGTGGTATTTTCTCCTTTCTCCATCTCCAAAAGGCAACTTTAAGGGGTGCCTAGGTGGCTCAGTGGTTTGAGGGTCTGACTTCGGCTCAGGTCATGATCTCATGGTTCCTAAGTTCCAACCCACATCAGGCTCTCTGCTAACAGTGTGGAGCCTGCTTGGAATTCTCTCTCTCTTCTCTCTGCCCCTCCCCCACTCATGCCTTTTCTCTCTCTCAAAATAAATAAACTTTAAAAAAATCAAAAAACAAAAACAAAAGGCAACCTCAATTCTAAAACTTTGTTAATCTCTGCCTTACAGTTTGTCCTCTAGATATATATCTCAAAAGAGTATGTTGTTGTGCGTTGCCTGATTTGAACTTTTTATAAACAGATTCATAAGGTATGCATTCTATGATTTGCTTCTGTTGGTAAAAAAAAAAAATATTTTGAGATTCACAATCCTTGGAGCTTTAACTTTTATTGCTGTATATTAATTAATTCATCATAAAAATATATTAAAATCAGTCAATTTTACTGTTGCTGAATATTTGGATAGCTTGGAGAGGTTTTTGCTTATGAATAATCCTTCTGTGAGTATTCTTGTAAGTTTTTCTTGGGCATGAGTGCAAGAATTCGTCTAGGGTACACATTTAGAAATGCAATTCCAGGATACAGGTTATGTGCACGTGCAATGTTGCTACGGAATGCCAAACCCTTGGCTGGAGCCAACTGAAAACTCCTACCTCCAACAACAGATGTGGGTGTTCGCTTTTCCATATCCTTTCCAAGCATTGCTTTTTGTAGACTTTTTCATGTTTTCCTGTCTAGTAGATGCAAAATCACATTGTAGTTTAATTTGCATTTGCTTGATGACTAGTAAGATTATGCTTTTAAAATTTTGTTTTAAGCATATTAATCATTTCCCTCTGCAAAACATCATTTATGTTTTTGCTTGTGTATCTGTTAAGATGTCTTCTTCTTATTCATTTGTTGGAGGGGGGGTCCTCATACATTCTGGACACTAACCCTTCATGGGTTATGTGTATTGGAAATATTTTCTTCTGCTTTGTGAGATGATTTTTACTTTCCTTATGGTGTCTTTTGATCATTATAAGTTCTTAATTTTAAAGCAATCCAATTCAACAATAGTTTCTTTTATGACTATAATTTATTAAGTTAAGAAATAAGACCTCACAATACTGGGGCCATAAAAAGACATTCTACATGTTTTTCTAACATACTTCTAGTTTTTCCTTTCATGTTTATTGTTTAATTCAACTGAAATTGATCTTTCTGTATGTTAAAGTGTGAGTAGTACTTCAATAATTTCATTTTTTTCCCAATATGGTTACACAATTGCTTCAGCAGCATTTATTGAAAAGTGCATTCTTCACCCATTGTTAAGCAATATTATCTCTGTCATATTTGAACATATCTGTTTCTGGACACAGTTATATTACACTGGCCTAGTCATATATCCTTGTATTTAATTGCACACTGCCTTATAATCAGACTTGACATTGGTGGAGCAAGTGCTTCAGCAGTGACTGTTTTGGGGTGAATCAGATTGTGAAGGTTCATGAAAAGCCCTGTTGGAATTTATTTTTCAGAATAGCATTAAAATCCATAAGTCATTATCATTTGTTTCCTTAGAACATGTTCTCTTTCTCCACTAATTTAAGTTTCATGAATTTCCACATAAAAGGCCTGCATGTCTTTTGTGAGATTTTTTCCTAGATATTTTATATTTTTATTGCTATTTTAAGAGAGATCCTTATTGTTAAAATTTCATTTTCTAACTTCTAATTGTTATTTCAGAGACATAAAATTCACTTTTACATATTGGTGTAGTGCCCAACAAACTTTCTATCTCTTAGCAATTAAAACAGTTTACTTGTAATTCATCTGTAATTTGGACGGGGGGCTTTCTATATAGATAATCATAACAGGCACAAATAATGACAGTTTTGTACCTTCCTTTCCAATCCGCATACCTTTTAATTGATTTTTTTGAAGGAGTATTTTCTCATGGGTAATGTCAGACCAGGAGGTCCCAACCCTCGTCCCCCCCATAGAAACATTTTAACAACTACTCAGGAAGGGAAATAGTTCTGAGAAAGCTCCAGAGTATAAGTAAGAAGCTGCAGCAACCCAGTGGAGCACAACAGCCAGATGGCTGCATAGAGAATTATAGGAAACATTTTACCTGCATTGCCCCATCTCTCAGGGCAGCCCAGATTGATGCCAAAAGGGACCCCCTGGACCACAACTTCCCTTCATGGGAAAAAGGAAGAGCAGGAGGACTCCAGCAGCCTTTGCCACCCACCGACACCCACAGCCTTTGCCACCTAAGATCCCTACAGTCTTTTCATCGCTTGATAGCTCATTTCTTTTTAGCACTGAATACTGTTCCATTGTCTCGATGTACCCCAGTATATTTATCTATTAACTTACTAAAGGATATCTTGGTTGCTTTCATTTTGGGAAAATTATGAATAAAGCTGCTATAAATATTTATATGAAGGTTTTTGTGTGGACATAAATTTTCAACTCATTTGGGTAAATACCAAGGAGCATAACTGCTGAATTGTATGTTAATTATGTTTAGCTTTGTAAGAAACTTCCACATTGTCTTCTAAAGTGGCTGAAACATATTGCATTCCCACAAACAACGAATGATTGTTCCTCTTGCTCCATATTCTCATCAGCACTTGGTGTTGTCAGTGCTGCGGTTTTGGCCACTCCAATATAAGTGTCAAAGTATCTTATTGTTAATTTGCATGCCCATAGTGACATATGTTCTTGAGCGTATTTTCATATGCTTATTTGCCATTTGTGTATCTTCTTTGGTTAACATGTCTGTTCAGGCTTTTTGCCCATTTTAAAAATCAGGGTTGATTTTTTTTCTTCTTGATGAGGTTTAAGAGTTCTTCATATATTTGGGTAACAGTTCTTTACCTATGAAGACAGGTCTGTGGCTTGCCTTATTCTCTTGAAAGTGTCTTTCACAAAGCTTAAGTTTTTAAGTTCAATAAAATCCAGCTTATCAATTTTCTCTTTCATGGGTTATATCTTTGGTTTTCCATCTAAAAAGCCATCACCATACGTAATACAACCTAGATTGTCTCCTATGTTATCTTCTAGGAGTCTTATGGTTTTGTGCTTTACACTTAGATTGATGAACCATTTTGAGTTAATTTTTGTCAGGTGTAAGATCTGTGTCTAAATTCATTTTTTTTTTGCATGTGTATATCCAGTGGCCCAGCACTACAGACTGCACAATTGAAGACTAAGAGAGAGAGATGACATGAACTAATGCAATTGTAGGAATCAATTATATGCATGCAAATGATGGGAGGAACTTAAATGAAGAACAAAGGCAGCCAGGCATCAGAGGAGGTGATGAAATTGGAGGCCAGCCTGGAGAAAAGTACATCACTGTCACTAGGATGGAAAGGGAAAACCAGACCCAGACAGCACTTATTTCAGAGTGAAGTGTGTGTGTGTGTGTGTGTGTGTTTTATGATTTGTCATTGACACTTTGGGAAAAGTTAACAATAAATCTCAACTCTCATTCTCTATCCATCCTACGTGTGATTAAAGTCTGGAGAATGTTTAATGTTTTCTTGCAGAATTACTTGTTAATTGCTTTTTTTTTTCATTTTTGTGAGCTGCTGAGTGTGAAAGACGAGGATTACATACCATCCTTTTCCCCAAGGAATGAGTAACTCCTTAATTTTATCCTAGAAGACTTAGTCAAATAAAAGCTTCAGTTCCCTTACTTATGACTACAGACCTAAAGAGATTTCTTAATGTTCATACTCAAATAAAAAACAGTTCACCTAAACATAGGAAGATAACATTAAAAGACTCAGTGAATATTACAGACCTAAACTTTACTAAATGGCAAGTGACTGGAATCCAGGCTTAATTAGTACTCTGCCTTGAGTGAGAAGATAAAGCATTCAGTTTCAATTGTTCCCCATATTCAGATGATCTTAATGTTTTTACAGAATGCCTAGCACATAGAAATGAGAGTTTACAGGTGATACAATGAGCTTCTTTCTCTCTCTGGAACTGGTACCAGATGGAACAAACATTAATTACTGCGGCCTGTTAAACAGAGTTTAGTTAAATTAACAGATTTTAAACTTCTTCACTCTCACGAGACCACCTAACAATCCTAGAGCCAATAAAGGGGCTGTGGCCCTCTTAAATTTGATAGCCTGCTTTGTGCTTTTTATCTAACGTATATCCTTCAGCCAGTTGAGATGAAGGACTGACTTGATCCCTTTGGGGGCTACTCTTGGAATGGTTGCTAAGAGGCCAGAATCGGCTGAACTGTCCCTGTATACATAAGGTGAAACATCTCTCTATAGAATCAAGGCCATACACTAGAGAATTGCTCTGCTAGTCATCAGCTTATTGATCATCATCAGCTTATTGATACCTCTAGGGGAAAAACTAATTACCAAAAATGAAAAGTGAAAGTGTATTCACAGTTGAGCCCAAAGCTAGGCACTCTTGAAGAGACTTAGAATGCACTTAAAGGAAGTTTTAATACATTCTTACAAAATCTGCACTGTCCACTCCCACACCCATACTCTTGTCTCAGACATTTTTTGCAGTTATATTTTATGGAAAAAAATAAAAAACTAATGAACTCTTTAAAGCATACTTTCTATTCTGACTCTCAGGCTGTAATAGAGGTGGATTTACTATGACATTAATGAGGCTTAAACTTTGGGACACTTTCCTTAGCGAGGTACATGGTCATATGCTTTTGTAAAATTTGAAAAAGCCATTTTAATCATGATTGGTAAAGAGTGCTGTCTCTTCCACTTGTCCTCCCCTAGTATTGGGCATTGGATCTGGCTAAGGGGAATTGAGTTAGGGAGACATTCAATTTGGGTTAATGGGATATAGTTATGTGGCTCGCAGTCCATTCTGAATATGGTTAGATTATCGCTACCTGTTCTGCTGGAGGAATGGGTTCCAGGAACTCCACTACTGTCCATTGCTCCTCCTTACCCAATGTCATGAGAGGAAGGTGCAAAGCAAAAGGTTGCAGTGCTAGATGAGAAATGGCATCAGAAGGGTAAGCCTGGTGGAGATAAATCACAGTATGAAACACACAAAATCTGATATTCTGAACACCAGACATCTAAAAGTGCAAGGAGATTCCTGTTTCAGGAACACCAAGTAAAAGTAGAAGTTCTGGCCTGTCAGAAATATTTGATAATTCAGAGTATAGAATTACAGACCTCTCATACAATAACATTCTTTGTCATACAACTCATATAAAATCAATATAAATTATTCTGATATAAACAAGAAAACCATAGCAAAAACATTTTCAAATCATACCCAGATTACTTCATTAAGATGAAATGACAAATTTCAAATAGAATATATAGGCTCTTTAATTGCTTAACAACTGAGCTAATGAAGAAGAGTGAATCATATGAAGACAACGGAAAAATATTTAATACCTGGCTGCTTTGACATAAAATTCTGGGAGTGATGAAGATAACTTCAATGAGGACATTGATGACAAATTGGTTAAGGAGAGTTATCAATTCCATGGCTATTTACAATTATTGCTGAATAATAAAACTTGAAATGCCCTAAAATCTTACATTGTAGGTATGAAAGAAGCTTGATAAAGGTTTTGATAAATATGTTAATAATCCTAAAAACTTACACATTACTAGTAAGTTATAGGGCAGAAAGAAACTTTTATAATCTATCAGTAATTTTTTAAATGTTTGATCAACAATGCCAGAGGAAAATTATCTTTTAATTTACTCTATAAAAAATGAAATTATAAAATTGTTCATAATTGAAGAGGTGAATAAGGAATAAGTATCCAAAAATATGCAGAAGTATTCAAAAGCTGTATGAAGCAGTTAATAATATATTACTTTCATGGATTTTGTGATATTTGTGTCAACTGTCAACTTTTTAAACATGTATAATTCTTTTTGATTCTAAATAAACATATACCTTAGTATCTCTCTCTCTTTTTTTAATGTTCATTTATTTTGAGAGAGAGACAGAGGGCAAGCAGGGGAGGGATAGAGAGAGTGAGAGAGAGAATCCCAAGCAGGTTCCACACTGCCAGCATGGAGTCCAATGCAGGTCTCAAGCTCACGAACCTTGAGATCATGACCTGAGCCAAAATCAAGAGTTGGACGCTAACTAACTGAGCCACCCAGGTGCCCCTATAATTTACTATCTAATGTTTCAGTAGATACTCTTCCTTTATTTTATTTATTTATTTATTTATTTGAGAGAGAGAGAGAGAGAGAGAGAGAGAGAGAGAGAGTATAAGTGGGGGAGAGGGGCAGAGACACAGAGAGAGAGAGAGAGAGAGGAAGAGAATCTTAGGCAGGCTCCACATTTAGTGGGGCTTGATCTCACAACCATGAGATCATGACCTGAGCCAAAATCAAGAGTCAGATGCTCAACCAGCTGGGCCACCCAAGTACCCCTAAAATTATTATTCTTTTCCTTTAAAGGTGCTCTAAAATTGGACACGTTTCAGATACTTACGAAACCTGAACTCTGTGTTCAAATCAACGTCACCTAAGGGGCACTGGGTGGCTCAGTTGGTTAAGTGGCTGATTCTTGATCTAGGCTCGGGTCATGGTCTCATGGTTCGTGAGATCGAGGCCCATGTCAGGCTCTGGGTTGACAGCTCAGAGGCTGATTGAGATTCTCTCTCTGTCCCTCTTCTGCTTTCTCTCAAAATAAATAAATAAATTTTTAAAAATGTTACTTAAGTACAGAAAAAAATGTCATGAAGTATTGAATTTTTAAGAGTAATGTTTCTCTTTAAAGTCAAATTTAAGTAAACATAGTAGGAGAGTCTTATTACTCTGCAAATATAAATTAGGAAAGTTAAGATAACAGATTTCTCCATTTCTCTATGACTTGTTGACTTTTTTCTTTTGTTTAAAATTTATTTATTTTGATACAGAGAGCACCAGTGGGGAAGAGACAGAGAGAGAGGGAGAGAGAAAGAATCCCAAGCAGGCTCCACACTGTCAGTGCAGAGCCACAGATCCTGATGCAGGGCTTCAACTCACAAACTGTGAGATCATGACATCAGCTGATGACAAGAGTTGGGAGCTTAACTAACTGAGCCACACCCAGGCGCCCCTTGTTGACTTCTTTTAAGAAGTTAATTGATTTACTGATATAACAAAAAAGTTTACTAAACAGTAGAAAGAATCCAAGAACAGGTGTGTCCAAAGAGTTTGCAAATCCATCCCAGCAGAAAAGGAAAATTTGACTTCTGAAATAGAGTAAGCAAGTGATAGGCACATTTTAAGAGAAGCAGGGAGTTCAGGACTTTTCAAGAGGGAAACATGACCACCAGCAAATGTGATTAGAAAAATCTTGAGAGGTGCCAATATTGATTTATTCACCCCCATCTGTTACAGAAATGATTTAAGGCACTTACAAGGACCTGCCAATACAAGAAAGAAGACATTGAAAGTGGAGCAAAATAAAAAGAGAAGAAAAAGAATGTAATAAGGAGCCAGAAAATGGGACTAAAAGGCAATGATCCATAATGCCTCCCCGACTTGTTCTAAGAGGGCCTCAAATGCAGCTCTTGGTGTCCAGATGAGGAGATAAATTCATTCTGACTGAGCCTTGGAGGAAGCGTTGGGGTGTGGGTTGAATATAATTAAAGTGAAACAACAGCAAACCTGAGAATGAGGGGTTTTGCAATGTTTTTCCCACATCAGCTGGAACAGAGACCCTCTCTCTGGCCCACAGATGAAGCCTTGGGGGATGTGACCACTCTCACAGGCATCTTACTCTGATTAGGTCTTGGCAATTGTGCTGCACTGTAAGTTATACCTTTTAAAGTCCAATTCAACCAAACCCTCAACACATGGGATGTCGCAGAGCTTCCATAGTTCAGCCATAAAAACAGAAAAATAACACCAGCTAATTCAACACTTCGTACACAAAAAGATTATAAAAAGGACAGCATCTGACACAATCTCAATTGTGTACTGAACCTTGTATTGCTCTTTCAGAAACCTCTTCAATACTGTTTTAATATTTAATTGATATGTTTGCTTTGTGCATCAGAAGATGTTGGACATAAAGAAAAAACTATAATTATCAATATAATTTTATGCTCACGTTACTGCTATAAATTATAGTAATCATATAATTTTGATGATAATAATAATAATTATACTCTGGACCTTGAAGAATTATTGGAGCACAATGTCCGAGCAGTTTCTCTAAAATGCATGCTGCTAATTTACCAAATGCTAAGTAACAAGACTCTATTACTAATTATTATTTATATCACTATCACTATATCATTTATATCATTATATCCTAAATGATACAAAGATGGGATCTGTTTGCTTATTGTAAGAGCAAGAGTCATTAAAGAATACTCTGGAAATACTTAAAGATCCTAATGCACAATCAAGGCTGAAAACCTTTGGGTGCCTCCCATCAGCCTGCCCCTCATCAGCTCTCTGAATATTGTGGACACATCCTTAACCTCTGAACAGGAGGCCATGGAGGACACCTGCTGGCTCACAAAAAAAGACACTGGTGCTATGGCAGATGACCGCTGTCAATCCTGTATTTACACAATGCTTTTTAAGGGGTTTGAACACTCCTCATATATATTTTATTTTGATTCTTTTGTTTACCCTCACCTACATTTTTATATGATAGGGACCTGCGTACACCGTGACACAGACAACTGACTAGTCAGAGGCAGATTTTTTTTTTTAATCAAAAATAAATAAATAAATAAAAGAGGTCTTTTTGCTTAGCTATATTTAATCCAGGGAATAATTTTATTAATGTAATTATAGAAAAGCTATTCATAACACAAACTGATGTTCCTCAACTTGAGGGAACCCCTGTGGCTCCAGGTATGCTTGACCTCTGGAAATACCAAGCAGTCCCTCATGAAACTGGGGAACCAAAAAGTTTAGAGAATGGGAGGATTGGGGCACAGATTTCATAACTGACTTGCCTCTCTTGCCTCTGTACATATAGATTTAAGCAGGCACAGCACGCCCAAACTGAGCCCAACGTGAGCCCACAGGGGATGGGAACATGTCTAGCCATGTCTGGAGGGCTGGTGTGGGAGTGAGTAAGGGAAATTACAACAGTGCTGAAGAACCTTTGGGGAAAGCGAATCATCCTAAAGGAGAGCCCACAGGAGGGGCTGAGCATCAGAGGGGAGCAAGATTTTGAAAACTGTAGCATCTATTGGGTCATTCTCCTAAGGATGAAGGAGCTGGGTAAAACTTAGGAGGCATTTCATGTAAAACTCTGAGCTATGAGAGCAGAAGAGAACACAGCTCTGTGGTTTATAAAATCCAGTCAGGGCACCTGGGTGGCTCAGTCGGTTAAGTGCCTGCTTCTCTCTCTCTCTCTCTCTCTCAATGTTTATTATGTTTGAGAGAGACAGAGAGACAGAGAGCAAGCAGGCGAGGGGCAGAGAGAGAGGAGGAGAGACCGAATCTGAAGCAAGCTCCAGGCTCTGAGCTGTCAGCAGAGTCGGATGCAGGGCTCAAACTTACAAGCTGTGAGATCATGACCTGAGCCAAGGTTGGATGCTCAACTGACAAAGCCACCCAGGCATCTGCCTCTTAAAGCATTTTTTAAAGTTTGTTTGTTTGTTTGTTTGTTTGTTTTGAGATGGGGGTGCAGAGATAAGATCCCAAGGAAACTTTGATTTGTGAGCACAGAGCTGACATGGGCTCGAACTCAAGAACAGCAAGATCATGACCTAATCCGAAATCAAGAGTTGGATGTTTAACCAACTGAGCCACACAGGTGCCCTGCTTAAGCATCTGACTCTTGATCTCAGCTCAGGTCTTGATCTCAAGTTCATGAGTTCAAACCTCCCACTGGGCTCTGCGCTGGCTGTGGAGCCTACTTACAATTAAAAAAATAAATAAATAAAACCCAGTACATTCCCATGGAGGATATGATTGAAGCTTGCCATAGCACAAAACACAACAGCCTGAGCAGGACCTCAGACTGGCACAGAGAAGAGGCAGGAGATGGTATCAGACCACCCAGGCTGGACACCAAAGTCTGCAACTACAAAGAAAGGGGTTAATAGATTTAGCTACTTAAAATTTAGAAAATTTCTTAAAAAACAAACAAAATCAAAAGACAAGTGAAAAACTGAGAACAATGTCTATATCATATCCAATCAAGCAAAGACTAATACCACTTTAAAAGGCTATTCTAATTCAATAAGGAGATATTTACCACCATCACTAACTTCTCCAAAAAAGAAAAGAAGAACATGAACAGGTCATTCACAAAAGGAGAAATATAAATAGTAAGTACGTATATTTTTTAAAGGTACAACCACACTAGAAATCAAAAATAGGTAGGTTCCTAGATTAAAAACCTTCAGGTTTAAAATGTATTTTATTATAGTCTTACCAATAATCTCTACATTTGGGTGTGTATTTGGGTTTTGCAATCAGCCTGGATTAAAATCCTAGTTCTGCAGTTCTGCTACATACTAGCTATGGGATCCTGGGTGTTATTTGGCCTGTATAAGCGTCAGTACTCTTATTTGCAAAATAGAGATAACGTTATCTACATCACAGTAATGTTGGAAGAAGTGAATGAAATAATGCATATAAAGTACCTAGCACATCATAAGAATTTACTAAATGTTTGCTATTTTATAAATATCTATTCTGATATAGTTGGTAATAATGAGACTATCTGGCTAATCAGAAGCCTGGATCATCTTACTTCTTAAAGCTTTGTGACTTACTCTAAGATTTCAAGACCATGTACACACACACACACACACACACACATACCCCACACACACGAAAGAGATGATGGACAATTGTTATCAAAGACCGAAATACCAGTGGCAAAATAATAGGAGTTAACAATTATTTAGGTCTTGATATTTAAAAAGCTACTTCAAAGGGTAACATAATTCTTGGCTGTTAGTAGAAAAACTTTATATTTAATGATTTTTTTCACATTTATTTATTATTGAGAGACAGAGAGAGACAGAGCATGAATGGGGGAGGGGTAGAGAGAGAAGGAGACAGAATCAGAAGCAGGCTCCAGGCTCTGAGCTATCAGCACAGAGCCGGACACGGGGCCCAAACCCTCGAACCTCGAGATCATGACCTGATCCGAAGTCGGTTGCTCAACCAACTGAGCCACCCAGGCGCCCCTATATTTAATGATTTTAAATCATACTAAAATCAGGGGTAAAAGACATAACTTAAATTCAGAAATTTTTTTAAGCAAAGGATACTTTTAAATCATGAATCAAATTTTTTTTATCATTTTAGAACTTGTATTTGATATTTGATAATGTTGAAAAGGTTAATTAGTAACTTCTTTCCTTTTGGCAGCTAGCAAAATGCAAATGATAATAAATTAGATTTCTAAAAATATATGTATGATATATGTATATAGAGTTCTGTACTAGGGGTTCAAATAAAAATAAAATTATTTGGCCAAGTAATTGTGCCAATAGACCTAAGATACTGATAATTATTTCCAGGAAAACATTTTACAAATATACTTCTTAACATAAAAACTCTCAGTATGACATGTAATTGTAACAACAAAAGTCACCTTAAACTCCCAAACTGGAGAGAGGAAGCCTTTTGAATTTAGACTGGTAGTCACTCTCTCAGAGAATGGAGCCATAATGGAAGGCATATAGAAAAGGAAATCAATGGAGGAGGGATTTAAGAGAGAGAGAGAGAGAAAGCACTACATTCATGTATGTTTAAAGTAACCCTTTAATCAAACAGTATGCTTCGGTTTTATATCACAGGAAATAAAGGGAAAGAACCAAAAGGTGAAGAGAAAGAATTGGGGGGAATAAGTGAAGGGAGAGAAAAACTGATTAAGGCAGATGAATATAGAAACACAAAAGAAGGAAAAGTTAAAGACAGAAGGACACATACAAACAAGGCATGACTCAAAAAAAAAAAAAAAAAAGAGGAGACCAGAGATTAGCACAAGAACATATGCATAGCACAAAAACAACCACAGGAAACAAACATCCAGAAGAAAAGAAAAAAGAGAAAGAGAGAGACATAATACAGAAACACATTTTAAAGAGGTTCTATACTTGTTTTGTAACCTTTCTTGAATGAAGCTGTTAAAGATGATCAGAAGCATTGCGTTTTTGCAACTACAGTCATATGCGGAGCCATGACATCTTTTTCTGGTCCCCACAGGTTGAGTGAAATCAACCTAATGGTCATTCTGGTGCAAAGGCTAGAAGTTATCCACTTCCATGCATGACAATTAAAAATATTACATCTTCTGCTGCATCTCCTAAAAAAGAATGCTAGAAATAATAAATAATACATCCTCTTCAATTTTTTGACATTTCACCTATAGAAAAACCATGAACAATATTCCCCTTTATACTGACTGAGAGGCCTTCCCAAATTGGCACAGATTTCGGTTTAAATAAATCAGTCTTGCAACTGTAATTTTAACTTGAAATTGGCAAAATCTCTTTTATTTCTTGCATATTGTAATGTGTGAATTCTTTTACAACCTAAATTTTTAAAAAAATTTTTAATGTTTATTTTTGAGAGAGAGAGAGAGTGAAAGTAGGGGAGGGGCAGAGAAGGAGACACAGAAGCCAAAGCAGGCTCCAGACTTCCAGTTGTCAGCACAGAGCCCAACACAGGGCTTGAACTCACAAATTGAGAGATCATGACGGGGCTCGAACTCACAAATCGTGAGATCGTGACCTGAGCCGAAGTTGGCCTCTCAACCAACTGAGGTACTCAGGTACCCCTATAACCTGAATTTTTAAAAGGTGCCACCATGGGGTAACGAAAAGAAGATGTTAATATACTGCCTTACTAGACAATATTTGAACATTTTCACACAATACTAAAAACTTACCTTCTTCCGTTTTTAGCATAATAGAGTAAATAAATCATATAAAAATTCTGTAGTTTATATATAAAACAATCATATTCGAGTCTTACTGTGTGTGGAGTAGCAAAGTTTTCAGTTCCTTTTGGTTTCTTTCCTTTGAAGAAATACTGTGGAGAAACCATCTATATAACCCTCTAGTTATAAATCAAATCCAAGATATTGTTGGACAATGAGATGCTTTATTAAATTTGATACATTTACTATATAAGAATTCTGTGAAAAGAACAGGGTATCAAATTACTTTGGATCTAGGTCTCTGCATTATAAAGTCTGTCCCCAAAAGATGTCCTCTCACTATATCTGATGGCTGCAAGCATACAGATAACCAAAAAGCAGCAATATTTTTCCCTCCTAAGTTTCAACTGACGCTGGGTATTACAAATTATCCTAGCACAATAAAAAAAAAAAAAAATCCCAATCCCCAGTCTACATAGTATCATCTCCAAGCAGGTGAGATGGATGAAGCACCGGGCCAGCCCTACATTTGTGCTTGGCCTGAGGTCCACACAGGATCATCCTTGGGAAAGCCATCTTCCCCTCAACCAGACAACTCTACTTGAACTATTCCGAGACTCCTTGGAGGGGTGGAACTTCTGGAAAAAAGAAAGAGGGCAAGAGAGAGAGAGAGAGAGACAAGGTTTGAATATTGAAAGGAATATACAAATGATCAAATTCAGCTGCACCAGTGCTGAGGGGAAGGATGAAGAAGTTGGAAAACAAGCAGTTTTGCAAAATGCTCTCTGATATAACAAGAAGTGACCAGCGTGTCACTGTCCCTGACATATCATTGGTAAAGGCCACCCATTTTCTTACCAGGCATGGGCGTCTCTACAATGAGGTGCTTGTGGTTGGTAAACAGTTCAGTGGAGTCTTGCTCTATTGATCTTTCTTCTAAGTCTGATTCTGGGATGGTAGTACAGCCACCTACTTGGAAAAAATACATACAGTATTTTAAGCAATGTGTAGGAAAATCTGCCTCTCCACACGGCAACCACAGCTTAAGAATGTACCAATCATAAAGATAACAAATGATGTGAAAACAATCTTTAGGAGCAGACCAAAAAGAATAACCTTAAACGTCTCTCTTCTTGGTGAAAATACCAGGGATGAGTTATTGCCCCCAAAGACATATTATGCCGAGATCACTTAGCAACAGCAGCAATGGTGTTGCCTTTAAATTTATTCTTTTTAAAGTCAGAAAAGACAAAACCTATAGCATATGTGATATCCGTAACATAAAGGCGCCCCCGCAGGAATTCTCTTTAGTACCAGAGCATCAGAAACTATAAAAAACAAAACACATCGACCACGAGGGAATGAAACCTTTCTTGAGCAAAGAGGAAGGCTGCTGGTATTCTGAGATGGCAACTGTGGTGGTATTTCTCTGGAATTTGACTCTATCCCTGCATCCCAGCACCTCGCAGCACAGACGCAAACACTTCATAATTCAGCAGCAAAGCCATAAGCTACATTGTGGAAGCTTTCAATTCCAAGTCAATTCCACAGTGACTTGAGGATGAGCCAGCACCACTGCAGTTCTGAAATATTGGGTATAAGGCATTTGATCTTAGTCACCAAAATCTTGTAGGGGAAACTCAGGTGAGAATTTCTTGACTATATCTGCAACTTGATTTGACTAATTTGCCATCATTTTCTGGAAATGTACTGACATGCTATATACTATACATATTTTTTTCCAAAGTAATTCTTCTTGTTAATGAAGTGTGAATTTTCTTTTCCTTTTCTGAGGCTTCTCACACAGAGTCCAAGTTGAGTTCTCAAGTTTGGCTTTATCTATGAGGGGGTTTATGAGGAAAAAGAAGGTATCGCAGCACTGATTTGTAAACCACATTCTTCAAGTGAAAAGGAAGTGGCAAGATCCCAAGTCTGAAGGAGAACACACCTTACCATTCATCCCTCTGCATCAACTCTGAAAAAGAAACTGATGCCCAGGGAAATGAAAGAAAAGTATCTCTACATTCATAAAATAAGAATTAGAGGTAACCTCAGAGGTTCCCCAGCAGGAAATGTTAGAATTCTCCATCAATGCAATGGAACTTGCCCAGCTATATCTGAAAATGGCGTAGGCCCCATCCAGAAGGAGGGCCAGGTTTATTTTTAATCTCTTTCCAAAGCCTGTAGATCATGGTAACAATAACTATTATTATTAAGTACTTTCTAAGTGCTAGAAACTCTGTCCATATTATCTCATTTAGTTCCTAGAAACTATGAAATAGATATTATTATTCTCATCTTACAGATAAGAAAACTGAGATCTCATGAGATGCAGTAACTTGCCAACATCACACAGCTTCTAAAGAGTAAGGAGTAAGACCGAACTCACACCGAAGCTGACAACTCCTAATGCCCATGTTATCTAACCACTGACTTTATGGCCCTCAGTTGCAGCATTAGCCAAAGAGAAACTGTGGCTGCAGGTCTCAGGTGTCAGTGAGGCTTAATGCTACATGGCAATCCACTAAGTGTGGCTGCCAGGAGTGCTGTTTAGAGTATTGTGAGGCCAGGGCAGGCTCCAAGGTGCTGGGACCTTGAAGAAGATCAAGAAATACCACCCTTCTTCCCCTCTTGGCCTCTCTCATCCAATTGAGAAAAAAAATAGGGTATGTAGGGTGAGAGAGAAATACTTCTCCAAGACTAATGACAGAGAAGAACAGAAAGAAGGGATATGCTCCCTGCAGAACAGAACCTGGTCTTAAGAAAAAAGGACCAAGAATGGGTTGATTTCTCATTGTACACTCAAAATTCAGGTTTAAGGCATCCCTGGGGCACTGGGAGGGAGGAAGTAGGGCAAGGCCAGGAATGTTCTACTCATGTAGCTATCTTCACACACAATGAAATTTCAGGCATGGGGAAAAAGTGTACCCAGCCAGCAGATGGGAAGAGTGCAATGATCAGTTAGCGGTGTCTGCCATGTTTGTGGAGAGAGGTAGGTCTCCACTGATTAATTTGTGTCCACCTTTTATTCCAGATGACTCAATATTGAGGCAAGACAGACAATAAAGGCTTAAAAGCATTTCCTAGTTCTTCAATCACATGGGCATAAAAGGACAAGTCAGTCATTACAGACTATGAACAACTTATGTAATTTCCTCTTTTCTTCTTGGCACAAAAATTTTTGCCTTGTCCTTAGTACAGAGAGATAACAAATCTCCCAAATCCCACTGCAGCGTGGACTAGTCACTTGCCCTGGGAATCCCACCCCCCTTTTTGGGGATGCCTCCTACAGCCAGAATGACCAACCACATGCCCAGAGTTTCTGCCCTCCTTGGAAGAAATAATAAGGTATGGAGTCTGGCATTTTGACCAATGGGAAATTGGAGAATGGAAAAAGCTGGGAAGAGAATTCCCCTTCTGCCTCTCCTGGGTGGACTCTGAACTATTATTTTGCTTATGTCAACCTCTAGGAAAGTACTGTGTGCAGGGTAGATGTACCTGCTGGGTCTCTTCACTTCATATTACATAACATATTTCCTCGACTCCCTTGCCTTTTCCCTCATCCCCGAGTTTGCAAAATAAAACATCTTTTTAATCCTTGCCTCGGGCTCTGCTTTATTGCAAAAATCAATGATACTGGAAGTAGTTCTAAAAAGCTGGCCTTCAACATGGAATTTTGAGGTTAGAATGTCCACCTATGTGTAAGAAATAGGGGTTCCGTGTCTGGGGGTAAACAGGATGGGAATAACCCTGTTATGTAATTATGTAAGTTTTCATCCATGGCTAACTGGAATGAAGTGCATGTAGAGGTCAAGAATGGCAGATCAAATAGCTGTGGAGTGGAAATATTTATAATTATAAGCATTCCAGAATAGGGTGGCTGCTTCTGATGACTAGATACCCTGGAAAAATAGAAAATGGCAAGCTTGGGGAAGCTCATAGGCAAGTCAGAGGCCCGCTGTGGCCTTGCTGTTTAAGTGAGGTCACTGAACCCACAGACTGGATATCAGCAGGGAGCCTTTCGAAATGCAGAATCTTAGGCCTGACCTCAGAGGTACTGAATTTGAATCTGCTAAGAAGGACAGATGAATACAGCTGATGAGATTTTTATTACGAAAAAAATTTTTGTTTGTTAAAAACTTAAGAGTAAGCAGTAAAATAACAGAAATAAAGTATAAAACTTCCAGACTAACAGAGACCCTCTGAAGCCTATCCATGGTAGTGGAGGCTGGTTTCCACAGACACTAGATGAAGTGCCCTTGGCTTAGAGCCTGTCCCATCAAAAGATAAGGGGAAGAAAAACCACAGCTGGATGAAATCATCCAAACACACATGGTGTGTGCAACACATAAGAGCCAACAGGCAAAAACAAGTGAGAGCCGGGAATCGCCTGATCTGAAAATCCTAGTACTATGGACCCAATGTATGCTGGGCACTTGGCTATGAATTTTCAATGTATTAGCTCACTCAATCTTCAGACAACCCTATCAGGAAAGGATGATTGGCCCCATTTTACAATTATAAAAATATTGCTATTAATTTGTATTTTTTCCTCCCCCGTTCCTCTTTCCACAAAGTTTCCGCAGCCTGTTTTGTGCTTCCCTACCTCAGAAATTTGTACTGGCGCAAAATCAAAAGTAGGCTGAAGACACTTTCTTTTCTAGCCTTGGTCTTCCATGGCCTGAGCTCACTGATGATATGAGTGTGCCTCTGGGGAAAGATTTTCTCTAGTAATTCAGAGGATTAAAGAGACCCAGGCTGGACCACTTCAAGGGAGCAAGGCATGAAGGGATGGAGTCGTCAGCACAAGGAGGGCTGAGCATCAGGAGCCCCAACCTCAGCAAGGACTCCGTTGCACACCAGGCCTCTGCTGTGGGCTTAGGCAATGAGGCTGTTGACAGCACTGTGGCCTCGTTTTCTGAGACCATATGGAGATAGGAGCCAAGCAAGGTGGGGTGGGCAGTAATACCTGAGACTAAATTTCCCACCTTCCTGCTAGGAAAGAAAATAAAATAAAAATTTTGACAGTTTTTGCATCCCTGACCTAGCTTTCTTTGCAATGCTAAGTGTCAGGCCTGCTAGAAAGTCTCAATTAATTAAATGTAAACCTAGAGATTACATCATTTGCCAAAGGTCACACAGCAAGTCTACATGAGCTGTAGTCTAGCTCTTTCCACGGCAGCCATGCTTCTCAAAAGGACCGGTTTTTAAAATTTCCAATCTATCTAAACTAATACTTTGGTAAAATGTGATAACAAAAGGAACTACTAGAAAAATGAAATGAACAATAACGCAGCCCTCATCCATTAGTAATAGATTCAATCTCTGTAAAAGTACTCTGTCAGTTGCTACAAGTTTCTCAACGCTTAGTCTAGATTTTAGGTAACAAAAAAGTCTGCAGGCAGATGCCAGACTTCCGGCCACAAGTTATGGTCTACTTTAATTAATATGATATACAGAATTAGAGTTGAGAAATAATTCAGCAAATTCCTAATTATCTAAAGTTCAGATAGTCAGCAAACTGATTTTGGCAACAGGGGCTTCTGAGAACTTACGTATCTCCGTTCTCCTCAGATATCTGGCTGGCATCTCCCTCAATGCACAGGGTCCAGAGCAGCCCCCATCGCTGTGCCAGTGGAGGGTGTCTAAGTTCCCCAATTCCTGCTGCTACAACAACTATGGGAATCTACTTCTATTTCTGTGCTCTTGTATAAGAGGAGCTTCATTAAGAGAATCCGGGATCAGGAGAAAATTCTGGGTGCATTTTCATAAGAGAGCAATGTTGTAAGTGGTAGCTAACCCCTGCAGGTAAAATTTTAAAACATGAAGCATGTATCATGAATTATGAGCAATCAGCATAGAAGCATTTGAAACAAGATGGTTTATAAATTGGAGATTACATGTTTAGGAGGATGTTTTTGAGGCCCTTTACTACGCTGCTTATTCCTCTGAACTGTTACCAAATTATGTGCAAGCTCATTTGTGTTAACCACACCTATATGTAAAAATTTGTTTGTTTGCATGTTAATAGCACATTAACATAGGGCAATCCCCATGTAGCCAGAAAATCATTTATGTAGAAAACCTTACCTAATATTCCGAATAGGAGTTCGCCCTATATTTATAAAGATAATTCAACTCTGGGTATTTTTTTTAGGGAGTCCAAACTATCCTCAAACCTGTTTCTGAATTTAAAAGCAAATGATAAAATGGTTGAACTTCTTCCTTACCAGGTGGAATACATTTTCTCAACAAGGGAATTACACTAAGGAATTTCTACCCACTGTCAGAAAAGTAAACAAACAAATAAAAATAATGATAAAAAAAAAAAGACCTTGGGCCCTATCTGTAGGTTGCTACTGTGGCATTAACTATAAAAGTTATAGAGTTTAAAGGTCAAGATAGGAGGCCAGGCAGAAACAAATGGGACTATCATCTAGAATACTACATAGAGATCAAAATCAGAATGACAAGGTAAGCATTGGTATGCTGGCAAATGTGTAACCAGCTAGCTGTCATGAAAGAAAAGTAAAGCCCTAATCTGTAGTGTCTGCCCATTTCCGTGGAGTCAATGCTCCCATCATGGCCAATTTCAAGTAAGCAAGGTGACATCGCAAGTAAGGCACTTGGCAGAATGGCACAGGAGCTCACAGTTAGATAGCACTTTCACCATATAGGCTCTGCAGACACCAACAACCTCAAGGGCACAGGTAATAGTAAAACGAAGTAAAATATTAGTGGAGAGTTTTGAGGTACATTGCCTTTGTTCTTAACACAATGTATTTGATTATAAATTTACATCATTTAGTTTTTAATAGTGCCTGAATTTATCAACAAACTCACAGAATTCCTAAATATTCAACAATTGGCTCTCATGAGCTAGTGAGAGCCAGCTCTAACACTAAAGGTGGGCATGGTATACGGGGTTTAATGTTATATTATGAGCCCTCAATTCAAACTGTGGCACAGCATTTATGAGCCAACCAACCCTCTGGAGCAAGTTATTTCACTTCAGTGAGCCTCAGTTTCCTTATCTATAAAATAGAGACTATGGCATTCCTACTTCATTAGAGAGAAACTGAGGAGTGTGTATAAGTGCCTGGCACATTGAAAAACACATTAAGTTCTGACTATTTATTTTCAGGTCAAAGTTAGGAATTCCAAAAGAAGAGTAAATAGGCCAATATAAAAGTCCCTAAAGGTGGGAGTCTGAAAGGGCAGGTTCACACAGGCTGATGCATGTATGGGTCAAAGACACAACTCTGCAGCAATAAAGTATGCAGAAACCTTAAACATGTGGCAACCTCTGAAGCTGACTACTCTATATTACTCATGCCCTATCTTATATCTTTCCTTCTACTTGATTAGCTGAGTTTGAATATTTAAGTCTATCCCCAGGTGAATCCTGGTGGTCCAGCTTACCTGCCTCACTATCTACCTTATAACCCAATAGCCTAAATCAGGGGTTGGCCAGATAGCAAATATTTTTTAAGTTCTGCAGGCCATCTGATCTGTGGTACAACTACTCAGTTTTGCCACTGAAGTGTAAATGCAGCCAAAAACAATATGTAAACATGAACAAGCACTGGTTGTGCTCCAATAAAAGTTGATTTACTAAAATAGGCAGTAGGCCATATTTGGCCGATGGATCATAAATAGTTTGCCAACCCCTGGCCTAATCCAAGGCTCACAGAAAGCCACTCTTCATACAGTATCCTAGAGGCATTTAACACTGGTAGATCACCTTATAGTATTACTATAATAACTGGAGGAAGGAGGAGAAGGAGGAAGAGGAAGAGGATGAAAAGGAGGAAGAGGAGGAGAAGAAAAAGTAGTAGTTTGAAAGCATATTTTTTCCAGGGTGCCTGAGTGGCGCAGTGGGTTGAGCATCTGACTTAGGCTCAGGTCATGATCACACAGTTAGTGAGATCTCATGGTTCGTGAGTTTGAGCCCTGCATTGGGCTTGCCGCTGTCACCACGGGGCCTACTTTGGATCCTCTGTCCCTCTCTCTCTGCCCCTCCCCTGATCTCTCTCTCTGTTTAAAAAAAATAACATTTTTTAAAAATAAAAGCATATTATTTTCCCTACTGCTACAGTATTCTTTTGGTTGGGGTAGTGATAAACTACTTTTTTAATAGACTACTTTTCAGAACCATTTTAGATGTTCAGAAACATTTAGCAGATAGTACAGTGAATTCCCATTTATCCTCTGCACAGTTCTCCCTATTGTGATAACTTGCATTAGTATGGTACATTTGTTATGATCAGTGAACCAATTATTGTTAACCAAAGTCCATAGTCTATTCAAATTTCCTTAGTTTTTACCTAATATTTTTTTTACTGTTTCAAGGTCCCAGCTAGGACACCAAATGCCATTAGTTGTCATGTCTCCTTTGGCTCTTCTTAGTTGTGACAGTTTTCCAGATTTCCCCTTGTTTTTGATGGCCTTGATGGTTTTGAGAAGTATTGGTCAAATATATTGCAGAATGCTCTTCTATTGGCATTTGTCTGATGTTTTTATCATGACTAGACTGGGAAAAATTTTTTATAGGGGGTTTCTTTTCATAAATTCTTAAGGTTTCCAATATTTCAGAATTGTATCCAGGTGTTTATCTATCCTTCTATCAAAAGTGAAAGCTAAGTGGGCAGTGAATGGAGAGGCCACTCAAGGGGAAAGAGGCCAACAGTGAGGCTTAACCTGGACTGTGGAGTTTACAGTAGTGGACCAGGCTGAATCTGGCTGCCGGACTCAGGGCAGATTATCAGTTGCTCCCTCTGTAAAAAGAGCGTCTTAATGAGAACTATCAGGAGGATTACATGAGACGAGATACACCTACTACAGTGCTCAGCACATAAGTCCACTTTATCACCTCTGCCCTCTATGAATTTTTTTGGGCATAGATGTACATTCTGCACCATTTTTGTGGAATCAAAGAACTTCAGCTTTCAGTTAAACCGGCTTCATTTAATAGATATCAAAACAGAGGCTCAGAGATTATAGCTCATGCCCCGAATGTCCCAGAGCGAGTTCTGATTCCCCTGCTTCCTACACCACTAGAGCTTTCTCAAGAATACCTCCTTTTCCAGAAAGATCTCAATGGATTTGTTTGTGTGTTGGCTGTCCTAACTAGTACTTCCTTTCAATGATACAGAAAATCCAGCAGGTTGGCAAGCTGTTCTTTGGGTATATTTTAAGACTTTGCTGATTTATTTTCTTGCAATAGTGACCTTTGCAGTCAATTAGGTGTATGGGTGAGAATGTTCCATTCCTTCAGGGAGGAAAAAAATCTTTTCTTCTTTTTTCTTCATATATGTAAGAGAAATCAAACAAGGTAACACTGAGAATCACAAATGACCCCAGACGCTGCTCTGACTTGCCTGCCAAAGAATCGTCTGTTTATGTGGCCTAAACTGCCACTTAGAATTAAAAACAGCAGAAACCTCAAATATACACCAGTGATATTTTTCATTTAATCAAGATTTAGTTGGTGGATAGAGTGTTTTTTGAGGTCAACATTCAGATTTCATTTCAAAGGTTTATAATTCATGTGAAGTGTAGGGAATGGGTGCTTTGAAAAGAATATTTCACTATTTTAAATATGAAGAGCTTCCCAAAGAGACTATGAGTAGTTTAAAATTTCTCTATAAATATAGCCATTGGGAAATGTTTTATTCTTTATCCCCCCTCATCTCTTTATCTATCTACGTGTGTGTGTGTGTACACATACAGGCACACAGGCATACAGACATGTATAGGAGTTTTCCTGATAATTCTCTGATAATTCAGTAAATCCTTTACTGTGTTCATTCCTAATTGTTTTTATTTTTATTTGTTTGTTATTTTTAAGTAGGTTTCACACCCGACACAGAGTACATTGTGGGGCTTGAACTCATCACCCTGAGATCAAGAACTGAGCTGAGATCAAGAGTCAGAGGCTAAACCAACTGAGCTACCCAGGTGCCCTCTGATTGTTTTTAAATATATTTTTTTCTAACCCGATGACAATGTAAGCTTAGAAAACCAGTATCCTACTGTATGTTTGTATAGTGATTTTAGCTGAGCATTTAGAAACTTTTTGGCAAAGTTTGGCCAGTGGAAGGAAGGGAGCAGGTAGAAGAAACGGAGACAGAGGATGAAAAGGAAAGAGGACGGGAAAGGATGAATCATCAACAGAGTCTATAATTCTTTGTACACACTCCTATGTAAGATGTTTGGGGTGACTTACTGAAGGTGCAGATGACCAAATATTTGAGCGCAAAAAATACATTAGCAATTAGGAAAATGTAATGAAAAACAAGAAGTGTATAAACTAAGAAGAGTTGTGGATAAAACACAGATTAAGGACTTACACAAGGGCTATGGTAGAGATAAAAAGCAAAAAGCTCTAAAGGAAAAGTGGGGCTACACTTCCCCTGATCAATCCTCCACTGACCTCTCCTCCTCCAAACTGAACTTCAGATCAAAGTATCTGATCTGCTCCATACTTGGACTTAACATTTCCTCAAGAGCACATCATAATTGGTAAGGCTATGCTGGCTGGGAATTGTGTGTGTGTGTGTGTGTGTGTGTGTGTGTAACTCTGTTCTGTGCTTAAGAGCCATTCCGGCTTTAGAAAGGTGATCGTTGAACAGATATATTCCAGAAAAACAAAGCATACACACACACACACACACACACATACACACACACACACACACACACACACACGAATGAGATTGATATATGAATAAGATTGTTAATAAATACAATAGGCACAGACCTCATCAAAATACATCTTGGAAAGAATGTACTATATTGCTGAGCATGGTAAATCAGGTTGATATCATGTGATGACACTGCTAAAAATAAAGGAGGAACTGGAGGACGTACGTCTGTATCCTTCTCATCTCCACTTCCATTGTGCCTTTCTCTGCCCTTTACTTTGTTGTAATGTGGAAGCACCTGACCCTTAACCTGGTCCAATTTTATAGTTTCAAAATTCAGCAAAGCAGAAGAAGAAAATGCCTTTCTATTTAGTCCTAGGTATCCAGTTCCAACATACAATATTTGTTTTCCTATGATCTGTTTCAGCCCATTCTATACTTTTTCTCCCAGTATCTGCAGAAGCTATGCTGACTGTGTCGACAGTAGCTCATCCACCAGCAACAGAAATAATAATGGCTACCAAAGAGAGGTAGGTGAAGGTCACCGTAATGTGTGTCCAACATGACAACCTATGGAATGTTTGGAAATTCAATTCTGCTGTTTAATAATAAGCTTTGATCCCCCCACACACAGCGAGAACTTGAAATGTGTTCAAGACTATGCATGTACCTATGTTTGAAAAATATTTCCATTTCACACCTCACAGCAGAGACCAAGCGTGTGAATAAAAGGGAGTCTAATATATTTTAAGAGGTCTAGCATGGGTCTCAACAAGTTTTAAAATCCCCATAAAGGCTAAATACTAAGTCCCTTGGGGTATAAGGGCTCCAGTCAGAGAGTCTGGACTTAAGAGAGCAGGGTGCTCCTGGCATTAAGATGTTTCCACAACTTGAATAATGATAGGTGTCCAAATATTCTTATTCTTTTAGCTGGACAACCATTTGTAATTTAGGTCCACTTGGTACAGAGGATTAAGAAACACAGGAACATAGCCATTTTCATCCATTGATAATTATGTAAACAGAATGTACCAAGCAGAAAAAGTCTTATTTACAAAAAAGCAAGCACAGTCCATAAATCCTACAGATTGGAATGGGTCCAGGTTAAGAATTTCTCCAGATGTCAGTCTGTAAACAGGGCTTCATAAAGTGAATTCCCCAATTAATTGTTGGCAAGAGTGATCTTTACACTATGCTAATGCATTATGACCCCCTACCATATGTAGGTGAATTGCTGTCCAGCCCTATAGATCATTAATCAGTTATGACACAACTCAGGAGAAAGAAGCTGGGGTCAGTGCAACTTCTGATATGGAAAGAAGATACCATAAATTTACTGCTCAGGAACCCAGAGCTGAAGGAAATGAGAACTCTTCCTATTTATTTGCATTACATCTGTTTTTCTAACACATTTAGTTCTTAACCTGGAGCACTTGGAAAGACACACACCCAGTAAGAACATAAACATGAACCTTAAAAAAAAACCTACTCACTATTTTGTTAAAGTCTCCAATCATAATGTTTTCCCACATGTTAACAAGGCCATGAAATCCTCCAAACAGGAATACAAAAGTATTACCCAGCCATTGTGAGAAGGTGAGGAAGAAGAGAAAGTTAATATTTGTTTTTCCTTGCCAGTTGATCAATGTCTGGAGCACTCTGCAATAAAATGCAAGATCTATTGTCTTTCAACTAGATCTTTTCTATACTGATAAGTACAGTATTTTCTTGTTAGGAAAGAAGGTGACTGTGGTTTTTAATTTCCATTTTGTTTCTAAACCCTAAGGAAATCGAATGTACAACTGGAAAGAGACATGATTTTAAGACATTTCCATTTCAAATACTTTCCTCTCCTAACTCCCACTTCAGAGACCAACTCTCTCTCAAAAGTACACATGCACAAATAAAACATTATAGCCACAGTTGAGAAAGAAAGGAAGCCAATAGTTCTGCAATAATAATTTCTTTTAAAAAATGAAATGAAATAGTAAGAGCATAACTACTCTGCCTGGACTCCACATAATAAGAGAGCCAGTGTTCTTCACAGCTTCCCTCTTGCATCAAGTGGCTGTTAATTCCCCCAGTGATCCTGGCAACATTTCTTCAACTTAAGTTTCTTTCCACAACCCAATTAAAAGCCATAATCTTGACCAAATTGTGTTGTTTTTAATAATGACAGAGTCTTTAGGTGGTGATTATGAAATGAAGAGTTCAGATGGGTCACTTCGGTTACAAACAGGTTGAGAGAAAAGAGAAAGGAGCCCAGTGGCTCTAGAGAGTGCCTGTTTCATCGTATTCTTCACATATGATGAGGAACCTGAATAAACCCTCAGGACTCGTTCCAAAGCAACTTTATTGTCTAGTGATATATTTCTGTAATATTCCATTAAATAATGTCAGATCTTGCAGAAAAAGGAAATGTACACAGGATGGTAAGTTAGCCCAGTGATCGCAGAGAGGAGCATCCTGAAAAGGGGAGTGGCCTAGCAAGGATCATTATATCTTGAACAAAGTTATGTAAGTCTGGCCCTTAGTTTCCTTTTCCCAGAAATGCAGAAAATATAGCATTTATCTTATGAGAGAAAAGGATTAAGCTAGTTAATGCCCATAATAGAGTTATCACAAAGCCTGGCACACAGTAAGCTCCCAATAAATGTTAGCTATTATTTTCATGATTAACCCCTAACATACATTAGTCATTACAGTTACAGCCAATTGCACATGAAACTGCAAGCTATGAGGACAGCACAAATTTATATTTGACCATCTAAAAAATGTTCAAGTGAAAACTGAGGATGGGATAAGCAGACCAATGGTAGAATGTTTCCAACTGGACCCAGTGGCCAATACCAAAACTGTCAACACGGTATTAAAGCAGTTCACTTGAAAATAGTGCGTGCATTCCTTTTAAGATGAAATAAATTAATATACCACTCTATGTTAACTACACTGGAATTAAAATAAAATATAATGAATACATAAAATTTTAAAACAATTTTAAAAAGATAACACCACTGATTAAGTTACTGTCATAGATAACTACTCTTCTGAGGTCACAAAAGGAATTTTTTTTAAAAAAGGCTCACATGATGATGATGATGATCACCATCGTCATCATCACCATCATTATCATCAGGGGTGCATAATCACATTCATTGTTTTCTATTTACCAGCAGTGCCATTATTACTGAGAAATGCAAACCCACAAGATAATACGACATAAATGGATGAAACATTAAGATAAAAGGGTAAAAGAGTGGTAGGTTTGCTTTCTCATGGGAAATTGAAATGGCCAGCAGATGAACCTTAAAAGAGGAAGTCTGCTGACCTAGTGTTACTAAACATAGGAGGCAGCCAAGGAGCAAAGGAATAAAGCAACGTATTTAAATGTATGCCTTGAAGGAAGCAAACACCAATTATTTTTATATGACTTTAATTCTCCTAGTGAATACTTTATAGGTGTTGGCAGGTCTTTCTGGAAAAGGAAGGGATTATTAATGAAGGATTCAGTGGCAACTGCTCACCAGTGCTCTTAACACTTAGTGCTTAACAAAGAGTCATTTAGTTCATCCCTCATCTCTAAAGATACAGAAATTTTAAGATCCTTAAAAAAACAGCAGAGTACATTCACATATACAGTCCTTTCTATCTCAGTTTCTAGATGATTCTCTAGCCTGCATGGTAAAAACAAATAAGCTTCCCATGGGAAAATAAACACACAGGGAGAAGGACGTAATTCTTTTTCTGTTATGCAAAGCGTAGGTACCTAATATACACACTATAATATATAGGGAGATTCGAAAAGAAATTCCTGAAACTTGAGGAAACACATAGGAAACAGTGCTTTAAAAAGTTATGTTTGGAGAACATTCTACCACATGATTCCAGGATTGCAGCTGGTGACAGCCCACAAATGTACAGGCTCGTCACGGTGGGGAAATGCCCAGTCAGGTCCTGTATTTCATCTTGTTTCTCAAAGAACTTCATCCGTCCACTCTAGCATATCCTCATATCATGTGAAATGAAGTCTCTCTGGCTTATGGCTTGCTCTTAAAATTCTCCAGTTACTTCAAGAGCATAATCTCTTGTGCTATACTTGTCAGAGTTCTAATCCCAGACCCACCATTATTAGTTTTTTTTTTTAATTATTTACTTAAGTTTCTCTGCCTCAGATTCCTTACTTGAAAAATGTAGATAATAATTGTACATAGCTCAAAGGGTAATTGTAAACATTAAATGAGTTAATTTATGTAAAGCACTTCAAATAGTGCCTGGCTCACAGTAAGTGATATAAAAGTGTTATAATACCACTACTATTATCATCATCATCTTTGCCTTCTATTGCCAAAATTCCTTCACCTAAGCCTGAGATTCTCATTGTAAGCTGAAGGGAGGAAAGAGGTTAGTGAGTTTTAAGGCAGAGAGCAGCAACTATAGCTGTCTGATCTCCAGAAAAATGAACTGTTGTTAGTTAGTCAAGGAAAACCTTAATTGGTTGTCTGGCCTGGCAAAAAAGCAAAAAAAAACAAAAACAAAAACAAAAAAACAACAAACAGTGGCCACTAGGAAATTACAGCTTGGTAAAGAAAGAACAAAGACTGAAGCCTAGATAAGTAATAAAGGACAACAATAAAGATCAAATCAGGAATAATTCACTGTCTCTTGCCCCCACTTTCTTACATCTTCCTCCATTTCTTTGCTCCTCTTGGCAGCAAAACTTCTCCAGTTGTCTGAATTTGCTTTTTTCAATTCTTTTCTTTCCCTTTCTCTCAAACGTGCACCTAGTCTAGCCTTTGCCTCTACAAATCCACAAAAGTTGCTTTCGTTAGGATCACATTGCTAAATCTACTGGACAATCCTCAGCCCTCAACTTACTTGACCCATGAGCAGCATTTAACACAGCGGATCACTCCATCTTCTCTGAAGCTCTTTCTTCACGTGACTTCTAGGATAACAATTCACTGATTCTCCTCTCACCTCACTACATGCTCCTTCTCAGTACCCTTTGCTGGTTCTTCCTTCCCCCCAAACCTCCTACAAATTGGAATATGCAGCCCTCAGGTCTTTGATCCTCATCTCTTCTAAAATCACTCCCCTGGTGATCTTATTCAGTTTCATGACTTTACATAACATTTTCAGGCTGACAAATCCTAATTTTAAAATGCCAGCTCAGGGGCGCCTAGGTGGCTCAGTCGGTTAAGCATCCGACTTCGACTCAGGTCATCATCTCATGGTTCGTGGGTTTGAGCTCCGCACCGGGCTCTGCGCTGACAGCTCAGAGCCTGGAGCCTGCTTTGGATTCTGTGTCTCCCTCTCTCTCTGCTCCTCCCCCATTCATGCTCTGTCTCTCTCTGTCTCTCAAAAATAAAATTTAAAAAAAATGTATAATGGGAGCCCAGACTTCTCTCCTGAACTTCACACTCATATATCCAACTATGTACTCACTATCTTTACTTGGATATCTAACGGCACCTCAAACTATACCTTGATTTCCCCCACAAACTTGTTCTACCACAGTCTTTCTCATCTCAACTCCATCCTTTCAGTGGCTCAACCAAAACTCTTGGGGTCATTCTGGACTCCTTTCTTCCCACACATCGCAGACACTCTGTTACCAAATTCTATGGTCTTTGCATTTAAAAGATATCTGGAATCAGACCACTTCTCACCACCTCCAGCACTATACTATCACTCTGGTGCAATCCATCATTTCTTACCTGAATTATTGCTAAAGTACTTACCTGAGTAACCTTCAAACTGACTTCCTACTTCTACCTCTGACCCTCAGCCCCCTATTAGTCTATTCTCAATACAGCAGCCATGGATCCTTCTATCTATCTATCTATCTATGTTTATTTATTTATTTTGAGAGAGAGAGAGAGAGAGAGAGAGAGAGAGAATCCCAAACAGGCTTCACACCATCAGCTCCGAGCCTGATGTGGGGCTCAAACTCACAAACTATGAGGTCATCACCTGAGCTGAAGTTGGATGCTTAACTGACTGAGCCACCCAGGCACCCCAACATGGACCCTTTTAAAATGTAAGACTGCATCATTCCTCTGTTCAAAATGGACCTCCCCATTTCACTCAGAGAAAAAGTATATGTCAGCCAAAGGTTGTACATGATCTGACCCCTCTGACCTCATACCCTACCACTCTGCCTCACTGGTCTTGCTGTCACAGGAACATGCCAGGCCCATTCCCTTTCTTTGGAAGACTTATCTCTCTGATATATGCATGGATAAGTCCCTCATCTTCTTCAAGCCTTTGTCCAAAAGGTGCCTCCTCAACAAAGCCTACCATGACAATCCAATTTAAAATCATAATCTTGTAACTATCCCTTTTCCAACTCTTTTTCTCTTTCTGTAGTGTTTATCACCTTTTAACACTAACATTTATTATTTTGTAATATATGGTATAGTTTACTTATTTATCATGTTTGGTGTTTAGTGTCTCCCCCTGCTAGAATTAAGTACTCCAAAATTGCATAGATCTTAGTTTTGTTCACTGTTGTATCCCAAGTCCTAGAATAGTGCCTGGCACACAGAGGATATACAATAATTACTTGTTGATTTGAATGAATGAATTTAGGCTAAGAGATTAGGAGGAAGCACTGGAAACCAAAATTCATTCGATTTTTTACATAATATGATCTGCCTTTGCCACAGGGCGGCTAGAAAGTAACTACAGCAGAATGTAGTATAGAAACTCTTATTCCTACTCCCCAGCACACCTGGTTGCTCTGTGAAGCAGAAATGGATTCTCAGAAAGTTCCTTGCTTTAGGTGATACTTATCTTTAAGAAGTGAACCTTATTGGATGATAACACATGGAGAATCTGTGAGACTGAGTAAGTGCAACAACAAAATGTCCAGCCCAGAAAAGAAATGAGATCGCAGTAGTAATTTGTGTAGGAGCTAAAGTTAAAAAGAAGTACTGGAGCACTTGTAATTCTAGTTCTTGATAATAGTCATTTGTGGATGAAAGAACTGCAAAGGAAGGTACAAAGACTTCTGTCTGCTTGAGAAATTTCTCAAACCAAATGAAAAAGGATCCATCTTATTTCTACTGGGGCATCAAGTTATAGCCTGAAACAGTTTATTTTTCTCAGGCTACTTCAAATCTAAATGTGTTTTTAAAAGCAAGCCCAATGAAAGATTAGATAAATAACTGGCCAATGTTTTTTACACTCTGGTAACATAAACATTTCAAATTCCTCCCTAACTCTTCACTAGCATAAATCTCTAATTCCAGAGAAGGTGAAATATCCTTAAAGTTTAAACATTACTGTTAATTACTCACATTTACCTCCATTCCCATTTTACACTTTTTTGGCAATAAAAAGCCAGGTTTCATCCAAACTACGGTACCATGAGTCTCTTCCAATTGTAAAACAACTTGGACTAACCCCAGCTCTCCTGCCTTTGAAGATGGAACACAGCAGCCCTGCCCAACGCTCTGCTTTCTTACCTTCTATACATCCTGCGCTGCCCTTTTTCAAACCATGCCTTTATAAACAGAGGGGAAATGTGAAGTTGTCTGCCTACAATTAACTATGAAAACAATTTTTAAATGGTGTCAAATACAAAAGAGATAGTTTGAAAGAGTTGGTAAGGCAAGAAAACATCAGGGAGAGGAGAGGTCTCTCTGGCTGAAAAACAGGAGATCCAGAGAAAGACCTTGCTGGGAGCAGCAGCTCAGTGGGGATGCCACGGGGGAAGAAAGGAAGGGAGGGAGAGACAGAGGAAAATGAAGGATGTACAAAAGGCAGGGGGAACCAGGATGACCAGCTCACCAGTACAATCCACACATTAGCAAGTTTGGGAACATAAGGGGGTGTCTAGGAGATAAGAGAATACACCAGGCTGATGGAACCATTCCATTTGCATCATGTTCCTCAGTTTCTGAAACAATCTCACTTGACCTTGGTCCTCACAACAACTCTGAGTGGTGGAGTAGGTAAGAATCTGCACACCCACGCCCAAGGAAAATCTCCCTGTAGCTCCTAAGTTATTTAATACTTTTGAATCTCTAATTCCTCATATGCAAAATGGAAATAATATCTTCCTAACAAATGACTGTGGTGAGTAAATACATTATTAAGTAAAACACCAAAGACACGCTCAATAAGTGGTAGTTATTATAATAAATAATATGAAGACTGACTGACCCAAGGTCAGATAATGAACCAACGATGCTGTTAAGAGTAGAACCTGGGTCTCCCATGCCATAGGCATTTTCCAGCAAAGCACATTGCAGTACAGAGAGAAAGATATAAGACGAAAACTGAGGGGGCACCAAAGACGTACAAGTGTACAGGGTGGACATGTGCAGTACAGATAATGCAGATGACTAAAGACTCCAGACTGTGCATTCTGAGGAGTAAAACACTACATGCAATTTTTGCACAGGAATATGAAAAATAAGACCATGGTACATGAAGGGACAAAATTAGGGGCTTCTTTATGACAGTTAAGTAATAATTACATTAGTACCATTTTGAATATTTATTATGTGCTAGCTATAGTGCTACTTCTTTACATGTTTGCTCATTTTCAGCAACCTAAAATGGTGGTTATTAGTGTCTCATTTCACAGGTGATGAACCTAGGCTCTAAAAATTGACTTGCTCAAAGTTACACACATTGTGAGAGAATCTGCTATATGCTGACTCCAAACTCCAAGTCTTAAACCATTCTATTATCTTGCTTCTCCCTGACAGAAAGAAAAGACAGAATGGGATTCTGTATTATTGTTTGAAGAATATGAATTTTAGACTGGCAAAGTAGGATCATGGCATGTACTTTATATCCTCAAAACCCACCCATCCCCATCTCTTACTCCAAAGAAAAGTAAAAGAGTTGGGGTGCCTGGATGGCTCAATCAGCTGAGTGTCCGACTTTTGATTTAGGCTCACGTCATGATCTCATGGTTTGTGAGATTGAGGCCCGCATCAGGCTCTGTGCTGACAGCAGAAAATAAATAAATAAACTTAAAAAAAAAGCAATAATAAAGAAAAGTTTATTCCAGGAATACAAAATTATTTGATTAATGTAATTCTTCAAATTGATATATCAGAAATGAATCTCAACAGAGGATAATAATCAACATGCACTTCTGATTTAAAGACACCTAGTGAACTAGGACAACTATCTGAAATTCACAGTCAACATAAAATTTATGAGTAAAGTAGATAAAGACATTCAAGGTAAAGATAAGGATCATGACCACCTATCACTACCATTGTTTAACGTGGATCTAGAAATTCAAAGCAATGTAATAAGAGAAAAGGGAAAAAAGTATGTTTTGAAAAAAGATTAAATGATCATAATTTCTTAATGATATGATTATATACCTATAATATTTCTAAGATTATGAAATAAAATCTATCTGAACAGGTGGAAGCCATTATACATATATATACACATTATGTATATATATAATAATACTATATATACACTACATACATTATATATATATATAAAATCTACCTATTCAGATCGATTTTTATTTCATATTTTTGGAATATATATTTGATCATTTTCCTTTGCATTAACAGTATCCACCTAGAAATATAATGGAAAAATTATTATATTCAAAAGGATACCAAATAAAATTTTTTAAGTAATTAAAAAAACTAGAAAAAAAAAACTAAAAATAAATGCCAAGGCCTATAGGTATAAAACTAAATGTTTAAGGACAAACATAAAAGATTTGACTACACAGATGAAAATACAGTAAGATTCAATATAAAGATGTCAATTTTCCACAAATTGACTTCAAATCTTAACGCAATTCCACTCTAAATCTCAAAAGAATGTTTTAATATAAGAGTATGATGCTAAAGTTCATAACAAAGGATAAATGGTTGAGAAGAAACAGGAATAATGAATAAACAATGATGGATACTTTGTCTCACCAATTTTAAATGCTATACACTTAAATATACAGTTATGACAATTACAACAGCATTGCTATCAATGTCAGAATAGATGGATAGAAAATGGAATAGAGGAAATAAGATAGAGGAAATGAAGAAAATGAGATAGTCCCATTTATATACAGACATTTATATATTACAAGTGTATTTAAAATTAGTGGCAAATGATCGATTATCCAATAAATTGTGCTGGAATTTTGGGTAAAATATTTGGAAAAATGAAAGCTAGATAAATCAAATAAATTTAAGATGAATAAAATAGCTTAAAGTTAAGATGTAAGAAGGAAAGGTAAGAAAAAAACAAATATTAGAATCAATATAGAAAAAAATGAATAGATTTGACTATCAAAAGGAAGTCATGTTAAAAACAAAAAATCCAAACAAGTTAAGCAAAATTTAAAACAAAACTAAAACCTCAGAAAAAAAATATTTGTAACATATATTACAAGCTGAGGGTTGATGGGGGGAGAGGGGAAAATGGGTGATGGGCATTGAGGAGGGCACCTGCTGGGATGAGCACTGGGTGTTATATGTAAGAGATGAACCAAGGGAATCTACCCCAAAACCAAGAGCACACTTTACACACTGTATGTTAACCAATTTGACAATAAATTATATTTTTAAAAATAATAAAAAATAAACTTTAAAAAATTTCTTTTTGATACACGGTACTCTTCAATCAATGATAAAAAGTGATATTCTGATTGACAGAAACATGGGAAAGCATGAAAGAGTAACTCACAGGAGGAAAAATATAAAAGGCTAACAAACAATAGGACTAATGCAAATTATTACAAGGTTACCAATAAATGGCTACAAATATTTTTTAATGCAACCTTAATAACCACAGATGCACAATTAAAATTCCTGGTGTTTCCACTTTGATAACAACAAAGATTTTTAAAAAAAGAATGTAATCACTGATGTCAAGGAAGCACCAAAAAGTCACTGGTGAACTTTTTTTCCCCAATGTTTATTTATTTTTGAGAGAGAAGGGGAGAAGTAGAGAGAAAGGGAAACAGAGGATCCAAAGCTGGCTCTGCACCGACAGCAGAGAGCCCAGTGAGGGGCTCTAACTCATGAACTGCAAGATCATGACCTGAGTTGAAGTCAGACACTTAACACACTGAGCCTCCCAGGTGCCCCATCACTGGTAAACTTTTAAATCAAGAAGAAATTCTCGGAGAGCAAGCCAGAAGCAAAAGCAGGTTCTTCAATTCTAGGCCCTTGCTCTAAGGCAGTAATCAAAGATGGGTATAATATTCTCATATAGATGTTAGAAACAGCAGTATTTATAATAATTAAAAAACAAAAGTATCTAAATGTCCAATAATCAGGGTTACAATACACATATACCTTCTTTTACATGCCTGTCACTCTATAAAGACCTTGCACGTAGTTTCTTGAACAAGCTCTGGTTTTCCACATTGCTTTGCTCTTATTTAAATTATGTCCTCTGCCAGGGATATCCTCCTCTAATTTCCTTTAAATTTATGTTCTTCATGGATCAGGTTTTTTTTTTAATGTTTTTATTTATTTTTGAGAGAGAGAGAGACAGCATGAGCAGGGGAGGGGTCAAAGAGAGCAGGAGATACAGAATCCGAAGACAGGCTCCAGGCTCTGAGCTAGCTGTCAGCACAGAGCCTTAATGCGGGGTTTGAACCCACGAACCATGAGATCATGACCTGAGCCAAAGTGGGATGCTTAACCGACTGAGCCACCCAGGTGCCCCTTCATGGATCATTTAAAGAATAATAATAATAACTATGATAATAAGTATAGAAATAATAATGACTATAGTAGATAACATTTATCAAGAACTTTGAAGAAGCAATTGCCGTCCTGTTATATATAATAATGTTTAATACTGTAACACCCCTACAAGATAATGTTTTCATTATTTTCACTATACAGAGAGGAAAACTGAGGCATATAGGGGTTAAATCCCTACCCCAAGGTCACACAGCTAGTTAGATGGTGCTATGATACAAACCCAACCAAAAATGTGGGTCTAGGTCCACGTTCTTACCACTTGGCCTCTCCAGGCCAGCCACCTCATCTGTAAAATTTCCTCCTGCCCCAAGCCCAGAGTCAGACCCTAGCTGTCAAACCCCCTGTATATTTCCCATAAAATCCCTATGAAAGCACTTCACACATGATTTGGTACTTTCATTTGTGCATCTCTGGCACCAGACTCTTTATCTTACTCTGGCTTGTATATCCCATGACTAAGCACAATCACTGGAACAACAATGGCTTTCAGTATATGTTTACCCAATAAATAAGTTAAAACAAAGTACATGAACAAGAAAAAATAGAGAAACTGAAGACCAAGAATCAAAGGAAAGAACTCTATATAGAGAAGGAGTCAAGGACCAATGCTGGATGCGTGGATGGATGGATAGATAGATGGATGGATAGATGGATCTATCTACCTATCTGACTATCTACCTACCTACCTATCTATTTATATATCAGATGTGGGCTAATCCCACAATATCAATCAAAATACCAAGACAAAAACAAAAGGAGGGAGACAGGGAGGATAAGAAGCCAACACTGAGCATCTACCACATGTCACCCTGTGCTAAATGTTTTCATATAAGGTATGTCATGTAATAACCAAAAAGGGTATTTCCTTACTGACGGGTCTGAAGGTTCCTTTTTGAGTTCAACAGAGCTGATGAGGATAGTCTCAGGAAAACATAAATTTCTATTTTCACTGACAAGTGGGTCAAACTGTAGATACCAGGATAATGATGCAACAGGATATATCTAAGATAATTTTTAAAATATAAACAACATGGTACTGGCTACCCCATTACTAAGTCCTGGTCTGGCAATTCTGTTCCATAGGCTGGAACCTATGGCAGTGGGCATGAATAGGTGAGGAATGGAGTTCCCACCGACAGGACAGACACACTGCAGAATCATAACAGGAACCATTTAACAAAGCAACACAAGATAGGAAGGATGTGTGCTATGTTTAACTTTAAGTATTTGCTTGTTCAAATCCTCACATTCTTTTTAAGACCACATAAATATGTAATGTGCCACATCAGTTCCTGACAGCTTCAAGACATCCCACAGTAAATGTTTACTGAATTGAATGAATTTGAAATGAGCCACAGCAGGTGAGTAGAAATAGAACCTAAAGGGACAAAGATGTCCAGAAATGTGGACTCATAAAAAAAAAATCAATTTTCTAGAAACAAGGTATAATATGAAACGTATAACAAGGTATAAATATGAAAAGACGACAGAGACCACATCCCTTTTCTATTTGAAAAAAAAAACCCTGCATTGGCTCTACTTAGCTTTTCAGAGTAGAGGCTGAAGCTCTCACAATTTGGCCTGGTCTGGCCTTCACATTGGCCTCTTTCCAGCCTCCCCTAATGGGCATCACCTCTTACCATATCTCCACTGGTCTGTACAGTGGGAGTCATCCCATTGTACTGCATCTCTGTGCCTTTGTGATAAGAATGCCTTTCCCTTCTTCTTGACCTAAACTCCTACTTATTTTCCCCAAACTCACTCAAAGGTCTGACAGGTCTTCCTTCCTGACCCCCGACTCTGACTGTACTTGACTCAAGGACTTTGGGTCAATATTTGGCAAGGTAGAATGGGGTTGAGGATGGGTGGGAGAACCGAAGAGAAAAAAAGACAAGTCACAATTTTACATCAAATCTAATGAAAAAGAAAGAAAAAACCAAATAATCACAATGTTCAGCAAAGCCTCTCTGGAAGGCTCCATGATGTCTAACTATGTGCAAAACAACTGGAAGAAAAACTGTCCAGAGAATATCAAAAAAGAGAGAGAGAAGGAAAGGAAAAAATAAGGGTACAATCATCTATTAAGAAGCTGCTGGTGAGTATTTCTGAAAATTGTCTCTGTGTATGCGTGTGCATGCAGTTAAACTCATGTGAGTGAAAAAGAAACTGAAATAGTATATGCTCTGTACATTATGGCTTTTATTTTCTAAAAACACTGTAAGAGTAGAATGAGATCATTTACATGATTTTGGAAAGGTTAGAATATCATATAAATGTTAGTGACTGTCATCATTCTGGAACCAGTAAGGCTTTTGCTCCCAAACTCCCAGATAAACCCTCCTGGCAGGTGATACTTCTAACTTTCATGAAAACAAACCAATCATTTATCAGCTGGGCCCTGTTTGTTACTACCAAGGGCTGTTCAGGTAAGTAGATTTAGCCAAAGTCTCTGAGTAAGTTACAATTGGTTCTTTATGTGATGTCTATTTGTCAAGCAGAGATACAGCCAGACGGGCCATAAAACAAACCTCTGTTTTTACAGAAACAAGGTAAGGCTGAGGTAAAGTAGCTTTTTATGTGTAAGAAAATGGGCTTAATGTGCCAGGGCATGATGTTTATAGAAATAAAGACTTAGGACATAAAGTGATCTTCTACTTTGTCAGCGAGAAGAACTTACTCTACTATTATTTAATTCTACCAGAAACACTACTTATTTTTTAAACTAATGTGCTTTATATGTTAGTCTTTCCCCCCAAATTGAGTACAAAACATCTTGGCCCAAAATGGTCATTTTAGAACTGAAGAAATGGTCTTTCTCACATACACAATGTTCAGTAAATGGTAAATAAAACATTTTCTCTGAAGGCTGTGGCCAATGGTTGGTTGTATGAAACATTTTGGCATGGTTACTCACCAGTGTTAAAAAACAATCTTTACTTTTTCCAAAGGTTCTGTCCCAAACAATATGGTTTATAATATAGAGGGGATGAAACAAACCTCTAACACTCTAAGTTACTGAATCATGAGTCTAGGGGATATTCATGGAAACCTTCAGTCTATAAAACTGAAAAAATCTAAGTTATCCTAGCATCCTGGCTGAATCCATATCCTCTCTCTCTCTTCCTCTCCTCCCCCATATATATATTTGAACTGGAATAATTTCTGTTATATACCTTTCAGCTATTTCTGGGAGAGACAAACGAATAACCCCCATCTGCCAGTTTTATCTGTAAAAAATATCCCCCTGGTGAAATTATCCTTTAACAACCTCCCAGGACACTGTCTTGTTCAGTGTTTTGTAGGATTCTTTCATGTTTTCTCTGATCTCTTATGAGCAGCATATGGGTATCCATCACTGGGAACATAATGAATAGCAATCATTCCACATCCAAATAAGCAATCTTACTTCTTGATTACTACGTAACTTCATTTCTACCTAACTTCCATGAACTTACTTCTAAAGTGCCCACCAGTGTATTTTGTGGATGCCAAATATACACATTTAAAAACTGTCAATTTCTTCCACTCTCTCTGCTAGGCAATGTTCCATGATTAACTCTGTTCTCAAGGGATCATCCGGTAAACCTGCCATCAATTGACCACACCACCTGGATGAAGTGAGCTTCAAAGCAGAAAACCATTTGGGTACTAATAAGAGCACAGCGTTGGAGTTAGACTTGCAGACCTTCAGCTTGAGCTCCACAGATGTAGGTCTTCGGTATGGCATCTAAACAATGGAAGCCTCTGTTTTGACATCAATAAAGTGGGGGAACCCCAGAATCTATCTCATGGATTTTTGAAAAGATCAAATGAGACAACTACATAAGGATAGGCCAGGCATACAAAATGGTCAACAAATGTTAGTGACTATTATTTTTATTATCATAAATGAATGCGTTAAAACCATATGACAATTAAATAAAACTTTTTGCTGCATTTACGGTGTTCCCAGTTTGAGGGCTGGTCGCACAAAAGAATGTTCTTCGTTAGGAACATACCAGCAACGGAAAAAACACTACAGACTACATCTTTTTGGTTATTGTTCTGTCCCAATGAATGAAATTTATCCAGTTGAACATAAACTGCTTAGTTTTAAAATTTTAAACAAACATTTGCCTTAGACATAGAGTGAAGAGGTTGAGGGAATTGGGTAATTCTCTAATCTGTCTTGAAAAGCTTGGCTGACATTTGTATTTTTTTTTTTTACCACCATCAAGAGTTCTGGGCAACTCACTAACACTCTATTGAAATGGGTTCTGAAGTCTGGTTGTTGTCCAGGTCATCTCATAATTCAATTGCTCTTCATCTGATCATTAAAATGACGGGTAATATCCTAGCCACTGTTGAAACTCTTTTAAGTTTGAGGCTCAAATTGATGGAAAACAAACCTCACTACCTCAGGACAAGGCTTCCAAAGAGTGTAAGAAGTATATTCAAACTCTTAACAATTTATAAAATAAATTTTCCTTGAATGACACAAATAAATAAGACCAACTTGAGATGGTGAATGGCTTGGTGACCCTAAGACCTGGCAATATTGGAAACAAGACAAACATACTGTCCTGTTCCATCTCAGATAGAATAGGGTCTTTTGTTCTGGCTCCTTTTCAGCTCATAATGAAGTGTTTCAAAGGATGAAGTGGTTAGTCCTTGGAGGCCCCTGAAGGACAGGATGAGTTCCAAGCTAAACACGAAAAGGATGGCCCCTCAAAATTTTCCCACTTTTATTAGGGATTTCAAATAGAAATATCCAACACTAAGATTTTCAAGCTGTTAGGACTTTGGGCCAAAGAGAGAGCTTTAGCCTTCTGAATGTGGAGAGACAGACAGTCCTGCAGACTGGTGGGAAAGCAGAGCTGAAAGGCGGTGGCCTGAAGCTAGGCTGAATTATCTCCTTTGAACACTGAGGATTTTCATGTTCTGGTATGTTTAATGCATACTTCCTTCAGGCTTTGCTTCAATGCTTCATACTACTTTTTGCATATGCTTTTTCTTTGCTAAGTATATTCTGAATCCAGATGGAAGACTATACCATTTCCCTTTGTCCCAGATGTAGGAAATATGAAAGCTTATACACTGATATGGGATAGATTTTAACAGCTCATGAATCTCAGAACATGGCTGTGATGAGCCCTTCCTAAAAGGCATGCAACATAAAAACAGAAATTCCTACCTGATACCCTGTTAATATTTTGTTGTAGGCTGTGGCATAAGAGATTCTGCAAGGTAAGTGGTAACATATTCTACTTCCTATGTGATTTCTGGCTTTTCTTCCAGAACTTGCCAAAACCAGGCTTCAATTTTTTTTCAGCAGAGTTCACTACCAAAAGAAGAGAAACATGCAGAGAAGTGCAAAACTGGTCTCAAAGGGCCAGCACAAGCACATGACTGACTACCTGTGGGGAAAAAGTGGCCATCCCTGACACTGTCTTGTTCCGTACCAGGCCAAAGCTGAACACTTATTGTTACCTCTGGGCTCCAGAAGACATCCCCCTCAGGAGCTGTCCTGCATGATAGGATAGAACGAGTATCAGTGAAATGTTGGGCAATTTTCTAGACATCTCTAAGCCTTCGTTTTCTCCATACATGGGTGGTAAAACTTCCCTCCTTATTTCAGGGCTGATGTGGAGCTCAACTGATAATTTATGTGAAAGCACTATAATAATACAAAGTTATTACAAATAATGATAATAAAAATAAAGGAACAGGGCAAAGATATGTCAGAATCAAGCTTTAAGCCTTCTCAGAAATGGGGACACTTTTGTAAGGCTTTCAAAACACTGAGGAACTGTTTCATAGTGATTGAATCCAGGAGAGCATCACTCTTATTCACCTTCTAAAAAGTTGAAAGGAATACTGAGCCAACAGAGAGCACGTAGTATCAATTCTTCTCTGTCCTCCTCTACTTGGGAGAGGTTGGAACACTTATTTTTAAAATAATTTCAGTTTTTTAAAGACAAATATTTACCAGCCTGAAGTCCTGAAGTTAAGAGTGGCTAATCAACCTCTTCCCAGCCGTGGTCAAGTCAGATAAGGTTACACAACAGAAGTCAGATAAGCACCCTACTTTTGAATAGAAAGATCACTTCTCTTAATTAAGAGTAAGAAACAAACCCAAGCTGTAACTTCAAGAAATGGAGTTCAAAGGCTGCATACTTTAAATTTGAAAATGATAATCAACTGCCAAAAGAAAAGGAAAAATAGCTTAACGATGTCTTTTCACATTTTCTTCTTAAACAGTCTTTCTACCTCCACCAAACTATAACTTTTCCTAAAACTATATATATTCCCCATGACTCCCAGTACAATAGATCTACATATTCTTCCCTATCCCGGAAACTACTCAGATCACTTGTGTGGTTCCAGAGGATCTCTTCCTCTGTCACCAAAGACTCAGAAAAAGAAAAAAAGATACAGGCAAACATCTTCCTGCCTATGCTGCCAGGACCTGATTAGTAGACCAATTAGTAGACCAGACTTCTGAAGAGGTATGTGACCTTGAATGAATTCCTTCACCTCTCTGGGTTTTGTTTCCTTCATCTGAAATTGTGCTACTTCACTGGGTGATATAAGGAGTACATGCTTTAATATTTATAATGTGTTCAGAGAAGTTTCTGGCACACCGGAAACATTGCATAGGTATGTCCTCCACACCATTGACACAAGGCTGATATGAAGCAAGAGGCAAAGATGCAGCTAACTGGAGCTTCAAGGTTAAATTCAAAAACAAGTCCTTCAGCTTTTCCTGTAATTACAATTTGAAAAATGTTTTCCAACTTCATGCCAGGGTTTGATGCTTGTAAAAGAAAAGATGATGTGGTGTAGGTGGGAGGAGCATGTGATCAGGTATTTGGAGACCTGGGCTCTAGTTTTAGCTCACCTCTAAACAGCTATAGGATATTGGTCAATAAGTGTCTCTGGGCACCGGGACCATATATACACCATGGAGGAGGTGTTAAAGGCCTATGCTTTAATATTCCACCAGTGAATGACCTCAAAGCAAGGGACAACATCATCACTATCAGGTGCAAAATCACCAAGCTAGGTGCAAATAGCTTTGTATATGCAAATTGGAAACAACATAGTTAACAACATAGTCAACCTGCAGCTATTTAGGAGTTAATGCTCTCATACCTTGCTTTTTGTCTACTCCTTGACCTCATCTTGACTATTCACTGTCCATTACCACCCTTACCAGAGGGTAGATGAGGGATAAAAAAATAAGGTAGAACAAATCAATCAAGGCTTACCCCAACAGTTTTATCCAAACTGCTTGTATTTGTTTATATGTAAGAGGAAATCCTGGAGCATGTATGTTGCTTTTATTTTATTTATTTATTTACTTATGTATTTATATGTTATTTATTTATTTTGAGAGAGAGAGAGAGAGAGAGAGAGAGAGAGAGAGAGAGAGAGAGAGAACACATGCGTGCAGAGGGAGAGAGTCCCAAGCAGGCTCTGTGCTGTCAGCGCGGAGTTGGAAGTGGAGCTCGATCTCACGAACCCAACCGTGAGATCATGACCTTAGCCAAAATCAAGAGTTGGAGGCTTAACTAACTGAGCCACCCAAATGCCCCTGCTCTTATTTAGAAAAAGTTTTGTTTTAAATGATTTTAGACTTACAGAAAACTCAACAACAAAAAAAAAATAGTATGAGTTCCCATCTACTCTTCACCTATATAACTTCTACAACTACAGCACCGTTATCAAAACCTGGAAGCTAACAGTGGTTAGCTGTTAGCTACTGTTAACTAGTTAACCTACAGGTTTTATTCAAATTTCAGCAGTTTTTCCATAAAGCGTCCTTTTTTCTTCCAGGACACCATCTGAGATTCCACACTGCATTCAGTCATTATATCTCCTTCATCTCCTCTAATTTGTGAGAGGTCCTCAGTCTTTTGTGACCCTGACACTTTCAAAGTGTACTGTTAAGTTGTTTTCTGGAATAGATTTCAATTTGGTTTTGCTTGATGCTTCCTCATGGAAGCATGGGGAGATGTGCTTTTGTTAAGGATACCACAGAAGTGGTATTTGTGCATATCTCAGCACTTCATATCAGGGATACATGACGTTAATATGTTTTATTAAAAATGATGTTAACAATAATCATTTGGTTAAGGTGTGTCTACCAGTTTTCTCTGCTATTAAGTAACATTTTTCCCTTTAGAATTAATAAACATATTAGGGGATACATTAAGACTATGCAGATATCCTGCCTCTCAAACTTTCTCCCACCAATGTTGGCAACCAGTGGTGGAGCTCACCTATAGCAATTATTATTGCAGTGTTTGCCTAATGGTGATTTTGCATATTCCTCATTCCTTCTACATTTATTAAATGGATTTTTACTGAAAGGAAGATCTGTCCCTTCTCACCCATTTATTCATTTACTTAGGTCTATATGGATTCATGGATATTTATTTAATTCTATAGGTTATAATCCAATACTATCACTATTTATTTTGTTGCTCAAAATTGTTCCAGCTTTGGCTGTTGGGAGCTCCTTCAAAGACGGGTTCTCCATCCTTTGAACATGCTTTCAGGCTTTCTGGAACAATAGATGCTCCAGGCTCATCTCATGTTTTCCTGCCTTTGGTCTAGAATCTACTTTTCCAAGGAGCTCTGGTTCCTTTTTAGGTTGTTCAAGTTATAAAAATGTATATATGTCTTATCTGGTAGAAAGAGCTTTTACTGTTTATTTTTAATGTAAAAATCTCTTGTATTTGGATACACTTTGAATCTTGACAAAAGCTCTTTTAGACACAGGATGATACTAAGCATGTATTACCCATATAATTAGGTGTGTTCCTTTTATTAGAGACAGTAATTAGAAACCAAAACCTGGGCACCAGGAAGGCTCACTCCTGCTAGTATGTCTTCAATTCTAGGCCCTCTCAATAATAAACAGAGCAAAGACATATGATGTATACTAACCATGTGCAGGTGCGTGTACATTCACACACACACACACAATTTTATTTTTGTATATGTGTATCTGTATATACATCTATATATGGATAAAACATGAGTTCTTACTACTACTTGTGATTTCAGTCCAATTACAGTGTTCTCCCTTCCATAATTTAACTTCTTCATTCAATTTTAGTAAAGCAGTTTCAGAATTGATAACCCACACCTCTTTGAGAAACAGAATCTCTAATTTGAGTAGTGGGTTTATGTACACTTCTTTTTTGTCCTTAGTCTCACAAGTTCTAGTCAAAATACTGTTTTCTAAAATTACTCAAGTTGGTGCTTTTCTTTCCCACTTTCTTCAGTGTGGATATGTTATTAATTCGCAATAGAGTTACGCTTATCTGTTACACTTGATATTACATTTTGGGTTCCCCCACATCCTGGTCTTACTGATCTATTTTCAGAGAAGGAGTATGCAGAAGATTATGATGGTTCTAGTAATCAAATAATATAAAAAGGGGTTCTTAGACTTGTTCCCTCCTCATCCCTGCTATCCTGTTCCCATGTCCCCCCTTCTTTTCCATTACCATTCCTTCCCCCTGACTCCCCACAGGTAACCAATCTTTTTAGTTTTTTATTTATCCTTCCTGTTTTCTTTTGCAAAAATGAGCGCACACACACACATATTTTCTAATATTCCTTCCTTCTTACCTGAAGGAAAGATTACTGTAATACTATACTGTATTTTACTTTTTTACTTACCAGTGCAATACTATTCAACGTATTTTCAAATTATGCTCTCATATGTAATTAGCAGATAGATTCTGAAACTGAGAGAAGATATGATAAATGATGACACTGCAAAACTGCCATGGAAGCAGTAAGGAACAGTCACAGTAATTCATACACTTGATTCAAAAAATACTTTCCAAGCATCACTATATTCTAGGAACCTCTAACAAGTGTCAACATCTTTAAACTTAAGGAACCTGTAGTTTAGAGGTGAATGTCGAGAACAAAAAGGAAATCAAATACAATGGGGAGTGCTGTGATAGAGTAAGCTATCGGCCTACAAAGGAGAAACACACACCTTGATTTGGCGAGTGGGAGGAAGGAAGTGGGGATGTCAGCAAGAGCTTCTGGAGGAGACAGCATGCAAGCTGAGATATTAAAGTCAATTAGGAATGGGTTAGACAAAAGGGGTAAGACAGGAGGAGGCAGGCACTCCAAAGAAGGAATCATATGCAAATGTTTATAGTAAAGAGAAAATTCAGCTTGCTTGTGCCATGGAGTAGGAGGCAAAACTAGAAAAGAAGGCAAAGATGAGATCATGAGGTGACGCAGGGTCTGCTACCACAGTGAGGAATTTGGACTTAATCTTAGAAACAATGGGAGCTGCTGAAGTGAAGATTTAAGACAAGGGGGTTCTTCCTACGTGTTCTGAAATAAAGAAAATGTATTGAAGAAGAAAGACTAGTGGAAAAAAGAGACTGCTGCAACAAAGCAAATGCAGCAAGAGCAGTAGCCTGGAACAAGCTGGAGGCAGCGTAGATACAGAGGAAAGGTTTGAGACAAGAGATATGATGCATTAATGTGACTGGCTCAAGCAACAAAACAGGTGGCAGTACTGATCCGAAACATGAAATACAGAGAGAAGACGGCTTGGGGTAGGGTGAGATGCAGAAGATGATGGCTTCAGTTTCTGAAAATGTGAGCTTAAGATGCACATGTCACATTCAAGTGGAGACGGCCAACAAGTGGCTGGATATATGGAGCTAGAGCTTAGGAGAGATGCAGTGAGGATACAAATCTGGAAGTCATCAGCATACAGAAAGAAACTAATGACAGAAATTAAAATCAGCCAGTATGAGAGAAGAGAGCCAAGGACAGAACCTGAAGGAGTATCAACTTTTCAGGCTAGGAAGAAGAGAGGCCCACAGAGGGGGCTGAGAAGAAGCAGCCAGCGAGATGAGACAACCAGGAGAGAGTAAGATCGCGAAATCAGGGGAAGACTCTTTTAAAGAGGAAGGAATGGCCAATGGCACCAAATGCCATTCAAGGTCCAGAAAGTTAGCAAGGAGATGGTTTCTGAAAGGTCTGACTTTGAAAGAAGGAGAAAGAAATGTTGACAGCTCTCAAATGTCCTGGGATTCAAGGAAATATATATGTGTAATACTAAATGTACATACTCAAACCAGAAGAAGGGAGAGACTCTGCTGAGCTTGAATGCTGCTGCAGAATAGAATGAATTAGTATATTTTCCGGTTAAGTAAAGAGCTCTGTATCATCAGATGGAAAGAAAAGCACAAAGATAAAGTCTCAGGAAGGCATACCCTAAGTACTTAATAGAGAACTGAGTGGATCTGATTTAAGGATCCCATAAGTAATGCACATCTATTTAAATCTACTTCAACATGATATCAGGCTTCCATTGTGAAGGGGGAAAGAAGTTGAGTACCATTCCTGTTTCTTTTTCCCTGTATAGGCCTCACTATCCCACTGAACCACCACCTGGAAGGAACACACGACCTGGGGAATTTAGTTCCTCCTAGGGTTATTTTCTTATATTCTTGAATTGTAGCTGTGTATACTCTTAACATAAAGGATCTAATATTTGCTCTTATAATTTTCTTTTTGAAAACCTATCTCTAATTTGTCAATGTACATTCTTCTTCAATGAAATTTTAAGCCAATTTAGAATCTTTCATTTGAAAGTTTTGTCTTTATATTAATAACATATGTATCTTATAACTTTTTGGCAAAAATGTACTGTATACATACAGTAATGACTCACTAATTCACCTTGTTAAAAAAGAAAAAGACAGCACTCTGATAATAACCAGAGCTATAAAAATATCAAACAAGTGTTTAAATTTGGAAAACACTAATTATTTTCTCTACCTTCCAAATCATAGATACTACTTTGAAACAAACAAACAAAACAACAGAGCAACTCTTCTTTAATTTTTAGGTCAGAAGATCCTCATTAGAAATGTTTGGTCTCTTCATTTAATGGGAACTTTAAAGCTAAGGTTACTCTCCAAATGTACTCTCTTCCATATATGTAATGTAATATATATTACAGATACATATTTTATAGATATTATAGATTATAGATATATAATACACAGGGACACACACACAGATATACACAATGTGAGAGCTTTCAAAATTAGCAAATGTTTTTTTTTTAAATTACTGCTTATCTGTAGCACTTCTTGATCACCAACCTAACATTATGACAACATCTTAACAATCATGAGAACAAATCTTTCTCATCAGTGTTTATCAAAATTGTATCCATATATATGTGAATGTGTGAAGCATAAAGTGGAGTCTGTGACCCATAAGGCAGAAATCAACAGAATCGATGTCTAAAGGAAACAACCTAAGTAGACATTTGGAAATAAAACTGGTCCAGATGTTATCTGCAGACCACACTCCCTGTGTTTTTTTTCCAACAACAAATAAGTGATCCAAATCAGATCCTCGGACACAGTCCCTTCCACTTCCCACCTTGTACCTGTATAAACAAATACTCTGTAGCTGCCATCTAGGAAGTGTTCTGATTTATTTATAGCTACATTTTACTGTCATACTTACAACAAATACTTCATGTGGGGAGCTGATAGCTTTAATGTTTTGTATTGATCTGGGCTGTGCTTTTGACCCTTCTTGGATACTGACTGCTTTGCAAGTCTCCAAGTCCGCCCAGAAGATAGGCTCTTAAAACTTAAGTGATGACATGCATGGTCTTTCTCCTTCAATGGCAAGAGAATACCTACCACCTGGCAGCTTTGAACTAAATATAGAATCTATAACTAATCTCTGCTATCTTCATGTATTGTGAGGAAAACAAAACAGACAGGGGATCAAGAGAAAGAACAGAAGAAAATACACTGTTAAATAATATCATTTTGTTGACTGCAAGAGACTTAGTAAGAAAGAAGTCATTAGTTAGCCCTGATGTGGTTTCTTGCCAGCTCACAAATGTTTTGGTCAGTAAATAGGTACTACTTTATTTCCCTTTAAGTCATATTTTCCTGAAACTTTACTAGGTAACATATGACATGACCAGGCTTCCTCATACCACATAGGCAAATACAGTAATGGGTCAGACACAAAGGCTCAGAGTCAAAGGCTTAGAAAGCAAGGCAAGTCGGTAAAAAAGAGGTAGTATGACATGGAACTACCTCAAACACTGCAGAGGGGACAGAGGACAAGAGGATTTATTGAGCATCTACTTTGAGACAGATACGAGGTTCAGCTACTTTACGTAGGCTTTCCTTTTTTGGTATTTCAATACCCTTGTGAATTAGGCAATATAAACATCATTTCAGAAATGGCACTCGTGCAAATGATCTATAATTACTAGGTGGAATCTGGATTTAAATCAGTTCACCCAATACCAACCTTTAAGCTCCTTCCACTTGTCCACGTAGACTCACTCATCACACTATGCAAATATTTCCTTCGATGGTATATCTACATCACAGTTTCACAGCCAGAGATTCTTAAGCGTTAGTTCCAAAAAATTAGTACAAATCATTCTTTACCTCAAAAGAGAGATTATCTCCCAGAAATGAGTTCAGTTTTTGGAGAAACATGCTGGATCTGCTTTCAATCTCAAATGCCTCATAAGGCAACACAGAAATATTTGTGAGATTGTTATTCTCATCATAGAATGAGCACATATTACATTTTCACCTCTTTTCCAGAAGAAATTGATCAGGGCTTTAAAGTAACAGCCAAGAATTTCTTTATGTAATCTTCCACAGCAGTTTTAGAACATCTGACGCAAAAAGAAATAAATCATTTTCCATCATAATAATCATAATAAAACAAAAAATAATCATAAATTGAGTGTTTCTCATGGGGCAGGTCCTATGCTGTCCCATGATTTATCTCAATCAGTCCTCACAATGCTTCTACTGTATCAGTTGAGAAGATAGAGGCTCAGAAGGGTTAAATTACTTGCTCAAAAATCACAAGGCAAGTCTAAAAAACAAAACATATGAAGAAACAAAACAAAACAGAAACAGGCTCATAGCAAAGTGCTGCTTGCCAGAGGGGTGGGGAGTGGAGAAATGGGAGAAATAGGTGAAGGGGACTATGAGGTACAAACTTCCACTTACAAAGTAAATAAGTCACTGGGATGTAATATACAGCATAAGGAACACAGTCAATAATATTTTAATAGTTTTCTATGGGGACATATGGTAACTAGACCTATCTTGGTGATGATTTTATAATATATAAAATAATTGAATCACTCTCTTATACACCTGAAACTAATATAATATTGTTTGTCAATATAATTCAATAAAAGAGAAAGAAAAAAACCACATGGCAAGTAAGTGGTAGACTAGAATACAAATCCATGTCGGCCTGCCTCAATATCTCATCCTTCAAAAACCCAACACATCACCTCCAACTAATTATATGTTGCTTGCTTTGTATTAAAATGATTCCAATATTAAAATGCAGGAGGTGTTATAGGTAAGAGTTACAGATATGGTGAGAGAGGAGCATAGAGTTAATAATGTAGGCAGATCCATAGCAGGTAAGTTACATTATAATGTAACCAAGATGCAAATAAAAAAGATCTCTCTCTTTCTCTCTCCACCTTCCCCCCCACCCCCAGGGCTCCTGGGTAGCTCAGTTGGTTGGGCTTCTGACTCTTGATTTCAGCTCAGGTCATTATCCCAGGGTTGTGGGATAGAGCCCCATGTCAGGCTCTGTGCTGAGCACTGAGCAGGGAGCCTGCTTGAGATTCTCTCTCTCCTTCCCCCCTCCCCCTCTGCTCCACCCCCCAATTGTACTCTCTCTAAAAAAAAAAATCTCTCTCTTCTTCCCCCTTCTCTCTCTCACTCTCATTTGCCAATAAAACAAAGAGGAGACAGCTTAAAAGAAGACAATCCTTATCTTTAAATCAAGACACAGTAATTTAATGAAATACATTTTTTAAACTGATGGAATTCCAGGCAAGATTTTTAAAAAATCTTTCAAAGCTAAATTGAAACAAGCGTAAGTTCCAGTAAGTACTTAGTCTTACTGGCAGCAACATACTGAGACCTGAAGTCTTAACCTAGCTTCCTTCTCAAATACTCTAATCATGCAATAAGGCCCACCATAAACACTGTGCAAAGAAGCTCTCACTTCGCATCCCATGACTCATCTCATGCTTCAGCACCAAATGGAGATTGGCACAGATATTATATTGCACTCCTACTCAGACATTCCTTCCCTTCACCATCATTTACAGTATGCACTGCAGCTAAACTGACCCGTACATGCAACTCAATAGGCATAGAGGATTGAGTTACTCACATGAGAATCAATTTTACACTGGACTAAAATGAAAAGTTGCTTTTAAAGTGCCAGATAAGAAGCCAAAAACACACACAATTTCTTTGGAGGCAAAAACACCACACTGTCTCTTTTCTAAGATAGGGGGTAATTGTAAAATGGGCAGTAAAAGAAAGTTATTAAAATTCAATTTTCTAATCAATGTCTTGATTTCAGATCACAATGATGTCAGAAGGGGCTCAAATGGAATGATTTTTTTCTGCATAGACTTTACCTCCTGTGTTTATGGGGATTATAAATGCTTCTAAAAGTAGTCTTTTAAAAGGATGATAGCCATAGGGTGACAATGAATTAAAATGAAACAATTCTTACTGATCCTACAACAAGCCCATTTTTAGTTCTCAGGTTCCAATGGTCTTGGCCTTGGTTTAAAGTTGAAGTGAAATGTATAGATGTTTTAAAATCTGAGAACCTAAATCCAGGCGAGAACCTACATATTATCTTGCAAATCATTTATTTAATTATTGATCTGAACTTGCCATTTTGATATTAGAGATGATAGAACACATCTAGGGTACTGTTTTGACACAATTTCTGATTCACACTCCTAAGACCCATTGCTTAGGGTCCTAGGACCCACTCCTAAGACCATTGTGCCTAGGCCTAAGGCAGGTAAGTCAAAAAACCCACCCCATAATAATAATTACAGTTTATTCATGCTCTCCATTGCACCAGCAATATGTCATCAACATGGGCATATTTTTGGTTGTATAAAAAATATGAAGAATGTCACCTTTCCCATTTCTATGGTTCCTATCACTAAGTTTCCTAAGATATTAGGCTTTTTAAGTTTTTGTACCTTAGACATTTCCAGTTCAGTTTAGGATTAAGGGCTGTGCCATACAATGGGGCATGTACTTGATTTAGTGGAAGCCAATTAGCTTAATTTAGGCGGAAGATGGCATTCTGCCCTGTCTGTAGATTGAAACTTTAGTCAAATGGTACCTTTTCATAGAAGCAAGAGAAATACGTTTCATTTCCTTTGGAGTAGTTATGGTTCATTTTAAATAGCCCTAGGTAACAGACATACACATTTTTCAAGAAATGCTCCCTAAGGAATCCTCCAAAAGTGCCTACTAATGTTTATTATCCTCTATTGCATACTACAGAGACTTAATATTCAATCTACTAGCCATGGACATCAATTTCTTCCTTTGATATTCAAGGGTAAATTTAAGGGCCAATTAGATGTTCCTTGAAATGCCCCATGTGGCACTGCTGTAGCAGAAGAGAGAGTACCATTAATAAAATCTTCAAGCATGGAAGAAAACATAATGCTACTTATATTCCTATTTTGAATTTGAAGTTACTTTGAAGTTACTCTAATTTCAATGGCAACTCTATCTACAGTCAAAGATTATTCCTGAAGGATCAGACTATGTAGAATTATTAAGGGATCAAATTAATAACACCTATCTTCTCACAAAGTATAGGCAGTTAACATGTCTATGCAGAGTTACTGAATTAATAGCATAGGCTATATAGCCATCAATAGAAAATCTTGTCATATTTATATTTTAAATTTGAGTCACTGCTCTTTTCTGGAATTTTATGTTGTATTTTTTAATTTTGCTAAGGAATCTCACCATGACATTTTCCTGAGGATCATAAATTAAAGCATTTTTTTCTTCTTCTTACTTTACCACATCTGTGTTTTCTTCCTGCTTTGCTTCCTTTTCTCTCTTCCTGTTTAATTCAACTAAATCCGCATTCACATCTAACATTATCTTCTTTCTAGAAATTTTTAGGGAGAAGTTCCTATTTTTTAAAAATACAATTGTATTTTTATTTTCCACCTCATTTTCCTTTTCCTATTATTCCCAAGTCCTTATCTCAGAGTCCCAAAAAGATCAGTGTTCAGTGAGCTGGGAATTTCTAGCTTCTGCCAACTCTAGTGACTACTGTGTCTAGAATCCAGGAAAGGTAAGAGGAAAAGGGAATACTGTCCCCTTTCCTTCTTCCTCCATTCCCTGAGCTACCTGGCAGAGTAGTGAGTAGACCTACCACCCAAAAACACTGTAGTTGTGGCTGGATGACACTGTATGAAGAAACAAGAAATACACTGGAAAAAAATTTCATCGTGAAGCATGGAAATGAGGGTGGGGAAGGTACTGAACAATGGTTAATAGATCACTTGGAGAGAGGGAGAGAGGGAGAATTCCACAACTTGAAAGCACTTTATAACAGTGGTCATTGATTCTTTTTTCAGTGTGTTAAGTGGCTTACTAGGGTTATACAGATTGACAGATTGAAAAGATGACTGCAGGATTAAAGTGACAGAACTGAAATGCATGGTCCATGATATCTGCTGCTGTAAGAGCAATGGAGTTTTTTTTTAAAAGGAAGAGCTTCCAAGAAATGGCAAAAGTAGAAAATGGGACAACTGGGTCCATTTAACTCTAGAAAGAGAAAGCTGCCTGGAGGAAGTCAGGCATCTCCAATTACAAATAGGGTAGGTGGGTGCTGCTGAGTTATTTGTTTTTTATTCCCACCGAAGCCAAGACAAAAGGAAATGAATTTAAATTGCAACAGGAGGGATTGAAGTTAGACATTAAGGGAAAAAACCTTCCTGATGAGAAGGCTGGTGAGATAATGGAACACATAATTGAGAAGGCTGTGGAAGCCTCCATCCCTGGAGATGCTTAAGAATAAACATCTATCTTTCTGGGGTCATTTTAGATACAGAATGGCCTGAAGTATTAGAATGGAGACTTTTAGATTTATCCTCCAGCCCTAAAGCACTATTGTGTTTATGTAATGAGACAGGCTGGGCAGGGGTGCATCCGTCCACGGAATCGACCATGACCAGGGATGGGAAGCAAGCAGCAATGCTCTTCTTTTGACCTTGCTTGATCAGAGCAATTCTCAGAGCACCTGAGCAAAAGCCTGCACTCAGGTGTGGCTAATCTCCTAATAGTTCATGAATGAGTCTCCTGAGGATTTCACAGGGTACAACAAGTTTGGACCATGCTCCTTCATTAAGTAAAGGGACTGAAAAAATGTCTTCATTTAGAAAGGGAAGCAAATTGTTTGTAATGTGATGCAGAGACTGAAGTTTGCTTATCTTGTTATTACCAAGAATAATCCAGTATGACACCTAGACTGGTTTTGAGAGCAGCCAGCTGTCCTATATCATTTCAGGGCCAGAAAAGAGACATATTGCATACGCCAATCCATCTAGCATAGGGCCTACTGTGTGCAGACTCTGTGCTAACAGCGAGGGGGTACCAAGAGCACAAACGAAACCTTTGACCTCAAGGAGCCCACAGCTGGCTTGGGTTAGGAAATATTGATCTCTATAATACAACGCAATCCCATATATAGTGGGAATGCACAAACGAGGATGAAACCATGACCTAGGCAGAGAGGGGTACTAGAAGTGTGTGGAGAGGCAAGAATGGTCTCAGAAAAAATCTGCAAATACTGAAAAGATGACAAGTCAGCTGGCTAGAGTAGGCAAGATGGGAATCCTAGGTAGAGGAGCTACATGCCTGGGGACAAGAGAACATCTTCCTTCTGGGAGCTGCAGGTAGGTCAGAATGGTAGCTGGAAACATTGCTAGTGGCAAGCGCAAGAGAAGGGGCCGGAGACACAAAAGCCAGATCATGAAGGGACTCATGCGCCATGGCAGATAACTGGGAGTTTATCGTGAAGGCAACCAGGATTTCAAACTCTAAAGAGAGATGATCAGATCACATACGTCTACACAGGCTGCACAAGGTAAGTAAACTCAGCTAGCAGCATAGTGGGCTGAGATTTCTCAGTACGCAGATAGTTGTTGGGTTAGATGAGCATTCAAATAATTACCAGGCTGGTTAAGAGTCATACACCCAAGCCATGGTCCTATTTTTATTGGGGTTAAGCTGCTGTCTAAAGCCTCAGTCAGGCAAGCCTGCTCCCTCATCCTGCCTCTATGCCCGATAGCTAAATGATGAGGTCATAAAACTGTGGGCAACTCTTGGCATTTATTTCTTTAAAAAAAAAATCATAGTTGGCTAACTCCTCTCTTAAAGAGCAGCTTATATCACTTATATCCTCCTGACATCAGGAATTAAAAAAGAAAATGTCAAGACTCACAGAGTTCTACTTTATCATCATTAAATATCTTGCGGTTTTAGAGCAATTATCATTGTGCTTTACCCATCAGCTATGCAATGTTTATTCCTGGTCTCCTACAGACACGAAAATGTTTAGGAAATCAACTACGAAGATAAGTGTGGCCATTGGGGACAATTCTCTTGCTGACGATCATTTTCACCAAAAGCAGGGAGCAGGGTTATGAATCATCTGTGACCACTTATGCTTAAGCTGAATACATTAAAATTTAATGGTTTCGACACAAGAAGCCAGTCATAAGTCTGCACATCAAGGCACTAATGTGTTGGGCCTAATTGTACTTAGATGAAGTAAGTAAGGAATGCATGGCAGCCAACTATATTTTGCTGTAAAATGAAAATCATGAATCTCTAATCACAAGTGGGGAGTCTTTTTTTTTTTATAATTCATTATTCATGATTTCATTCACTTTAAATTATTCATTTTCTCAAATGTTATTGCTACAGCCTTTTAAACTTTTCTATTCCTCCACTTTCAAGTGATAAATGCCTGAGAACTTAGTGGTCTCAGGTCTTCCAATACAATAAAGTGTTTTTTCAACATGTTGCTGACTTCTCACAATTATTCCAGTTTATGAATGCAGGTTGGCTATTCAAGGTTAGGATTGCCACCTTCCATTTGGTCTAAGAGATAAAAGGTTTATAAAAAATGTTCTCTTTCTAGAATTGTCATTCCTGATTGTCATTCTCTCTGAGAGAGAGAAGGAAACACAGAATCCGATGAAGGCTCCAGGCTCTGAGCTGTCAGCACAGAGCCTGATGCGGGGCTCGAACTCACAAACTGTGAGATCATGACCTGAGCTGAAGTCAGAGGCTTAACCGACTGAGCCACCCAGGTGCCCCACAATTAAAGTCTATTTTATCCTGAAATCACCTCTTCAGTTAAGTAAGTACAATTTATCCCCAATTTTCCTCACATCATTCTATGAACTGACTGCATGAGCCATCATGCTCATTACTCTACCCAAGTAATCAGCAGGGCCACAAGCTATAACCTAGAACTTGGGACAGCTGTGAGTAGATGACTGCATCACAGAATCTCATTGGGAAGGATCCTGAGAACCTAACAGTTAGAGGTACAGAAAAAGAAACTGAGGTTCAGAGATTGAGTAAAAACCCATCTTCCTGTATTTCAGCCTCTTATACTCCATGGAGGATGCCCCTAGCCAACTGTAGGATCTGTGAAAAGAAGAGATCCTAGAAGCAGCCTGGAGTACTATCAACTTGGATTGATTCCTTAGAAATGCCACAAATCTATGTGCAGCTTGTTTCAGACTGAACCCCCCTCTTGAGAAAGAGAACACACTTTGACGAGGACCACCCCTCCTCAAGTGTCATGGTCCACCATCACTGCTTCCTGGTTAGCGTCTCCTCTAAAGAGATCATTAACCAGACCATTTGGTACAAAGGATTGATGTTAAACGCAAAAGGAAAGGAACTAAATAGGTCAGGTTAATAGAGACTAAAGTCTGAGAGTTACTGAAACATATTTTCACAATAAAAAACAAAGTCTGACTGGTACCTTTGAGCATTGTATGCTTTCTCAAATTAAGTGATGCTTCTGGCTAGCACACAGTGTGTTACTACAATAAGGAAACCTTAGATTCAGATATTAAATATGAATTAATGATGATGGCCTTTTAAGTAATTCAAAAAGGTACTCAAATGGAAACTGAGTGCATAATTACTAGACATTCTTGGCAAATGCTAATGAAAAAAAGTAAAAGATCTTCAGATAAGTAGTCCAATTAAGCACCCTGGGATTACTGAGAGATAATTTTACAAGTTTTCAAGACAGGGTTATTGTGGGCTTTTTTTTTTTTTTTTTTTTTTTGAGTACTAAGTTTTTTATAACACTTCTTTGAAATATTATTATTGGCATTTGTAGGAGACCTGAAGCAGGGAGAGGAAAGGTAACTGGTCTTGTTATAAAATCCATGCCTGAAATGATAAAGGCTGAAAAAACGGGGCTTAAGTAAATATTTGCTAAATAACTGATGAGCCAGATAAACACTAGGGGGAACACTAGGGGGAAAAGCTTAAGTTTCAACTCCCAGTCCCACATACAACCTTTAGATTAGGCCGGTCTTCTTTTAGACAGGCTTGTACTTCTCATTACTTATGAAAACAAGATTTTGGAATGCCTACTGAAGTCATTCAATTTGCCCTTTTGTACCTTAGGCGGCTAACGTGGCAATATAATTTACAGAGGATACATTATGTTAGACTTTACAAAGGTTCTGTGATGTTCTCAGATGCCCACCAAGGAGTCCAGCAAATTGACACCTCTCAAGTCATTTTCCTGGCATCCTGAGATGAATTTAGTGCCAGGTCTTCAAATGTGAATAGCTCATATGTCATCCCATTATGCCACCTGGCCTCGGACCAGCACACCTTTAAAATAGATTTATTTAGGCTATAAACTTACAGGACAGTGCCTCTGTCTTCAAATATATTACATTTAAACAGCTGGGAAAATAAAATTCTAACTTTCCAAGGCTGAAAGCTCTGAGGCCAATTTGAAGTATGAAGAGCACTATCAAATCCTGTTACAGACACAAATTTAGATGATGTTTTATAACATATTAAAGAAAAAAACTCACAGAAAGCAAATTTTATGATGGGAAAACTTTTGAGGGTTCACCATATTTGTATTGAATACTATTCAATATAGAAAGGAATAGAGGTTTCACAGCTTCAGTTAGAGGGTAGTTCCAGATAAGGGAGCATATTCCACTAGAATATCAGAATATATCACTCTCTTTATGTCAACAAACACTAATCCCTATTGCCCTGGAAGACACTTGTTATCTCATGAATCTTTGTAGATTATTAATTAACCTGTAAGAAATTAGGCTGTGTCTCAAGAAAAATCACCTAGTGACACTGGGAATCCAAATACGCATTCCTATATAACATCATGCTCTGCCAGTTGTATAAACAAAGAGAGCAGTCACATATTTTGTGCCCCCATGGATCTTATGTTTTAACTTAGAATGCACATATAGCAACTAGAGAACTAGACAGTGTAACATGAAGTGCCAGTGGGAAGTACTGAAAGTTACAAATATTAGTTTTAAGCATGTGAGATTACTAACTTTATTTATTCTACTGGAGTTAGAATAATGAGCAAAGGGTAGAATATTCAGAGAAGACTTCCTGCAGGAAAAGTAGACATGAGATAAGCACTCAAATTCAACATGAATGAACCAAACCTATCATTCTTCTCCCTCAAGCTTTGTTCTCTTCCAAAGATGCTTTTTTGATGAATGGCCCATTGGCCAACTGGAACAAGCAATCCAGGAGCCCTCCTAATACTTCTCTTTTACACTCAACCCTGATCTCTAATCAACTACCAGTTGTTAATTTTATCTCCTGAAAAATTTCTTATATCTATCTGCTCTTCTTGATCTCTACTGCTACTTCCCAAGACTGAGCCTCTATCATCTCTTGCCTTCATAGTATTTACCTTGTTTTGTAACTGAATACATGATTATTTAATTGATAATATAGGCTTCGTGATGGGAGATATCATGTCTGTTCTGCTCACCATCAATTTTCCACTGCCTTCAACAGTACCTGGAACATAAGGAAGTAAAGAAATTGGTCTAATGGAGCTAAGGTTCAAGATAAAGAAGAAGGAACAAAACTAGATCAGATTATGAAGGTCTCGGTCCTAAAACAAAAAGCCTGGTATTGTTCTCATTAGGAACAGGGCTGATATTGTGTCCACGTGAAGAAATAACAAGATGAGGAGAAAATACTGATTTGTTAGATAAGGTGTTTAAATTTGCTATTTCTTTTAAAAAAATAGGTTAACAAGACAAATAAAACTTGATTTCCCTTGACAATTTAGGAATAATTCACACCCATGAAATATAGAAAAGAAGAAATGCTACAAAATCTGTAAGAGCTCAGTGGAAGTATGTCAGTTCCCACCTCTGCCCTCATCTTGCTCCATCTCAGCAGCACGTGACAACGCTGACCTTGGAAACCCTCCCCTCTCTTGGCTTCCACGTGGCTACTTTCTCACAGTTTTCCTGTTACTCATTCCTTGGCTACTTCTCCTCAATTTCCGATGTTGGTTCTTGCCCTTCTTCCTGACCTCTAGATGCTGGAAGGCCTCAAGGTTTAGATGAGGCCCCCTTCTCTTTTCTCTTTCCACATAATTAGCCCATTCAGTTTCAAATACCATACAGAGGCTGCTGTCTCCCTACTGTCTCTCTACAGTCCTGGCTTCTCCCCTGAGTTCCAGACACCTCGACATTCACAAGTGGGTGTCCGGAAGACCTCCTGAGTGGAACAGATCCAAACAGATCTTTTATTTTGTACCCGCCCCCCCCCCCCCACTTAATCCACATGCACACACACACTGTTCTTCCCTCAAACTTCCTATCTTACCAATACCACTACGGTCCGCCTCGCTACTAAAACCAACATTCCAGGTGTCTTCTCTGCTTCCTTCCCTATGTCACTGCTTACTTGTAATCCATCACCATGTGTTCTATGGCCTCTAAAATATGCCCTAGAGCTCTCTAATTCTATCTCTGTGGCCACAACCCCAGTCATCGTTGTCTATTGCCTACATTTCTACAATAGTCTCTCTGGCTCTCCCCCTGTTTCCACTCCAGCTGTTTTCCAAATCATTCCCTAACAGTAGCCATAGTAATTCTTAAAAACACAGACCAGATCACATAATTTCCCTCCTTGAAAACCATTTGATGGCTTCCCACTACTCACAGGATGACATCTAAATTCCTTACTGTGGAATGTAAGGAATACATGACTTGGCTCTCCCTGCCACTCTTCCTCATTAAGATCAAGCCAGGGAGGCTATGTGTCTTTTGAATACACCAATCCCTTTCTTCACTCAAGGCCTCTAAATTCTTTAATTTCCAGTTTTATTAAGGTATAACTGACAAATAAAATTGTAATTAAAGTGTGCAGTATGATGATTTGCTATACATATATATTATGAAAAGATTTCCCCATTGAGTTAATTAACATACCCATCACTTCACATATTTACCTTTGTGTGCGTGCATGTGTGTGTGAAAGACAGAGAGAAAGAGAGAGGGAGGGTGAGAGAGAGAGAATGAAAGTTTATGTTCTACTCTCTCAGCAAATCCAGGCCTTTAAATTCTATTCCACGAGCTTAGAGCAATATGCCCCTGGTTCTTCATTTTCTCATCCCTCTGTTCACGGAAGCCTTCCCCAATAATCCTGTCTACAGTACCTCTACCCCCACTCTCTCAACTCCCTGTTTGTTTCGGTGCACATAATACAACCCAAAACTCTCTTCTTTAGCTGTATAATGGTTTATTGTCCATCTTCTCCACTAGAATATAAGCTCCATGAGAGTAGGAATACTGTCTGTGCTCTTAATATATTCCAGTGCCCAGTATAGTGCCTGGAACATGGTGGTATTTTTTTAAATGTCTCTTAAATGAACAAAAAATAGTCCTTTTTCATGCATAAAACTCCTTTCCCCCTTTTAAGAACTTCCATGTATCCATTATGCTCCTAATATTGGTCCCTAGGCCAAAAAATGAATTGTTTACAGATGGTGTTATTTAGCTTCATCCCAAATTTATATTTAAGAGACTACAGTATAATTTGTAGAGTTTACAAGTCTAAAGGGGAAGAAAAAGAAGATAGTTAATATAGTGAAACAGAGGAGAACTGAGCAAAGCTTAGAAATGGGAAGGTGGCAGCAGAAAATAAAGGGTAGACAGTTCAACTGAGAAGAATATGAGGCTACAAGATCCCTGAGGAAATAGGAAAACAGAAGAAGATATAAGTCATCCATCAGCTGTCTTTCAGATACCCACTGACATGGCAGATGCTGAGCTGAGTATACGATAGTAACACAGACATGGTCCCTCTTCTCATGAAACTTATAGTTTAGTGAGAGAAATATTAAACAAACCCACAATGAAGTTATAATTATGAACCATGCTTCATGCTACGAAGAAAAAAATCTGAGAGGCCATGAACAAGAATGAGAAGGGTCACAGAAGATTTCTCATGGGAAAGTGATCTATAATTTGGGACCTAAGGATAAATTAGCTGGTGAGCATGTAGATCTGTGGCAGGGGGTAATTTTGGGAGGTGGATAAAGGACAGTATTCAAGGCAAAGGGAAGAGCATATGCAAAGACCAGAGGCAGAAAAAATCTTGATGAGTGGAACTGAAGGGAGACTTGTGGGCCAAAGGGAATTCTGGGGAAACTGCTGGCAGAGAAATGGATGGGAAGAAGGAAGCAGAGTCCTGTAGGGCAAGGTGACAAGTCTGAGTTTCATCCTGAGACCAAACGTGTCTTCTTCAGAGAAAGAACAGAAAGATAAAAGATGAATAAAATTATAAACATCTAAAATAAACCAATGGGAAGTAGAGTTTTGCTTTGGACAGCCTTGATCTTCATGGAATGATGACTTCTGTATAGTTTGGGGGAGGAAAAGAGGTTGGAGCTTGAGCAAAATCACAAGGATTAACTTCTGTTGAGAATGAGACAGCAAATCAATCAAAACCAAGTAAATAGAACTCTGATTAGCAGAGAAAGGCCCAGGTGAAATCATAACAGCATTAGAGGAAACAAAAGCAGTTGGGCCAGTTTTATGATTAATTTTAGCAACAATTTCCAGTCCCAGAGTAGATCCAAGAAAAGCCAAAGATTTACTCAGGACTGGAGACTAACAAGGGATCTAGGATGAAAATCCACAAAGTTCTACAAGGCAGAGTAAAAAAAGGGCTAGTGGAAAGGCAGACAGAGGTGGAGTGGGTGTGCTGGAAGGTGGAGGTTGGAAGGAAGAGAATTGAGTGAGAGGAAACTGGGAAAGAGAATATAATGTTCAGGAAAATGATTCATTTAAAATCAGTTTCACAAGATTATGTTGAGCATCTTCTGCATTCCAATTATACTAGATTCTAGGGATGAATTCTAGGAAAATGAAATGGTATAACACAAAAATAAGAATAAACTCAAAATTAAAATGTGATGAAAATAATACGAAAATTGTTTTTATGATACAAAATGTGCTAATCATCACTACAGATAGTTAGGAGATTTATTTGTTAGGTAAATTTCTCAAGAATTACTTTGGATTCTTTTCTAAAAATTCAAATACATTCTTTTATCATAAAGCTTTGAAAAATATAGTGCCCAAATAATACTAATAGTAATAAACTTAACTATAATATTATAGAACTAAACAATTATTTTAACTAGTCACATAAGCAATCTGTCCCAAACAATAAAATATGCTCTCCCTCCATTTCATTTATGAAGAAAAATAGAAAGAGGCTGTAATCATAAGAAAGAGGGGTGCCTGGGTGGCTCAGTCAGTTGAGCATCCAGCTTCGGCTCAGGTCATGATCTTGCGTTCGTGGGTTCGAGTCCCGCATCAGGCTCTGTGCTGACAGCTAGCTCAGAGCCTGGAGCCTGTCTTCAGATTCTGTGTCTCCCTCTCTCTCTCTGACCCTACCCTACTCACACTGTCTCTCTCTCTCTCTTAAAAAAAATAAATAAAACATTAAAAAAAATTTTTTTTAATCATAAGAAAGATACAGACACAATGGTTTATAATTGGGGTCTCAATTATGGTATGGTAAAGGATGTGTTTTTCAATGGAAATAATGAGGTATGAAGTGTATAATTCATACACTTATAAATGTATAAGTTATGATAGTCTGGTGTTCTACTAATTTTGAAAGATGTTTTTATCTCTTAAAAATATATAAAACATGTAATATCAGGTAACTTACTTGTACAATACACAGTCACATACACTGATAAATGACCCCCTTGACAAAGTTAACTTTATTTTTTCACTGAAACCCATAAGGTTTCTTTCTTTCTTTTTTTAATGTTTATTTTTGAGGGGGGGGAGGGGCAGAAAGAGATGGAGACAGAGAATCTGAAGCAGGCTTCAGACTCTGAGCTGTCAGCACAGAGCCTGACACCGGGCTCGAACTCACGAACAGTGAGATCATGACCTGAGCCAAAGTCGGATGCTTAACTGACTGACCCGCCCAGGTGCCCCATGAAACCCACCAGGTTTCTATACCTGAGACCTTAATATTTGCCCTTGCACTTGCTCATAACTAGAGAGCCATCAGCTGGAGCCTCGCACCCCTTGCCATGCTATTCGCCAGTACAATGTGCTTGCTTCTTGTTTTATGGTTGCCGTCACTTCCAAGCTTATTTGTAACAAATGCCAAAAGTATCTCAGAGCAACCAACGTGCAAACACCTATACTAAATAAAAACCATCCTATCGGTATTAGCATAAATCATGGCTTCTGAAAGCTGGAGAGTGACATCACTTTATTTTTTGCTAACATTTTCCACACAATATTGGAACATGGCTCTGAAAGCACACTTGAAAGAAATATAAAAATTCTGAATTACCAAAATACTTATTTTCAAATAAAAAAGTAAAGATTTTAAGAACTAAATGCTACTTTTTAAAAAAAACATAAGAGTTTAGCCATACCATACAGAGGAATAAAACTAAAGCTACTTTACTTTTTAGAACTGGAGGGCACCTGTGTGGCTCAGTTGGTTAAGCGTCCACCTTCAGCTCAGGTCATGATCTTGCAGTTCACGATTTCGAGCCCCGCATCAGGCTCTGTGCTGACAGCTCAGAGCCTGGAGCCTGCTTCGGATTCTCTGTCTCCCTCTCTCTCTCTCTGCCCCTCCCCCGATCTCTCTCTCTCTCTCTCTCTCAAAAATAAACATAAAAAAAAAAGAATTGGAAACTTATATGCTCTAAAACCACCAGAAACAAGAGAATTGTTTCTCATATTAATTGTTTAAGAAATACCCACATTACACATAAATCAGAAGGGACTGACTATCCCAACAATTTACTTGAATAAACACATTAAAAATCGGGTTTCTTTAAAGTTTAGTATAAGAAGATTCTTTAAAACGTTGGCATCATGGACCTGACTTCATTCAGCATGACAGCTCAAATTGGGGAACAACGTCTCTACTTGCGAGGGTTGCTCAGTGTCAGCAGAGCTGATCCTATTTTAGACCAGGTGTATTGGCCAGAATTAAAAATAACTAAGACATAGGAACGGGCCAAACTGTATGGACTGGCCAATCTACCTTGTATATGTTTTAACATTTTTAAATGAAACATTACACATATGTATAACATTTTTAAATGAAAATAATGGGATATAAAATAACTTTTAATTACTCTCTCATGTGAGCCACTGATTGGTCAATTGCTTTGAAGCAACTGAAATACTTTAACCAGCCACCCTAAAATATAAAGGAAAATGAAAAAAAATACAACTTTAATAATATTCATCAATTTACAATGAAAACAGAGAAATGTATTCTTTTAAAAAGTTTTTTTTAATGTTTATGTTTTTGAAAGAGAGAGAAAGAGAGAGGGCAAGCAGGGGAGGGGCAGAGAGAGAGGGAGACACAGAATCCTAAACAGGCTCCAGGCTCTGATATGTCAGCACAGGAGCCTGATGCAGGACTCGAACCCAAGAACTATGAGATCTTGACCTGAGCAAAGTTGGACGCTTAACTGACTGAGCCATCCAGGCACCCCAAGAAAATTTTCTTATTGTTGAAGATGCAATTCCCTGCACAGATAGTGGGTATTGGGAATAAAAGTTGAAGGTTACAATTTTGAGGTGAATCAGTAAAACCTTACTGCTGAAGACAGAGCCACTGAGGCAGCAAAAGCTGAAGTGGGGTAAAAGCCGAGGGGAGAAAACTCGAAAAACTGTTAACAGTTTGTGGTGAATCTGTAGAAATCCCTTCATATTAGCAACCGCTGGAATAAATGCCAATTTTTTTATCCTCATATTTGAAGACAAAACAGCCCCAAATATGAATAGAATATGGAAGAAAAGTTCTTTTTTAAATAATGCAAGCCTCAGAGATAAATATCTTCCTGAGGGATGCTCCAGAGTATTGAGATACTCTTTCTCTTGGCCAACCTTGTTATTTTTAAAGATGCCACAAATTACACAGAGTTAGGGTTTCTATTGTAATATTTCTTCTCAGAAAAGCCAGCTCACATTTATAGCTGGGTGAGGGTACAAATGGGCATTTTACAGATTTGTCCATATGACATGACTAAAGGCAGAGGTATAGTGATGTGCTTTTAAAAGTTATTTAATTTATCCTCCTGCTTTCAGGCAGGGTTTTTCCCAAATTATCTTTAGACTGTCGAGTAGCCACATTAGTTTAAACATCTGCAAGGAAGGAAATTCCTCAAACTCCCCTGGTATTTTATTCTTGTATTAACAATCCTACTTCCAAGAACGGGGCTTTGGTCATCACATTGTAATTAGTTACCAGCCAGCTTGTCTATCAACAAGTATTTGCTAAGTACACACAGGGAGAATGTTATTCTGTTAGGTCTTTGATAGTAGACCTTCCCCTGTAGTTACTCCTAATTGCTTCTCCTGTCAAACACAACTCTAATCCTGGATTCAAATATTCTTCCACTAAATTTCCATTCATCCCATTATGCACTCCCTATTACAATGGATAAGAAGGAGCATCCTACTAAAAACGGAATGTTTTCTTTCCTTATACAATACAGTTTGATGTTCAAATCAATTTTGAAAGGTTTTGTTTTAAAACAAGAAGGTGTTATCTCAATATTTCAAGTGAGGAAACTATGGCTCCAAACAAATAAGTATCTGCACAATTACTAAATGGCTGACTTGTCCTTCCCAGAGTGGCTCTTGCAAATCATTTTAATTTACCGTCTCACCGTTCACCCCTTCCTGCTCTCTCACAGATTATTATAAAACTTTACTCAGCAGCTGGGTTTCATTAAACTTTTCTTTTTTTAAGTCTCCATATATTTCCAACTTACATCTGGGTTCTCATTTCTTCTCAAAAACAAACTCTATTCAGTTTACCTATGTTCCAGATTATTCCTCTGCCTCCTCAAAGTTTCCCATTTAACATGAATGTTGCATTTTAGCACTCTCATCTTGCCACCACCTCCTGACCTTCAAACACCTCTAAACATCGTTTTAAAAACATTTTTTTAAACATGTATTTATTTTTGAGAGACAGAGAGAGACAGAGCATGAGCAGGGGAGGGGCAGAGAGAGAGGGTGAAACACAGAATCTGAAGCAGGCTCCAGGCTCTGAGCTGTCAGCACAGAGCTGGATGTGGGGCTCGAACCCACGAACAGTGAGATCATGACCTGAACCAAAGTCAGACGCTTAACTGACTGAGCCACCCAGGTGCCCCTAAACATAGTTTTTGAACAAAAGGAAAAGAAAAGAAATACAAACTACTTCTTCCATCTTGTACCTTCCAGTTATGGAGGGATCTTTGCTTGAGCTTCTTCTATCCTTGAGAGTATTGACATCACTTCTTCTGGAATTGCTTGAAATTCACTCCTCCCCACAGAACCACTTCTTTTCCCAGATCTGTGGTTCAGCAGCTAAATCCCAAATGCAGTGTTTCCCTCCCTATGCACATTCTTCGAGGTTTCATCCAATTGCAAAGCTTTAATGATGAGCTCTAAGCCCAGGATACTAATATCTACTTTGTAGGTCTCCATCTTTCCCCTAAGCTAGAATTCCTCACATCCAGCTCTTGACACACATCCCTTCTTAGATGCATCTCAAACATATTTGAAATGAAGCACATTATCCATAACAAACAAAATGCACTTGCCAACTTAATCATTTCTATCAATGGCAACTAAAAAATGTGATGGACGATCTGTAGTGTTTGTCATACCTCCCTTATCCTGCATACCGCTGTCACATTAGTACTTCTAGAACACTGCTTTTTATAAGTCACGTACAGCATAGGAACCTATAATAGCTCCCATTACCATCTGCACTATGTGTGATCTCTTTTATCCAGCTTTTCAAGTTCTTATATTATTAGTGTTTTCTGATCTACCCAACTGGATTTCTAATCTGAAACTTAGCCAGTTTACTTACAGACCCACATCTGCTTGCTTCACTAACGCTATGTATAATATCTGCCACCACCCTTTTTAAAAGTCCAAAACTTAGGCCTACTTCAAGACTTACCCTCTTTATAAAAAGCTTCACGGATTCATTCTAAAAATATAAGGTAAGCCAGTGTCAATTTCCTATTTTTGATACTGTACTACAGTTCTATAAAATGTCACCATTAGAGAAAGCTGAATGAAGGGAACGTGGAATTCTAGGCTGTATTTCTGCATCTTCCTATGAAACCACTATTCAAAATATTCTGGTATTTTATATTATTTCAAAATAAGAAGTTTAAAAAATATATAGTGGGCATCAACTATATATGTATATATGTGCCAGGCGTAAGTGGGGTGCTGAAGTCACAAAGAATAACATACTGAACCTTCCATGCATGTTTACCTTCTATCTGGGAGTGTTATGGACTGAACTGTGACCTCCCCAAAATTCACAGATTGAAGTCCTAACCCCCCATGTGACTGTATTTAAAGGTGGGGCTTTTAAAGAGGTAATTAAGGTTAAATAAGGTCATAAGGGTGGGGCCATAATCCAAAAGGACTGCTATGCTTATAAAAGGAGAAAGAGGCACCAAGAATGTGCACATACAGAGAAAAAGACCATGCAAGGACACATATAAAAGGTGGCCATCTGCAAGCCCAACAGAAAGAACTCAGGAGAAACCAAACCTGCCAGCACCTTGATCTTGGAGTTGCAATCGCCAGAACTGTGAGAAAATACATTTCTGTTGTTTAGGCCAGAGCCTGTGGTGTTTTGTTATGGTGGCCTTAACAACCTAATATAGGAGTGAAGGATGAAGTAAAAATATTACACCTATGGTACCATATGATAAGCACTATAATAGCCATATGCCTAGAGACCAAGGAGCATAGAAGACAGAAGTGCCAGGAAGACTAGGGAATGCTTCGTGGAACATCATTTCAGAAATTAGTGGTAATTTTACCACCAGCCAAAGACAGACTCTCTAAGCCAAGAAAAACTACAGAAACTGCAAAGCATGGCATATTTGATTCAGTATCAGTAAAGGATCTTAAGGATAAAAGTGCAGGAGATAACAGCTAGAAGGATAATGTTGGTCCATTTCATAAGGAATGCTGTATTTCAGGCTTACGCCTTTTGATTTAATGTGGTAGGCAAGAGGAAGCTATAGAATATTTTCAAGCAGGTAAGTAACACACCCAGATCCCTATTTTTGCAAAGAAACTCATACTTATGGAAAACTATAAATTCATTACAGATGCACACAGATTTAGCTACAAAAATATTTACTAAATAATTACTTATCATCCTAAAATCAAAAATCATATATTTGACAAAAGGGGAGTGATTAAGTATGTAGCTATTAAAATAATGTATAATATTTAATAATGCAATAATGATATAATGAAAGTTTTTAAAGTGGGTTATAAAGCAGTATGTGCAGTATGACCCAATTTTATAAAACAAAAATACATATATGCAAAGAAAAAAGATTGGAAGGATATGTGTACACGGACACACATAGAATACATCTATGTACATACACTACATAAATTTAAATATAGTAGAGTTTATATCTATTTATTTGAGGGTGGTTAGAATTATTAGTGATTTTTAATATTATTATCCCCTAAATTTCTACAAAACATGTTTTATCTGTGTATTAAAGATATGAATTGTTTTTAACAATTTTATTACAATTCACATATATAATTCACATTTTTGAAATATATATTCAGTGGTTTTTATTACATTCACAGAGTTGTGCAGCCATCACTACAACCTAATTCTAGAATATTTTTCTCACTCCAAAGGAAATCTCATACCTTTTAGCTATCACTATCCATTTCTCCACCCCTACCTCACCCCCAGCCCTAGGCAACCACTAATATGATTTCCATCTCTATGAATTTAGCAATTCTGGACATTTTCTATGATTGGAATCATATAACATATAGCCTTTTGAACTGGGTTTCTTTCACTTAGCATAATGTTTTCAAGGTTCATTCATGTTGTAGTTCTTTATATTGCTAAAGAATATTCCACTGTATGGATATGCCATATTTATCTATTCATCAACTGATAAATATTTGGATTGGTTCCATTTTTTGGCTATCATGCTGTTATGAACAATCACAAGTTGTTTTTTATGGTAGTACTAAAAATAAGGGAGGAATGTTAATATAAGAAGACTATTGGTAGGTCATTTTAAGAGCCTGACTAGGACACAGGGGCATTAAGTAAGGTAATAGCAGTGTGGACAGTGAAAAGAGATATATTTAGGACATGCCACCATCAAGTTTCGGTAACTGACTGAATATGGGCAGTAAAGGCAATAGAGAGTCAAAGCTGTTCTGAGGCCCCTGGCCTGGACATTGGGTAACATCATCCACTGAGATGAGACATGCAGAAGGAGGTGAGTTCAGGCATGTGCAGGTGGAGAGGCCTGTGGGGTACTGATGGAGACACGTGAAACCTGGAAGAGAGGTCAGACAGATAGGTCCAAACTTAGAAATCATGGAATACTGTGAATGAGACTGTCCAGGAGAGCATGAAGACAGAATACCACGAGTCAAGAGACAGGAAAAGGTACAAGAAGCCACAAAGCAGACTGGAAAAGACAGGCCTGAGGGGACAGGGACAGTTTCCAATAGTGAAAGAAAAGCCAAGGAATGAAAATGTTCTAAGGAAATGGTCTCAGTGTCAAAGGGTACAGAGCAGCCAAATGAGTTGTAGGCAAAGTGTCCACCAGATTTAGCAACTATGAAGTCCCTCATGAAAGGGTGAAAATATTACTCAGAGATCAGTAATAGGCATAATTTGGCTTACTTCCAGGGAGGAGATGCAGGAAAGGAGTTGGGATGCAGGCAGAGTCCATGAACTAGCTGCATACATTTATTCAAGGAGTCCTGGGACTTGGGCTCATTTATCAGATCAGAAATACAAATAACCCCATAAATGCATGGTCCTTGCCTTCGAACGACTTATTTCCTTATGGGAATAAAAAAAAACATTAATTTTCCTGATTTATGAAGTTAGTCCATGTTTCTTCCTTACCACCAATTCTGATACAATTATAGTTATTTTCTTCGGGCTACTTTCTGTCATGTTCCCTTCTTATGAGTTATATATTTTTTTGTAGGAAAACGTATACAGCATACGGAAAAGAACGAGTAGAAGGATACTTAGTACCTGTAACTCCCCCACCCAGAGTAATCACCATTAATACATACCTTAGTTTATATGTTTCTGAACCAGATTTTGGGAAGTATATAGCTGAAGTTCAACCTTTTGCTTTCTGCCTTTCCTGACTTACTTAAAAAGACCTATCCTGCTTGCATTACCTATGTATCTGCCTTTATTTCCTTCTGTGTTTTGTGATGTCATTTTTTTACACTTAAACCTCTTAGCTACCTGAAATGTATTATAGCACACGGTATGGACTAAGTAATCTATTTTTTTTTCTCCAATGGTTGGCAAGTTCACAGCACCATTTTTAAACCCATCTTGTCCTCTCTCCATCACTTTGAAATGGAGGTCTCATTTCACATGAGGTCTGAGTTAAGATTAGTGCATTCTAAATTCTTATATATTTAATTGGCAGACAGGGAGATGAATTCTATTCTTTATAGAAGTTCTAATGATCCCAAGTAGTCACAGAAAAGCAAAAGTATAACACAAAGATATTCACTCAAAAACTAATGGACCACTTTTAAAATTAGTCTCTCCTTAAATATCTTTCCACATTTACCGCTAGATGAATCTCATCTGCTATCAACTTTTTACATGGGTTCATCTCTCCCCAACTGTTGGAAATTATTGCAAAATCAGCATAAATGGGCTGCAGAGGGAAATTATAAATCTTGTAAATGATGCAAGATTTAAAGCAGCTAAAGTGTAATTAGAGACGCAAGGGCAGTGACCAGTGAAAATCTGGCAATCATTTCAGGTATAAAAGAGAAGAAAATTGACCAGAAGATGACAGGATAGATGTTTCTGGAGAAAATTATTTGCATATCAAGAAATTAAGAAAGACAACCCCCACCAAGGGAAATTGATGATGCTTTGGAATATTTTTTCCTAAAAAGGACCCTCTTTGGGGCTCCTGGGTGGCTCAGTCAGTTGGAGCCTTCAACTCCTGATTTCAGCTCAGATCACGGTCTCACGGTCATTTGATGGAGCCCCTCATGGGACCACGCAGTGGGCGTGGAGCCTGCTTAAAGTTCTCTCTCTCCCTTTCCCTCTGCTGCTCATAAACAAACAAACAAACCTTCTTTGTAAAGGTGATTCTAAGGTCAAATGTGAGTGTCTATCAACATGTCACAAACAAACAAAAAGAAAAACCCCACAAAATTCTTTCATTGCTGTTTTTAAGAATTAGCACATAAATGTAGGCATTAACGTAAGTTTTGGCAAATACATGATAAAGACAAATAAAATACAAGTACAAATGAACTTACTGTTAGTTTTAATTTTACTAAAGAGGTTTATTGTTCAATTAAACCTCTTTATTTTCCCAAATAAAAACAATAAAATGTTGGTTTCACTTTCAGATAGTCCTTTTCTGATACCAACCAGTCTCAAACCTTATATACTTTAATCAATTTTGAATGCTCTATTTGGTATATCAAGCTCTCATTTTATAATTGCAACACTGCCATTTACTGTTACTTTATAACAAATATTCAGAAAAGGCAAATTTTACACTTTTCTTTTTTAAAATTTCCTGATATCACATTTTTTCTCTTCTAACTCTAGAATTCTTTTGTCGTCATAAATGCCTTTTAGATTCTACATTAGTATTCATAATTATTATTAATAGAAGCTCACTTTCGCTGTGCCAGGCACTTACTAAGCATTTTTCAAGTACTGCTATATTTAATTTGGCTAAAAACTCCAGTAAAGTATGATTATTATTCCTATTTATAGTTAAAAAACTCAAGAAGCCAACAGGCTAAGAAACTTGTCCTATATTATACAACTTAACTGATAAAGGGCCAAGCTAGCTCATGTACTTTTGAAGTCAAAGTCCACTTCACAGTAGCACAGTAGACCCTTGATCAATGCAGGAGTTGGGAGGACCGACCCCTGTGCAGCTGAAAACCCACATACAACTCTTGACTCCCCAAACACTTACTAACAGCCTATGGTTGACTGGAAGCCTTACCAAAAACATAAACAGTTGACTAGCACACATTTTGTATGTTATATAGATTATACACTGTATTCTTATAATAAAATGACCTGGGGAAAACAAAATGTTATTAAGAATATCCTAAGGAGGGGCACCTGGGTGGCTTAGTCAGTTAAGTGTCTGACTCTTGATTTTGGCTCAGGTCATGGTCTCACAGTTTGTGAGTTCGAGCCCTACATTGGGCTCTGTGCTGAGTGCGCGGAGTCTGCTTGGGATTTTCTCTCCTTGTCTCTCTGCCCTTCCCCACTCACTCTCTATCTCTCTCTCAAAACAAAAATAACCTTTAAAAAAATCATAAGAGAAAATACATTTACAGCACTGTACTGTATATAAAAAACAAATTCCATGTAAATGTGGATCTGTGCAGTTCAAACCTGTGTTGTTCAAGGATCAACTGTATTCCACCATTTTGGAACTCACTCCTTTTATTAAAAAAAAAAAAATGAATAAATAGATTCAGAAGCCATTTAGTGACTTTTCCTGAAACTTTTCCTATATTGAATTAGCCTAAATTTCTTAAATGAAAAACTTCAAACTTATAAAAGTTCAAATAAAGTATAAAACAGCTAAATCACACTGACAATATGAAAGTAAACACCAAATGTCTAGCAAGCATTAAAGTGAGACCTCAGAAACTTAAAATACTATTGAAATGAGTCATTTGGAAGAAGACTCGAAATAACATCAAACCCTTAAGGCAAAAAGGTCATTAACTCAAGTTTAAAATACTAAAAAGTGGGAATTTTAAATATATTTCCCCAAAGGACAGAATAGGTACCTTATTCAAATTTTTATTCTCCATTTTCTACCCACTTAATAAAGGCGTACAAGACACCAATTTTGTGGTGGTCCATACCACATCTCAAAGTAAGTTTTCTAACCCATACCTGAGAAAAGCCTCATCTTATTTATCAAACTGTTTTCTCCCCCCACCCCAAATCAGCTTCCTTGAGTATGGGAATCCGGCAGTGCCAAACCAAATACAGCTGAAGCTATGGCCCATTGTAACTTCTGACTCATTTGATCACATTAAGAGAATATTCCCCTGAGGCACTTGACCAGACTGGATTGTCCTTAAGCCTTTTTTCTTGCCCGGCTTACTCTACCTGCCCTGCTGTGGGGCCCACACCATTTGCTCTCCAAGCTTCCAGCTGATGGGTCATCACTAACTCATTTTGCTTCTTGGAGGGCAAAGTATCACCTAGACACATGAAGGTTAAAAACCCATAGAGAAATGATAAAAAGCTCCAGTGTTCATGAGGTTAAAATGATTTGCCTGCAAATACCATAAATTAAGCCCACCCACATGTGCATAAAATTTTGCATAAATGTGCTTGAGAGAGTCAAGTCTTAGCTATAATTAGAGTCCCTGAAATATCAAACTAGACCGTGAGGGCATAATAGGAAACCTCTGGCAATCTAAGGCAAATCTCTCAGTTTCAAGCACCTGCAAGGACAAGCAGGTAACAAACATGTATAAGAAAGCCAGCTAGGCCACTATAGGCATTCACATTCAGATTGTTAAAAAACACTGCTCTGGTCCTCTGTGATTCTTGCTCGAAGGGGTTGCACACAGCCGAGATTAGAAAGAAGACATTTAATGAAAGTGCAATATTCCCCAGCAGAAAAAATGTGAATACCAGAGATACAGGCAGGAGACATGTAAGTTTGATGGTTCTACAATAAAAATTAAAACTAAAATTAAAAAAAAAACACATTTACCCAGAAAAGGGTAGGCTAAATTTAGATAGAGAATCTGAAGGTTGATAAAGGCAAACAGAAGAAATGTGAGGCAAAAAGTCCATAAGGTAAATCCCAGTGGGAAAGATTTTCAAACTCTGGATGCCCGGGAGGATGTTGTCATCATGGCCTTTACTGGAGCAAGGGCACATCCAAGGTGCTGGGCTCATAAAGTCATGAGGCTAGGAAAGACCAAGGGTTTTTTATTCTGAGATATTTATCCATCTGCAATTAATAGGGAACATGGTAAAATTACACACACTCCTGCCTTTTAATACCAACCACTATGTCGCTTCATCTTCCTAGACCTCGGTTACCTAAGCTGTTAAGTGAGGGAGGTGAACCAGATGATTTCTGAGCTCCTGCCCAGCTTTGAAAAAAAGATCACGTCTGTGAAAAATGCTCGTGCACTTGTGTGTCCAGGAACCCACTCCTTTCCAATGTGCCACTTTACCTTCGTGTATTCTGAAACAACTACTACAGCTAAACTAACACTGTAAATTGCATAATTACTGGCTTGAAGCAGAAAATAATACAGTATTTCTAATGATTTCTGCAATAATGGTATCATGTCACTTATGGAGATGATAAAAATAAACCACAAGCAAAGACCAATCTTTAACATATTCCTCACAGCAAAGACACCACGTGAAACTATTTCTGCCCTCTTTCCCCGACACTGCTAGACTAATTTAAGTGAAAAGAAGGGCAGATCAAGAACAGCTTACACAGGAGAAAGCTTGGGCTGGGAATGTATTTATACCATTATGGTCTGTGTGGTCTAGAGGGAAGCACAGTAGGCTAGATGAGATTCTAGACTTAACCGTTCTGGTCACCATGTAATGCTGGGCAAGATATTTAGCTCTACTTAACTCCATTTTCTGTTTACAAAAAGCAATAATTCTACATGTTTCTTCCACCTGAGAAATGTGCTACGTACAGAAAAAAGTGTGTGAAAAATTTGAGTTCTAGGGAGGAATGGTATTATAGGCAATAATGGAGCATATTAATGACAAAAAACACTGATTTAACAATTTTTTAAAATTCACTACCATGACTGGATCAAAGACAGTAGGGATAGAGAGTCACTCAACCAGGGTAAAAAACTGGGTCATGGGCAAGTAGAAGCAATGAAGACCATGATAGCGCAGCACAGCAGAAAGCCAATGCCTCCCCAGTGGACTGAACTTGGCTAGACTAGGCATGAGAGGCATAGACCTGGCTTACAGGCTCCTGCTTTGTGAACAAATACATCTCCATCTTCCTGCATTTCTTCATTTCTCCCTCCCTCCCTCTCTCCCTTCTCCTCCTCCTTTCCTTTGACCCTTCCTTCCACACGTTTAAAAATTTTGCATCGAGGGCTTATATGGACACAGCTCTCAAGCTGTTTCCAAACCTAGTTATTTAAACAAATGACTAAAGTTCCATAATCAGTAAATGTGACTAAGGGACCATGTGTTCTCTCCAGGTGTCCAGGACTTTGCTAACAGCATTGTCATTGGCGCCCTAATGGCTGTTTCTAAAGAGGCTCTGACAGGGAGACAGGAAGGTGGGGAACAGAAGGCAGGGCTGCCAAGGCTCCCACAGATGTGCCAGCCAATCAGGGGGCCGATCTCATCTCTTTCTTCAGTTTTCTCTTTCACATATTTGTCCCTTTCCCTCAAGCCTCCTTTGTTCTTCCAATCAGCAAGGAAGGAGAGAGAGCCATGTACTGAGTGCTGATCATAGTAAATGTTTTTCACTTACTATCTCATTAAGCCTAAATGTTTATTTCTTATGAAAATAATCCTGTAATAGTGGACAGAGGCCAAAGGACCAGTTAGGAGGATGTTAACGAGGGCAAGGTGGAGAAGGCCTAGATTAAGACAAACTGTATTAGAACTGTTTCCAGGTGGAAAGACATTTCTATTCTGAAATGTCATACTAAAAATCTTCTTTTGGAATAAAAGTTAGGTTCTGTCCAGCTGTAAGTAAGGTTAAAAAATATTTCAAATAAGGAGCACCTGGGTGGCTCATCAGTTAAGTGTTTTACTTTGGCTCAGGTCATGATCTTGTGGTTTGTGGGTCTGAGCCCTGCATTGGGCTCTGTGCTGACAGCTCAGAGCCTGGAGCCTGCTTTAGATTTTGTATCTCCCTCTCAAAAATAAAATAAACATTAAAAATTTTTTAAAAAATATTTCAAATCATAGAATTAGAAACCCATGACCCCAAAACAGCTATTTTCCCCATCCCCAAATTTAAAGGCTGAATTACACATATGTCACAATGGTAATAATTAAGGAGCACATGGCTGGCTCCATCGGAGGGTGCAACTCCTGATGCTGAGGTTGTGAGTTTGAGCCCCATGTTGGGTATAGAAATTACTTAAATAAATAAAACTTAAAAGAAAGGTAATAATTAAATATCACAATGGTAATAATTATAGCTTTGTTTTTTGAGTGTGTCTCTATTCCAGGCATTGTGCTAGGCACTTTACAAACATCTAAGGCCCCAGTGACAAGGGAGGCATTATTATACCCACTTTCACAAGGAAGAAACTAAGACTCTGGAAAGTTAACCAACATGTCCAGGGTTGTATAAGTAGTAAGGGATAAAGACAGGACCCAAACACTGGTCTGTCTGCCTCCAGAGTCTGTGCTTATTAGATTATGCTATGCTGTCTCTATGTTTATCTTTTTAGGTTTTCGTTTGCATTCCTTTTTACTTCTAGGAATGCTGATTGAGGGGAAAAGGAAGCAAGGGGAAGAGCATCAGCATGGGGGTGGGAAGGAGCACATAATACGTGTAAGAAGGAAGACGAGAAAACCACACCACTTCTCTCTGATACTACAGTCCTTGCTTTAGAAGGAAATAGATACTCCAGCTGCTGCATTTAATTAATTTATGTACATGATGTTCCTTGCTGTTGCCATAAAGACAGACACTGTGAGGGAAGCAGGACTCAGGAGCTGCTGCCTGGGGGACACAAGTGCAGCACATTGATTGCTTAGCTCCTCTGACCATGGGCAGAGCTGACTGGATGTCCACAGCCATCACGGACTGCTCCTGTTGGGGCAAGCCAGGTCTCTCTCCACCGTGGCTTGTAGGCGCCATGACTCGGCAGCCTGTTCACATCTCCTGATCCCAGTCTTTCTCTTTGTCTCTTCCCCTTTATTCTGATGACCACAATCCAAGCAAACACCAGAAGGGATGGGGCTCATCTGGATTACATTAGCTGCTTGTATTATGCTATTTACATTTATGAAATATGGTATCGCGAGACCACATTTAGTAAAACTTCTCCTTAAAAATAGTTTTATTCTCTAATCCACTTTTTATTGGTTAGAAGCAAAACAAAATGGCCCATATATTTAAAAGCAGAGGGAAGAAAAAAGACACATACCATTCTAGAAAATGTCTAGCAAGCAAATACCCCAAGAATATTTATCCAAGTGGTTACCCTGGGATATCTGAGGGGAAATGTGAAAGCAATTTTCTTGGCTATCATCACTTTAATATGAAATGCAAACCCCAAATACAACCTCAGGCGCATTCCTTTAATTTGAGAAAAGTAGTCTTGTTTAGGGAGCACGGATGAAGCTCTTACCTGGCATGACCATGGTCTGTGAGGCTGCCGCGTCTGTACTTAAGCAGAGCCGTCCACCTTTGGCTAATCTATCACAGAGCAAGGTGATATGTTTCTTCAGTTGGCTTGTGTCTTTGGGTACGTTCAGCTGGCTGCTGAGGTTCAAAGCCTGCTCCTTTGAACTCTTTGACAGGCAAGTCTTCAAGAGGTGGGAAATGGCAGCATCCACTGTTTCTTCCCAGCCCTAGATGCAAGAGCCAATGTTGAATTTAGGCAAAGATGACAAATGAGCAAAGTAGGCACTTACTGTTCACCAAGTTACAAGATTGAGTGTTTACGTGTTAGGGACCTGTTGAGAGTTTGGTTTCTGGAATATTTCATACCAGTCTGGTTTTGAATTCTAGCTCCATCAGCTGTCTGATCTTGAGCAAGTTACTTAATTCTTCTTAGCGTCATCCTTATCTACAAATGAGGATACTGATATTAGTCTGCAGCTCCAAAGGCTGGGGTGATTAAATGAGGTGCTATATGAAAAGCATTTAGCCCTGTGCCAGATGTAAGTAAAAAATAACAATAATAATAATCCCAGGTATAGGTATGTTTGATGATCTGGATCCTGAAGCTTCCAGGATTATATTCATTTTGCCTTATCTTTCTGTTGAAGGAGTACTGGCCAGGACAGAGAGGTCCTCTGAATATCTTGGGGGAAACTGGAATGAAGAAAACATCCTGGTGTCTCTCACAGCTATTGGTCCCACAGCCTTGGAGTTGTAGGCAGAAACCAGAGGAGTTTATTTCAAAGGGGATTTTGTGAGACACAAGCCTATCTAGTCCCACTTCACTGCCCAGGTGACAGAAAGTGACATAAAATGAGAAAGTGGGCAATGTACCCCACTTTTGCTGGGACCAGTATGGGTGTGCTACAGTGAAAACCTCAAGAAGTGCAGTGTCCCCTTAGCATCATGAAGGCTGTAATTCTAGGAATAACGATGTTGGCAGGGACCTCTTCATGATTATAGAGGGTACCAGCACCGGCAGGACTGGCACAAGGAAGAATCACCCTCAGGTGGGTTCAGATAACAATAGGCAAGAAGCAGGAGGGTTCAGCTATAAGCTCCCATTAGGCATCCCCAGGGCCCAGGGAGTCCTAGAAGCAACTAGGTACAACTTTTATAGAGGTCTGGAGGTCCTAAACAGCACAATAGGAAAGCATGAGTGAAATCTGGGTATTATTGCCAATGTGACTTCATTCGTGCCCGAGGTTGGTAAAACCTAGAGCTCCACAGGCCTGACAGTCAAGATGGAAATACAGAGGAAGACACTGAGTGAATTTGTTCATGTAGAATGCTACAGAATAGTCCAAGCCCCTTATATAACAGGTGAGAAACCTGAGACTCAGAAGGAACCCCCAGGAGGTCTACTGTTAGCACTGCTCCATCCTCAATCTTATTGGCTAAGCTACCTTTGAAATACACAAATTGGATTAGGTTACTCCTTACCCTATGCTATGGTGGCTGGTTGCATATTTGGTTTCCCGACCAGAGTGCCTCGAGTTCTCTGTACCCCTAGCACTATGTTTAATAAACAGAGGGTGATCAAGAAATATGTTAGCTGGATAGAGAGATGGTAAGATAGAGAACTAGGATATTAGGGTTGGGAGGACTTTGGAGATCTTTAGTCCAGTCTTGTGGGATTTTCCTAGGACCCCATATACAATAGCAACCATCTGTCTAGGCATGGTTGTCTTCACAGTCCAAAATTACAACTTTTGGAGGCAGTTCACTACTTTCAAGGATATGTGTAAACAGCAGAAAGCTATTCTTATACTAAGCCAAAATCTGCCCCTTTGGCCCTTAGTCTACCCTCCAGAGCCATGCACAATAAATCTAACCTTTCTTCTATAGGACAGCCCTTTATATCTGTGAAGACAGCAGTTCTGTACCCTCTCCTCCAGAATAAACAGCCTCAGTTCCTCCAGCTCTTCCTAATATAAACATGGTTTCAAGTTTTCTCTCCATCCTGACCACTTGTCTTTGAATGAGCTCCAATTTTTAACACTTAAAATTTTATACAGCTAACTAGAGAACCCCAAACTGACCCCAAGACACCAGGCTGGGGATGGGAGTACAGGTTAGGAAAAAGCCATCCCTCCCATTTACAGGGAATTCTCCCCGCCAGCCTGGCCTCTGGTTGCCTCTGTTCTCTTGGCAACTGCATCAACTCTTGATTCACAATGAGTGACAAGATGACTAAACTCCGTATCTTTTCCATACTTGCCACACATCTTCCTTCTAGGCTTGTGCAGTTGGTTCTTTAGACATAAGGGTAGACTCTATACATGTCCACTGGAGAACTTCCCACTAATTGCCAAAATCAAGGTATTTTACTTTAGTGACCCATTATAGATACTACTAAGCAAATTAGGGTACAAATTAATTACTTTACAATCACCTTGAAAATCTTTTCAAGAGATGTCAAAGACAGTAAAAATAGCTTCCTACTCCAAACTACTAAAGAATAATAAACCATTAGTTGCCACAAAGACATCTCTATACAACTACCAAAATCTAGACAAATATCTAAAATGGAATCTGTATTTCAATGATAATGGAAAGAGGTAAATTAAGACAAAATAGCAAACCACATATCATCTGAAAGAACATATTTTCAAGTTGCTTCTGGAGCCATTGACAAAGACCTCTAAAGTGTAAGAAGGAAAGATCTTTTGTATACAATTTGGCATTTGTGTGCTCTGTGGTCATTTCAGCACTGAAACAGTTCCTACAATTTTATAGACTATTTGTCTAAGCAAACTACTATTTTCATAAGTAGATTACAGTAGCATATTAGATCATTTAAGTAGATATGGCATTTAGTGAACATGGAGGTACTATGAATTTCCTTTCTTACTGCCAACTTGCAGATCAAGTCAAAAACCATGTCATGTTTAGGTATTTGGCATGGATATTTCTTTAATATAATGAGGCATGATGCCAATATTTCAGAAGGATTGCTACTAAAATATAGGATTGTTATTTGGAAGGACTATATTGCTACATAAACTCAAATATGATAATAAAAGGAAAGTTTATGCACATACCTAATCTTTATCCTTTACAGTTGAGTATCAATTGTACTAATATTTTGCCTCTTCTAACTGTGAGAGTGAAAGAAAATCCTAATTCGGGGAAAACAGTGCTAAAAGTTATCCAGAAGGGGAGAAACTACTAAGCATGTGCTCTTCAGTGAGAACTGATTTGATTTTACTTCTCAAATCCCATGTGTGGCTTTTAGAAAATAGCAGATGGGAAGTTAAATTAATCAATCAATTAATTAATGTGTGAATAAATCAGTAAATAAATTTAAATGTACATGTTACTCTGTTTTATCTTCTTTACAACCCATGTTGGTATTAGAAATTAATTTATTTGCCAGGTTTTGGGTGCTTACTTTATCTAGTCTAGTATTGATAACTGGGGTTTTCCTTTGTTCCCAAGGACTAGGCTCAACCCATTGTGGTAACTTCACTTTTGGCTTAGTCCTTTCTACCTGAGCCCCTACACTGGGAACCTGCTTACGATGTTACTCCTTTACGGACCGGGCTGCCTTACTCCTGCCAAATGCCCTCCAAGGAACTGGACCCAACAGCTGTGGCCCTGTTGTCTGACTTCTCTAATGCCAAGTTGCCTGCTGCACGCATCCGCCAACATGGCTTCCCAGTGCTCAACTTTCATGTTTCATCTGCCTGTGTGGAGGCTGCTATTCCCCATGCTGGTTCCAGATGCCTGTCTGTACCAGGATGATGCCTCACTTCTATGAGTCAGCTTTGCAAATTCAAGGCCTTGGCTTTTCCTCTCTGTTTCTCCTCCTGACTGACGTCAGTCAACTGAGCTACGCTTTTTTGTTATCCAGGGAGCAGGCAGCCACCGCTGAGTTTCCGACTTCTGCGCTACCTGCTCTGCTAGTCTGCACTGCTCACTGTGCCTAAATACCAGCACAAGAAAGCGGTTTATGAGAAACAGTGAGAAGCAGAATGTTTGACCACATTTGTATAAAGTTAATTTCTGGAGGTATCAACCAAAGTAACCAAGGAAAAAAATTAAAACAGAAGAGTATCCTCCTACCACCTGTGCTTTAAAACAACCAGGTTGAAGACAGCTGCCTCTAGGTTGTGAGGTTCCGACTTCACCTCATTCACCTCAACTGCCCCTTCACTGTAAGACCTTAGGTAAATCACTTAATCTCTGTGGGCTACATCTGAGGTCACCATAAAACAGGAATAACACTATTTGCCATCGCAATCTTACATGAATGGTAAGGCACTCTGAAATCATAAGTGGAAGATACTATGAAAAAAGCACATATATTCAATCCTACTTTTAAAAAAATCAGAAAGTACAAATACACCATTGAAATCCAATGTGCAAAGTAACATCTTTAAACTTCCATTCAAATTACAAACTTCTGCAAATTTATGTTTATAATAGAAACACTACCACATCCTTCACTATAGTAGTATAGGGGGAAATACCACAAAATCCCATTACCAAATGTGCACACAGTTCTGAGGGAAAGAGGAAAGGTAAAAAAGGAGATCTGTCTAAAGGAGAAAATGGAGATCATATAGCCATAGCCCAGAGATCAGCTGAGAAGAGAAAACTCTCAGAAATAGCTTGTCTTACATTATACATTTGAAGATAAAATAACCTTTACCTCATTCATTTATCTGAAAAAGAGAACTATATCAAAGAGAAGTGAATTTCCTCTTGAACAGATGTAAAGGGTAGACAAGGAAAAGTCTTTGGTATTTATGATTGCTCTCTGGAGCTTTATGGTCATTATTACTTTGTGCTGTATTGTAGCATTTCATGCTTAGCCAAGATAAGCTAAAAATAATCACAGGAAGGGTCACTGCAAATTGAGGTACAAACAAAATTTAGTGCTATACTTATAAATTATACATTCTGGAAGATGAGACAATTTTTCAGGATTTGTCTAGGTTCAGTTTATTTCCAAAGAATAGGTTGTATTCAGTGAATCTTTCTCTCATGCATAGAGCCTAAAATGTTGAGCTATTTACCCTGAAAAGTAAAACAGTTCTTTGAACCTAAAACACAATAAAATAAATGGGGATTAAGAGTACACTTATTGTGATGAGCACTGAGCAATGTCTAGAATTGCTGAATCACACTATATTGTATGCCTGAAACTAATATAACACTGTATGTTAAGTAAACTGGAATTGAAATTTTTAAAAACAGGAAAAAATGACCAAATAATAAACACAAATCTTCAAGAATTAAAAAAAAAAGACACCAAGTTATATGGCCTCTATGGCATTGTAATAAGTTTCAGATTATTATATTCGACAGTTTTTATAAAATAAAGCTTTGAAAAAAATCAGCTTTAAATTTTTCAACCCATCACTAGTAAAATGAAACATTCCCCAATATCATTCCTTTAAAATTTTAATCTGAAGTGATTTATTGGACTTTTGGGAGTTCTCTACTTCTTTGCCATAATTCAAAAGCTGTAAAAGTCTAATTCACATTTCAACCAAAAGTAGAACAGGGTACTGGGCTTATCACCACTGCTTTGTGAAAAATGAAGCACACTGCTTCCTAATGGATGACAATCTAAAACCTCTGATGAACAGAAGACAGGTAACCTTCATAGAGTTTAGCTGCAATACAAGCAGAAAGCACAAGATTGCTTCAAACCAACCTACTCTGATTGTTTAAGCTTATGGTTTGCATTTGATTGGTGATGTCCCAACCACCTTCACTAAGCACTAATGTTTGCTTCAGGAAGAGCTCCTGATCAACATGCACTATTCTACAAAACAAACAAACAAACAAAAACCCATTAAGACTGGAAAATCAAATTGATTGGTAATGAAGATTCCAGAAGAAAGTTGCTCTGGTAGTGGTGCATTAGATCGTTTCTACCAATTATCCTACTGAAAATAACTAGAAACAAAGATATAAAAAGCATGTCTTTTAAGGCACAGGAAAGCTAACAAGATAGTGATAGGAGACAGTGGAGGCCCAAGAAGTTAAGTCCTGACTTTGAGGCTGCTTTTCCCACTGAAGTCATTAGCCTAACATGCATCACGGATCCTTCACTTATCACCACCTCACACTAATGACTTATGCTTGCTTAAAATTTCCATGTAAGAGGCAGCATAGATCATGAAAAATGCACTGGATTATAAGTCAGAAGACCTAAGCTGAACTGTGGCACCTTTCCTTACAAGCTATTTCTGGGAAAATTATTTTAGTTCTCTAGGTTTTGGTTTCCTTATCAGTTAAAAACCAGAAAATGATTTTTCCTTGCCAAATGCTCATAGATTTGAGGCATATTTAGCAATTGTATGTACTTAATTCCATACTATCATTCTTACTTGTAAGAGTTCCTGCAAATAGCCCCAGAAATAGTAGCAACAACGGCACCAAGAGTAAAAATCTCTTATGTGCTAGAAAATGTGCTGAAAATTTTACAAATATATTTTGGTTAATTCTTACTATTATCCTATGAAAGCAGGCATTACAATTTCCAACTAAGGCTCTAGATATAAGGTATTTCACTGCAAATGACACAGTTATTGAAAGGAATAGTTGTGACAGAATCTAGGACTGTGAGGCTCTAACCCCCTGACTTTTATCTCCCCATCCTCTAGATTTGGAAGGAGACAGAACAGAGCTTTACGAGGCTCCATGTCAAAAATGAGAGACTTGTAGGGTGCCTGGGCGGCTCAGTTGGTTAAGTGTCTGACTCTTGATTTTGGCTCAGGTCATGATCTCATGGTTCATGAGTTCCAGCCCTGTGTCCAGCTCTCCGTCCCAAGACAGAGCCTGTTTGGGATTCTCTCTCTCCCTTTCTCTGCCCCTCCCTTGCTCTCACCCTTTCTCTCAAAATAAATAAATAAATAAATAAATAAATAAGCATTTAAAAAAGTGAGAGCCTTGTAAAGGGTGGATATGGGAGGGAGAAAGTCAAGAATGCAGGTTTCAGAGAAGAATTAAATTTGTTCACCTTTTCCTAACATTACATTGAAAATTAATGTCTATCTTAGTAGCCAGTAAAAACACAAGTGGTATTTTCAGATATCAGCCTGAGATCACTTCATAAACCACACAATTGCTTAACATATAGTAGTTACTTAGGTGGGCTGGTACATATGTTTGTGTGTTTGCTGTTTTTATGTAAATGTTACTTTTATCCTTAAAAAATAGTAAAATTGAAAAATAAATCTTGACCACTTATGCTACAGAGCACTTCTTTCCCAATTCATTGTGTGTCTTTCAATCTATTGTTATCAGATCATCTTAGGGAGGCTCCTTTTACTAAACTGGGCTTTAGAAAATATCATATGAGGTCTTCTCCCAGAAAATTTATGGTAACAATTAACATATTCACAGGACCAAAATTTAAATCAGCTTCTGGATTCAAGTGAATGAATAAACTGCATATAATTATATAAATTTTACTGTGTATGATCTATGCCAGTTTGGATGGGTCAAACTTACAGAAGAGTCCACCAAAGCTTTAGCACCTGCATAAACTACTGAAACTGACATGTACGAATAGTCTTAGGACACCATGTCCCCTGAAAACATAACAATGGTCAGACGTGACTCTGCTGAGTCTGAATTATAGTCATTTCAGGGACTCACTATTAAGAATCCCTAAGCAGCTACTCTTATTATAAAATCAGAAGACACATGGGGTCATAGACTCCCTAAGTACCCACATATCTGAAGGAATCTGGGAAAAACTTAACAAAGCTAGGATAAGAGAAGAACATGTGAACAAAGTAAAGGCATCAACTTCTCTCCCCTGATGATGCTGTGTTCTTAACAATCTCAAAGAACAAGGAAGGACCAAACTCAGGAGAAAATGTCCAAAAATACATGAAACCACTGATTTAAGTGTGAGAAGTGCAGGATCCTTTTCTTTTTGTTTTTTTCTACGCCATTTAATTACTTTGGATTTTTCAAAACCACCCAATAGCTTCACTATTTTATGTTGTGGCTTCTTTCTTTTTCAAAGCCACCAATGGATCTGAAACAGCTACAACAAGGTCCGCATACTAGGTTTCTATTTTCTTTCAAACAGAATTCTGGAGAAGTCTAGAGAAAAGTATCTAGAATAGTATCTGAAGTTAATGAGTAGCACAAGATTCAGGGTTAGTGTCATTTTTCACAATGATCACAGAAATACAGCAGCACAAATCTCAAAGTTCAATAGTAATTATTTACGAGATGGTATGCTTATCCCTATATTGATCCTAATTTTAAATGTCTTTGTCCATTTACTGAAACATTAATTTGAGTCCAGACAGTCATTTATTTATTTTAAAAATATTTATTCAGAGCCAATTGATACAAGACTTTATACTAAATATTGTGAGGTAAAAAAAAAAAAAAAGGCGAATCAGATATGGATCCTACCTTCAAGTAATTTTCACTCAAGTAATAATATAAGATTGTATACAAAAACATAATTATCCAGAAAACAAAATTTAGAAAGAAGTACAGGTAAAGTGCTTTTAGAATTATTTTGTTTTAACCCCCTCTCTAGAATAACATCAAGAATTATCTGTCAATAAGTTATTCAAGATAGAAAGTCTTTACACTTGTCTATATAATAGGATAACTTCCCATCAGTTTTGTGGAAAATCATTATATATATATGGGCATATAGTTTGAGTTCATTCCAGTGCTATGTGAAACAAACAAGAAGTCAAATTTGTCAGCATTTCCTAGTATAGAATCCAACAGAGGTATATAAATACAAAATATAAGTTACACTTAACCTTCATAAAGTTGGAGAAGAGTGAGACTACAGTATGATCATATCTGCTGTTCAATTTTTAATTGGATTATTCATTTTTGGTATTGATTTTTATAAGTTTCTTTATGTATTTTGGATACTAACCCTTTATCAGATAGGTCATTCACAAATATCTTCTTCCATTCAAAGACATGAAAGACATTTTTCCAAAGAAGACTTACAGATGGCCGACAGACACATGAAAGGATGCTCAACATTACTGATCATTAGGGCAATAGAAATCAAAGCTACAATGAGATATTATCTCATATATGTCAGAATGGCTAAAATTTACAACACAAGAAACAACAGGTATTGGCAAGTATGTGGAGAAATGAGAACCATCTTGCACTGTTGGTGGGAATGCAAACCGGTGCAGCCACTCTGGAAAATAGCATGGAGGTTCCTTGAAAAGTTAACAACATAACTACCCTATGACCCAGCAACTGCAGTACTAGGTATTTACCCAAAGAATACAAAAATACTCATTCAAAGGGATACATGCACCTTGATATTTATAGCAGCCTTCTCTACAATAGTCAAACTATGGAAGCAGCCCAAATTATTCTATCGACTGATCAATGAATAAAGAAGATGTAGTATATATATGCAAGAATATTATTCAGCCATAAAAAAGAATGAAATCTTGCCATTTGCAACAACGTGGATAGAGCTAGAGAATATTATGCTAAGTGAAATAAGTCATGTGGAATTTAAGAAACAAAACAAGTGAACAAAGGGGGGCAAAAAGAAAGAGGTGGACCACGAAACAAAATCTTAGGTATAGTGAACAAACTGATGGTTACTAGAGGGGAGGTAGGTAGGGAGTTGGGTAAAATAGGTGATGGGAATTAAGGAGTGCACTTGTTGTGATGAGCACTGGGTATTGTATGGAAGTGTTGTATCACTATAGTGTACACCTGAAACTAATATTATACTGCATGTTAACTAACATGACTTTAATTAAAAATAAATAAATAAAAACTTCAGTAAGATCCCCTAGTCAAAGTTTCTCCATTGGGGCGCCTAGGTGGCTCAGGTGGTTGAAGGTTCAACTCTTGCTTTTGGCTCAGGTCATGATTCCAGGGTCGTGGGATTGAGCCCCACATGGGGCTATGAACTAAGCATGGAGTCTGCCTTCCCTCTCCCCTGTTTGCAATCTCTCTCGTAATAGTAATAATTTAAAACTTCTACTTATAAAAAAAAAGTTTCCCCCTTAAATCAGGTTGTTTATTTTTGTGAGCCTCCTAGTTTAGATTCAAATCCTGGCTGTTATTTTCTGTCTGTGTGACTGTGGGCATACTTCCCCATCTGTAAAATAGAACTAATAGTCCTGAGACAAGAATGTGAGTTCAAATGGCTTACCTGAGAGCGGACCCAAGAAGTGCCAGGGGGTAGTGAGGAAGTAAGACTGGGAAGGGAGAGAAGCCAATAAACTGCTGTGCATTTGAGCAATTACCACTAAAGGCAACTGGTGCAACCTTGTTGGACTACTCTGAGTGCAACCTTGTGGGACTACTCTGAGAGGTGGTATAGAACATACTTTGGATTTTCCCAGCCAGGGGGACGAGAGGGCTGGGGTATTAATCTACCAATTCCCATCAATCATTGATTGAACACAGAGGCTGTACAGCCTTGGCCAAACAGGAAGAGTCCACAGGCAAAAAACGGCAGATGTTCAAAAGGTAGAAGCTTTCACGAATGGTGGGAGGTGAAGATATATGGGCAAATCACACACAGCATCTGCTACAACCCCCTACTTCAAAGACACATAGGATTAAATGGGGTAGCATATGTAGAGTCCTTGGGCCAATATATAATACATAATAATGCTCAATAAAAGTTAATTTTATTATTTTGAATGGTGGGAGGCAGGCCTGTGTGTGTGTGTGTGTGTGTGTGTGTGTATGCGCGCACGTGTGTGTGTGATTTCTCTCCTTTTTGCTCTACAAAATGGGGAAATCCTGTAATTAGTGAAGCTTATAAGACTTGGTTTTGAGATTGCTAAAAACTATATAGAAATATTTATAACCTTGAATTTAGAACAAATGGGTTAGAAAGCAACTTTAACCACTGCCATTAAACCACAGAAATTAGATTCTATTTCCAGGAAAGTAGAAAGTCTTGCTACTCTAAATGCAGAAAGTGAAGCATATTCCTACTAACAATATTACTGACTTCATCTGCATATTCTTATTCACTGTGGCTCGAGAGAAGATCTGGGTTCCTGCAGTTCTCATAAATGACATATCAGGGAAATTTAAACTCAGATTTTATAACTGTGTTGTGCAATCCGTCAAATTAAAAGTGATAGCAATAGGTACTGAACCATCATTACTTTTCACAGATTATTTGTGGCTTTCTCTTCAAAAGGTAGCAACTGGTAAGATTTTTTCCGATTTATGTGAAATTTGCTTCTGGTCAGGGATGCCTGCTTCATGAGGGAAAACCAAGGTCTTGACTAAAATTATAATTCTTTTACTCTGTTCTTACAATTACATTCCATCAATTCTAGGCAGTTCCCCCCCCCCCCCAACACACACACATTTTAACATCTCTGACATAGGGAAGTATCTTATCTAACAACTGCCTGCTTCCAGGCTCCAGTCATGCTATGCTGTCGCTGTCAGTGCCTGTGTATGCACACCCAGCCTTTGTCTGAACTGTTCTTACATTATCATTTCAACTGACATATATACAATGCTCAGACTCTCCTATTGAACTGTCATAAAAAAATATATATGTATGGCATACAGGACAATGCTAAGTGGGAAAATATGGATAGCAATGACATGGATAGCTGAAAGATGAATTAAGAGAATCAAGAGAGAGAGAGAGCAAGAGCAGGGAAGGGGCAGAGGAGAGGGACAGGTTGAATCTCAAGCAGGCTCCATGCCCAGCATTGAGCCCAATGGTGGGGCTCAATCTCACTACCATGAGATCATGACCTGAGCCAAAATCAAGAGTCAGATGCTTAACCGAATGAACCACCCAGGGGCCCCTGTCTTTTAAAATATTACACTATGACTCGCTGAATATAAAGGTTGGAATAGGGCAGTTGGAAGTATAAATTTGAAATTAGTGAAGCATATATTCATGACAGAAGAATGATAACAATTCATATTTTTTGCAAAAGCAAAAAGCTAAGTGCTTTCCAGGATGTAAGACAAGAAGATATAGATAGAAGAAATGTGTTATGCCTTGTTACTGAGATACATGCACCCACATTAGAATCCTATGCCAAGCAATGTAACTGAAGTAGGAGAAATTACCAAATCCCTGGAATAGATGTGGTTTGATTAATTTATCACACAGAACTATTGTTTAAGTGATAAACATCTATTTGCCTAAAATTTCCTGCTCACTCTGGATGGAAGATGCTTAACTTCCAGCAACACAGGACTCAACTGACGGAAAAAAATAAAAGCTTTGAGATTAGTCGTAAAGGAAAGTATTTAACATGGATATCAGGGGGTGCCTGGGTGGCTCAGTTGGCTGAGCGTCCAACTCTTGATTTCAGCTTAGGTCATGATCCCAGGGTCATGGGATCAAGCCCCACGTCACACTCAGCTTGAAGCCTGCTTGGGATTCTCTCTATCCTCCTCTGCCCCTATCCCATTCATGTGTGTGCATATATACTCTTTCTCTCTCTCTAAAATTAAAAATTAAAAAATTAAATGGATATCAGAGGGTCAGAAGAAAATCAGGAGGGCAATAGTGGCCTGCTCTTAAATGCTGCATCAGCAAAGCTCTTTGTGGCACACAGGTCACACACATGGCACACAGGACAATGCTATGTGGAAAAACATGGATAGCAATGACATGGATAGCTGAAAGATGAGTTAAGAGAATCAAATTTCAAAGGTGGAGAAGTTCCAGGATCACCTTAACCAATTTATGTTGTTTATATTTTCTTATTCAGACATGAGAGTAATATATGATAAACTTTATGTCTAAATAAGTCTAAAAGAGTTTCCTCAATACTTATTAAAAACCTTAAGTGATGGGGCGCTTGGGTGGCTCAGTTGGTTAAGTGACCAACTTCAGCTCAGGTCATGATCTTGCAGTTTGTGAGTTCAAGCCCCGCATCGGGCTCTGTGCTGACAGCTCAGAGCCTGGAGCCTGCTTCCGATTCTGTGTCTCCCTCTCCCTCTGCTCTCCCCTGCTCATGTTCTGTCTCTCTGTCTCTCAAAAATAAATAAATGTTAACAAAATTTAAAAAAAAAAAAAACAAAAAAAACCCTTAAGTGACCCTCAGGTGTTCCAAAAAAAAAAAAGTTAAAAGAAAAAAAAAACACTACGTCATAGTTTAATTGACAGGTGTTTTTTTCCCAAGTGGTCCATAAAATAGTGCTGTAACTTACAGCACCTTATCATCGAAAGCCAGTAGTACTATTAATTGCTAATAATTCTTGGATGATTGTCATATACCTGACCCCACATTTGGCATTTCATGTACATTATCTCAACCAGTCCTCACAGGACTCTTGAGAGGTATACAAAGGGTATCCTCATAATACCTGCACACCTTTGACAAGTAGTTCCCAAATGAGGTCACATATGTAGTGCAGTTTTTTAAAACATGATTTAGCACCTCTGTACTTGTAGTAGCAATAGTAGTACCAGTAGTAGTAGTAGTAGTAGTAGTAGTAGTAGTAACAGTAGGAGTATTTTGGTCTTCCAGATGAAATATATAACTAAATATCAAAGCCATAATCTGAAAATGATGGTGAAGACACCCAAGGGAGGCTCAATATGCGTCTACTTCACTGAGACCAAAGGAGCAAGGTAATTTTCAGTTACTTTGTATAAAAAAAATAGAATTCAGATATGTCTTCTTGAGGAAGAAAAACCTTGTTATATGTATTTTTTCATTCAATGTTTATTGTGTTTCAGTAAATCATTTGTAGTAGGCCACAGCCAAGCTTAATGAAGGCCAGATTATACAATAAACAGAATATAGTACAGGAAAGGATATACCTGCAATGAAAAAAGAAATGCCATGTGCAAGAACTCCTCAGACACTGACGTGGCCCTTCTCCCAGACTGACTGTGTGAAAGACAGTGAGCCTTTCGTTCTAAACACCTCTGAACTGGCAGATTGCTCACTCTACGCAAACTGTGTTTTCCATCAAACTCTGGGCATGCCTTCCTGAGAAAGGCACTGGAGAGCCAAGTTCACTCCCTTTCTTAATCTCATGTTCTTCCTCTGTACCATTTGTTTACTGGTTCAGTAGGAATATAAAGTGAAAGCAAGCTGAAATAAAATCCAAATAGCCATTCTCAAATCTCTTCAAAGCAGAGCCAGTCCTTGGGGTCTTGTCTAGTTCACCACTGTACAGATAAGGAAACCAATGCTTAGCGAGTTCCATAATTTGCTTAAGGATGTAGAGCTAGTTAAGTATTTGCTAAACCTACTGTGACATAATATTCTATTCAACTGATATACCACAGTTTGTATTGTCCCTCTATTAGCATCTAGGTTGCTTTCAGCATTTCATAATTATAAAAATAAACCAAATGGATTTTAGTTTACTACTGTCAGTGCATTAACTTAGATTAGTGGTGCCAAGTGTTAGATTCATTTTATGACCTACGTTTTCCTAGAGGACCCTCTGGAAAGTCTATAGTAGAAACAGGTGGGTATGTCAATTTTACTACACATCTGTCAGCACTATTTATTACTAAATTTGACTAAATCAATATAGGTGAAGTATACCTAATGTTTTCACTTGCATATATTCATCACTGAATGATGAATTTAATCTTTTAAATTTTAAAAGATTAAAAATTTTTGTGTTTACTGGTTTAAATTACAGGACATGTAAATGAATATATATATAAATAAGTACGTGTGTGGTGGTCTAGCTATCAATTTATCTACATCTTTTACCATCCAAACTTGAGTAGTACTCAAGTTTCACTCTTGCAGAACCCCAAAATATTTGAAGTTGCTTGCAAAAAGGGGGTGGTACAAAATGGAAGGAGAATGCTTCCTTTTCTAATAAAAGTATACAGTTGTTGGAGAAAAATCTGTAAATGTGTGGAACACTGAAAATAAATGGGCTATCGAGCAATCCCTAAATATTTATATCCAACTATATATATACATATATGTGTATATATATACATATATATGTGTATATATATATATAATTTAAGCTTCAATTCTGTGGGGATGTAGAAGAATCTGTCCCTACATTTATTAGAATACAAGACAAGCACATTGACAATTTCAGAATACATAATGAGAGCTAAATTATGTCATACCCCCAAGTGAAATTCACAAGAGAATGTAAGCCAGAATAAATAAGGAGGGAATGAGAATTAATCTGCTTCTTAATGAGGGTGGATAGAGGGGTAAACAGAGGACACTATGTTAGGTGAAGAAAAAAGCACTCTTAGCCCTGACATGCTGGAAAGAAGTTTTGTACCCATGGTAAGTCAGATTTCCCAGAACGAAGCAGGAAAGCTGGGGAGTCACAGAAACTGAGTTTTAGAAAGAAGATACGGTGGTGCCAAGTGACTGAGAGTCCCGAATGCCTGGCACTGGAGTCCAAACTAAACCAGGAGCAAAGAGCCACAGAGAGTATGTAAGCAGATGTGTGATGACAGAGCACAGGGCTGAGTCTAGCAGTGATGTGCAGGGTGCACCAAAGCAGAGATATGGGCAGAAAAGCTACTACGAACACCACCACAGGAAGCCAGGTAGAATAACAAGGACAGTTTCTGAGGAATCTTTCCAAATGAACAGCAGTAGTCCAGAGTGACTGAGACTGAACCTGGGGCAGGTCTGTGTGTGGTTATAGCACACAGGGAGCACTGGTTTTAGAGGAGAGAGTCCACAGTTTCCACATGTACATTTCTAAAAGAGGGTAATGTCCCAGACATGTCAAGATCATCTCTTTATAAGTAGTAGACTCAAACTAATTTGGGTAAAGGTAATTTAAGAAAATTACATTACTATAAACACACTTCTAGCTAAGAATCAAATCAGTGGGTGTTATCAGAATGATGATTATCATTATTTTCCTCACTATGGTTGTGTGAATTTTACTTATTTAGTCATTTATATTTAAACCATACGTTGCTTCACAATGGTTTTGAAATGGCATATAGTGAGAGTGAGGCTTCAATTAATCAATTCTTTGTTCATTTACTTAGTCTCTCTACTCTTGAATGCATAAATAATATTAAAGATATCCATTAAATTACTGTTTCGTATTTGATATACTTAAAGGAAGTTTAAGAGATTACACATCACCACTTGTATAATGGATTCTACTTGGCTCCTATTCTGATGTATTTCAATTTTTAAAACAGCAAGCAAGTCATCAGGAAGGCTCTGAGATACACATTACTCCACACGGGTGAAGTAGAAAACTATACCACTACATAACACCAGTTGCATGTAACTAGCAACAACACAGAGTATGTGGCCATTGTGAACATGAAACTAATTCTTTATGTTTATCTTGTTGGCTACGATCACGGGGATTACCAAAATATTTACTTTCTCCACTATGTTCCCATAGACATTTATAATTGTGATGATACTTCAACAGTCTTAAAGGCAGACTTGATACTGACACCAGACTTCCTCCTTTTGTTTGCCTTTTAAGAAAAGGTCATTAATAACAGCAATGATTAGCCATCTCAGTCACCACTCAATCCAGACAGGAGGCACAATGGCCCTTACATCAAATGTGACCTGTGACGTAGAAGCCTTCAAGCCTTGTAAGTGAGGCCTGATAAGTCCCTCTACACAATAGGATTTCCTATTATAAACATCTGTTTTCTCACATGAACCATGTTGAACATGTTAAAAATAAGTTTCTCTTTCCATATCAGCTTGAAAAAGGAATAATCAATCAAAAGTAAGGCTGAAGGTCCAAATCTCCTGCCCCCACTGATGTAAATTTCCACCTTAACTTTCTCAGGGGATCTGGAAGCTCAATGCTAGGGAAGGTAACTGCAAACTCTTAAGAACACAATAAAGCTTTTCTTTTTCAAATAGTAGATAATATCTACTAAAGACATTAAATGCACTTGGAAAGAAAAGAAAAAGTAAGGCAAAATGCTATGCCATGTGCCAATATTCCTTCTGAATCTAAGACTGTGTATAATCAGGTCTCCAAACCAATGCTCTGCTGCTCTTTTCCTTAGAGATTCCTCTGGAGTCAGGTGGAACATAAATGAACATTTAGAGCAGAGGTCTGATAAAGTCCATTTGGAAATAGCAATATTGGTCCTACTTGCCTTCTTGCCATCTTCTAGACTTCATCTTAAAGAATCTTAGTCATCAAAGCTGTTTGCTAAAAAAAATGAGAAGCAGATCTGTACAGAGTTCAAGAAGGGCAAAGAGGACCTACCCAGATACGAACTGTAAGTGATAGGGACTATCTCAAATGCTGTATGCAGAAGGATTCTGAGGTCATGTGCAGGCTCAACACGAAGGCATATGTGATGATTATAATGTCTACCAGGGTCCTGTGAAGGGGGAGTAGCAGCACTTGTGTGAGCTTATTGCCTCCCTTTTATGCAGATGCACTCATCTCCCTAGACAAAGTCTGGTTACTGCACATGTGACCAGGCTGATGATGCCGGAATACAAGAAATAAGGGCTGCTGGAGCAAACACCGTGGCCTAACTTAATGTCACTGTCCTACCCTACTTTCATTAATTTGCTAAAATGTGCTCAAGTTGTTTAACCCAATTGACAAAACCTATTCTCCTTTAATGATGGAGAGTACTATGCAATAGAACATACTGCAATGAAGGAAATGTTCTTTTCTAAGTTTATTCATTTATTTTGAGAAAGAAAAAGAGAATGGGGGAAGGACAGAGAAAAAAGGAGAGAATCGCAAGCAGGCTCCACACTATCAATGCAGAGCTCAACGTGGGGCTCAAACTCACACTGAGAGCATGACCTGAGCCAAAATCAAGAGTAGGATGCTTAATCGATAGAGCCAACCAGGAGCCCCCGGGAATGTTCTATATTTGAACTTTCCAATGTGGCTACTGAGCAGTTGAAATGTAGCTAGTGAGACTGAGGAACTGAAATTTTAATTTTATTTCACTTTGTTTGAATTTCAATTTACATAGCCACATATGGCAAGTGCTACCAAATCAGAAGGCCAATTTATGGCTGACTGTGACAAGAATATGTTTGCTCACAATGTTGAAGTAAATCCACAGAGGATAGGATCCAACTCTGTTTTGTTTATTGAAATATGCCAAGAACCTAGAACACTGCCTGAAATATAGTTGGTACTTAATAAATATTCACTGAATGCAAAAATGACTGGATGAAAAGATTTTAAGCCAATCCTGAGGTATGTGGAGTTTTGCAATTTTTGACTTTTGTATAACATCATCATGATGATGTATGTACTATCACAATTAAACACTCTCTCGGGGGTGTCTAGGCGGCTCAGTCGGTTAAGTGTCTGACTTTGGCTCAGGTCATGATCTTACGGTTTGTGAAGTCGAGCCCTGCGATGGGCTCTGTGCTGACAGCTTGAAGCCTGGAGCCTCCTTCAGATTCTGTGTCTCCCCCTCTCTCTGCCCCTCCCTCTACTGTCTCCCAATAATAAAAACACTCTTTCGGACTCAAACCAAAGCCCTCAGTGACCTAAGTAGAGACTGTATTTTCCATAGAACTTCACATAGATAAAGGGTCAGTAGATGCATGTTCAAATTCTGCATTGCAAATACTCTGAAATCCTCAGCCCCTAAACTGAAAAGTAAGAAAACAGTTTGTTTTAGAATTGTCCCATCAGGTACACTGATAGAACACATTATTTAGAGCAAAACTTCTCCCTCACAGGAACACGGTAGAGACAATACTATATTTATTACCAAATTCACTGATGGAACTGAGTTTAACAGCTCTTTTTGGAGACGCCAAAAAGAAAAGTTAATGTTTTTCTTAAAGTGAAGGTAAGTATCCCTACAAAAACACATTTGGTACATATAACTTTCAGTACCTTGAAAAAGTCACACATAATAGTCTGCAATACCAGCATTTATTTGCCCCCAAACAGTAATGAGAAGTGACAAAAATTGAAAAGCATTTAAGAAACAGATCAAAGAAATCAATGATGAATTCTGATCCAAATGAGATGGCATTTAAAAAAATACTGATAAAATAGTGTGAAGAACATTACTTTTCATTAGGAATAATAAATTCTAAATATTTTTGCTTTGTGAACCTGATGGCAGTCAGAAAATATTCCAGAGTGAACTGTGGCATTTAGCCTGCCTTTGTGACACATGGCATCTAAATAGCAATACAACACACCATTGTGCAGTGCTATGTGGAACATAAATAAAACATCTTCTGAGCACTTTCTTCTACCTCTCAATACTTGTGGGGACATCTGACCTTGAACTGAGAGTCTCTTCTGAAAATGCTGTCCACATGTCTGAAGTTCTCCCCCTCACACATGTATTCTGCCATCCACTTCCAACCAAACCATCTAAATTACATTCAGATTCTTGTGGTATCATAATAACTTCAATATGGGATATATTTTCAACATTCTGGTCAGAGACTCCTTTCTTCCCCGCCTTACCCTCCTTCCAAGTTATTTCAGGTTTGCATATTTCATTTTCACATCTCAGTGGGACACCCATCACATAACATTTATTTGTGAGGTCTAAAGGCATAATGTAGGGGATTGTGAACTAGCATGTCAAAACCACACACTGCATGTGTACGTCTTAAAGAATGAAAAAGGATTCCTTTTTTCTCAAGATATATAAGCTGTCTCAACAGTATAGGTCCAAAGTGAATACTAAAACCTAATTAAAGATGAAGAGCATAACAAGCAGTATTAAAATGTCTTTTTGGATTCATTCTTCTCCAAGTTATATTTTTATCAAATGTCCTGTCTCATTAATGGCTTCAATAGGCATAATGAGAATACACACCTTCTAATCTTGCCAAATTCATAAGAAAGTTGAAAGAATTTCCCCCTACATATTTTGGGAGATGTGACAGCAGAGAACACAGTGGAAGGACAGAAAGGAGCTTTGAGAAGATGCCTCGTCCATTCACCTGCCTACAGGGATGAACATACTACTCCCAGCAGAAGGAGGCTGTTTTTAAAGATCTCTAGAGTTGGAAATTCCACAGTCTCTCTGGGGACTCAATCCCTACATTTGAGAACCTTTATTTCAAAGAAATTCTTCCTCTGGGTCTAACCACACTTCATGGCCACCTTCAGGAGCATGTGAGCTGTGTGGTCACACAGGGCCCCACATTCAGAAGGGCCCCACGCTTGATTTAATGTTTGCCATCGCCATCTTGAAATTCCTTTTTTTTTTTTTTTTTTTGAGAGAGAGAGAGAGAGAGAGAGAGAGTGCTAGTGAGCAACAGGCAGAGAGAGAAAAAGAGAGACAAGTGGGGCTCACCCAAAGTGGGGCTCATGTTCACCCAAAGCAGGGTTCACGCTCACCCGAAGTGGGATTCAAAGTCACAAACTGTGAGATCGTGACCTGAACCGTGAGATTATGACCTGCGCCGAAGTCAGATGCTTAACAACTGAGCCACCCAAGCATCGCTGAAATTCTTAATAATGTTATCTTGCACTTGTGTTCTGTAAGTGATATCTGATGGAACAGTGAAGTATGTGTGAGAAGGGAAGACATGTGCAGTATGAGTTCCTTCTCCCTTTCAGCCCCATAAGCTTAGAATTCTATGGCCCCAGAATGAGTGGGAGGCAAGGAGATTCAAAGCCAAGTGCAAGGAGGGCATGTTATGTCTAGACTGATTAAGTGGGGGCACTGACAGCCCTTTACGGTATTTCATTTGCACCAAAACTTGTTTTGAATGAAGAAAGGCAGCAAAAAGATTCAAAGAAACAGGAACGACTAAGGAAGTCCATTATACCCCTGTTACTTCCCTGTATTATCCCATTACTTACACTGAAAATGGTAACAGAAGGAAAGGGAAATAGAGTAACACAGAGCTCCTCTTCCTTTCTTTCCTTCCTTACTCATCAGTAAGCTGAAAGTGGAGAGTGTTGGTAGATGTGTGCATATCAAGAAGGGAAGTAAAAGCAGTTAATTTTGTGCAGTGATTCACAGTTCTATAAGAACAAAATACATATGCATGTATGAGCTACAAAATATGAATTATATCATTTTGGCAATTCTGCATATGGGTTCAATGCCCACTGGCATTGCACATTATAAAGTTTCATGGTAAAACTCATGCTAATAACTTAAAATTTTTTATTTTTTTCATTTAGAATAGCATAAAATAGCAAATAAAACCATCATGATGAGACTGCAGAAAGAAAAAAGCTTTGTTTTAACAACATTTTGGGTATTTTTCTACTTTTTTGAACAAGGGCTCCACATTTTCATTTTGCTCTGGGCCCTGTAAATTATACAGCTGGCCCTGCCCTACTTTCTTATGCTCCAGATTATATCTACTACATCTGTTCTACCAAGTCACCTCTTGTTAGTTTTCACCCTTTCTCTAGTCACTCACCCAACAAATATTGACTGTGCTATGGTCAGGCATTGTGCCAGATGTGGTAAATATAAAAATGAGTAAGATATAATTCACTCTATTCCATTATCTCATTTAATTCTTATTCAACTTGGGTAGGTCCTATTCTTGTTTCCAGCTTGGACTACAGAAGTAGAGAGTTAGAACAGCTAGAAAACCTGACCAGAAGGTCTTTATCATCGAGTGGTGGAACCAGGAACTGAGGCCACCCAAGTCTTTCTGACTACTAAATCTGAGTTCACAGCTATCATTCTTATTAATGCAACCCTAATTGTATTCTTTGTTTTCTGTTATTACAATGTCCACATTTCTGGCTTCTCAAAGATCAATTTTAGCAGTAATTTCATTTTATGAAACTAAAAAAAGTATACTCTAAATTTTTTTCCAACTTATTAGTATTTTGTTTAGGATATAAAATATAGCTTGATTTTTTTTTTATCTGACAATCCTTTGACCCAATTGTAGAAAATTACGTTCAACAGACTAAGCCTGTGATTTTCAAAATCTTATTCATGACTTTGTTTGCTAAACAAACAAAGTGTATTGGAAAACAAACAAACAAAACACATGTGCTTTGAAAGCAACCAGACCTGGGCCCAAACCCTGGCTCTATACCCACTAGTTTCCAAAAGGTACTTAACTCTCAATGCCTAAATTTTCTCATACGTTAAATGGAGATGAAAACAGTACCTTAACAACCTTCTAGGGCCATGTTTAAGATTAAATGAGATAATCCTTGTGGAACACTTACAATATCACCTGGTGCCTACCTAATAAGTACCCAGAAATGTTAGTTTTAGTGTTATTATTTTTAGTCCTATGTTCTCATGGCTATGTTTGAAATGACTTTTTTCATGAAATGGTTTCCTCCAATACAAAAAAATAAGTCCAAGAGTCTCTAATTTCCAAGAAGTATATTATTTCTTTGTAAATAAAAGCATCCAAAAAGTTCCCCCATGATGACACCTGGTAGTCATACAAACCTCTACAATTTGAGGGATCTGAGATGTTTTTATTTATATAACCTTTCACCAAAAACTCCAAATATGAACTCTCATCGTCCCCCCTTTGGTTCTAAACTACCTATTCAAAGGGTCAAGAGTAAAAAAGTTTATACACTATGTATTAAGAACTATATAAATGTAACAAAATATTCCTGTCATTTGGCAAGGCTAGCTCAGTTCTCCCTAACCCTTAAAGTGACACTTAAATTTAAGAACACTGAGCAAATTAAAATGGCTGACCTGTTTTCTGTGGTGGAAAAGGAAAGAATTAGCTAATCTGAAGGTTTACTGCCATCACTCAGGCAGTCAAATGACTGTTTCCCTGGCTTCTAAGTGATTGAAGAGCACATAAAAAATACACTGAATACCACATAAAAATGGACTATATACCTATTTTTAAAATAGCTCTAGAAAAAAAAAGGGCCTTTATTTGACATTTTTATTATGATTTAAAGAAAAGGAAAACAGGATCTGGGTTTAAAAAAAAAAAGCCTCCATCAGATACCTTAGAAAACATGACAGCCATGTGATATCTTCCTAAAACCACAATCTTTTCAATAATGATGGCTGTTACCATTGCAGAGTTGAGGGTCCTTACCAATTCTTGAGTGTCCTGCTGTAGCGGCAGAAATGCTGCTTCCAGAATAGCAATCTGGTCAGTACTAAGCTTTTGCCACAGCCCGATCAGCAGAATCACCAAATGGGTGGCACTTTTCAGCTTGGTGAATGACTGGAGCAGACTGTCTTGGTTTTCCTCTACTGCATCTGCTAGAGCGATTACCTGCAGAAATGACAAACTTCAGTTAGGGATAATTTCACAATTTTTGAGCCCTCAACAAATTACATTTGGCACACTCATGTTTTTCTTTAAAATAACTTGATGAACTTTGTCTTCCACAAACACAAGCTATGTTGAGTAATAAAATAGTTATCATTCATCTGTTCTCTTCCTTCTTTTACAAAAAAGTACCTAACATAATTCCAAATCCATATGGCCAGATGATGAAAATATCCATGAAATCAGCTTAATGGGGACATTGTTCTGTGTCTGGTTCACCATCAATTGACCTTCTACAATATATGATAATATAAGTTACCTCTAATAGAGTTATTTATGTCTTTATTACTAGCTAGAGATGGATCAATTAAAAAAATCAAAATAACCACATTTGCCATGTAATTTAAAATAATGATTTCATTACATCCTTTTCAGAAAATAATTATACACCTCTGATTATTATTTTTTATATGCTACATGGTATTGAGATATCCAGTATTTCTTTATTATATTCAAAAGGTAGATAATGTTCAAACATTTGACCAATTGAGTAATGTCATTTTTAATATAAATGTCAGCACCAGCCCACAGGGATCTGAATGAAAAAAAAAAATGTTCAGGGTGTGTTAGCTTTACAATGCCAAATCTGCTTAGGATAAAACTGGCAGGAGTAGAATTTACTTTTTTTTTTTTTTCATCCTCTTGAATAATCCTGTGGAAAAAAGAACTAAAAGCAACAATTGGATGGAACATCCAAGACTGCCCATTGGTGTTTTATTTTAATGTCTTGGTGAATTTTGTGCTCATTAAAAGTAATGAACTGACTGGCCCAGAGGCTCAAGGCGTCTGACAGCCCCCAGAACAGGAATAGGAAAAGCCAGGGCAATGTGAGCTCCTTTCTGTCAGTCCCTGCCAGCTTGAGGGACTAGAGCTCAGATGACTTTCAGAACTCTAGTGCAGATGAACCATTTGGTGATATTTCATGGCTTATTGACACTGGCCCAAAGGGCTTGTTAAAAAATCATCATTCAAATAAGTAAGAGTTTACAGCTGTGTGGTCTCCCAAATTCCATGTAGCAACAGGGGCTGTTGGGGGACAGTCCTTAGAGTGTCTGGGAGACACTGGAAAAGAGATGTAGATTAGGAAAAGACAAAGCTATTGAAGGTCCTTGCCTGACAATGCCAGGCAGACCATGATTCTCTGGCATTTGGTTGAAGGCTTGAAAGAGTTATAAAAGGCAATTACAACTCACATTCAGCTCTCCAGGACCCTGGGAGTTTGGACCAAGGTCAACATTATAATAAAGTGCACTGCTTACTAGGTACCTAGTACTGTGTTACTTTATTTCCGTAGGTGTTCAAAAAGAGTATGTAATATCTTTTAGCCCATAAGGATCTTATAATTTTTTGGACAGGAAACATACATACACAACCAATTAGTGGAAAGAAACAGTACTGTAATAATGTCCTAATTGTGCAGAACAGAAAATAAGTGTAAAAGAAGTTCGCAAAGGGACAGATTACTATGGGCCAGAGTTAATATCCCTGGGGCCTCTTTTACTCAAATGAGGCTTGGAACTCATCCCTTCCCTATTACTTCAAGAAGTCTCCTCTAAGAGACAGGGGCCACTTTCCATAAACCAAAACACCTGGAATCATCTGCCTCTTCCCCCAGCTTCACTATGATTACAATGGACTCCTGTTAAAGTCTACATTTATATTCTTTTCTTCCTGTGAGTGTTACCAATTAAGCCTCATTGTGGGGACCATCATATTATGACACTGATGCTTATTGTCAATAAGCCCAAATCATTCAAAGATCAAGGTCATAAACACCTCCTGAGTGCCAGGTATATGCAAGAATTTGCAGAAACACTCTAGGGAATTCAATGGTGACAGATCTCATCTCTACCTTCAGAGAGTTAATAATGGAAAAAGGAAAATACGTCAGAGGCAAGTGTCAACACTGTAGGGAAGACCCTATGAACTATAAGGGAGAATGCCATTAATTTTATAATTAGTAGGTTAACAGTAATCCCTGTAATTAAGTGAGCATAGACTGCATGCCAAACATTCTGCTGGGCCATACAGGTATCAGTGCCTCCAATCCCCACACATCCACCTGGTTGGCATAATCTCTGTTTTACAGAGGAGGCCTCTGAGGCTCAGCAATGTAAGACATCTGCCCAGTACTATGCACAGGGATGCAAACTATACCTGTGCTTCGAAGGGCTCCATGCCTGGTTTAATGCCCTGCTGCCTCTGTCTTGAAATTCTTAATAATTTTATTTTTGAACTCGTGTTTTATAGGTGAAGTCGATGAAGGGGTAACAGAAGATACACATGAGCAGAGGAGATATGCTCATTAACTCACAGAGTTAAATGCTCTTATATTTACATTTAAAACTGGCATTGCACAGTATAAAGATTAATGGTAAAATTCATGCTAACAATCTTAATTTTTCCATACCTTGGAATGGTATGGAAATAGAAAATAAAAACACCATGAGAAAGTGTGAGAGACTACTGAAGAAAGGAAAAAGCTTTATATTTTAGTGGCTATTTTACAGCACTTTCTTCCTGCCTTTTAACAAGGGCCCTGCATTTTCACTTTGCACTAGGAAGCGCAAATTAAGCAGGCAGCCTGACCATCACTTAGCAAGTGAGAGACCAGGAGTCACACTTTGGAGTCTCTCACTCCAAAGCCTGTGTGCAACCTGCACCTGTCAGGCTCTGAGTCTGGAGCACTTTACAAAGGAAAAGGTGAAGGAAGAGGCAGTGGTGTGCTGTAACCAACTTGGCCAGCTCCTACAGGCTCCAGAGAAAGACAGGTTGTCCTGTGTTTAATTTTGTGTGTCACCTGTTAAACACGACCATTACTTAAAACTTAAGTTACGTAAACTTAAAATTAAATAAATTACACTGAAACAAAGGTAATAAAGACTCAGAACTTATTACTTCTTAATTAGTTCACTATTATCTAGGCCCTTGAGTTCATTTATGCCTATTATCTAGGCCCTTGAGGTCATTTAGGCTCTGTATGTTGGAGACACTCTGCAATGGTGGGCTACTGCCCATTTCTTCCCAACTTCACATTCAGTGACCTCACGTTGGTCGCTTGAAATCAGCCACAGTGGAGGTATTTACAACATGAACATCAACAAATGTTACAGAGCCAGGCCTCCTCCCAACCCACCTCCTTTCCTCAGAATCAGTTGTTAAATATTTACCAGTGTGTCACTGAGAAGAGGTACCTGAAATTCATCCTCAAGAACAGATATTAGGTAAGGGGGGTTTAAAAGTACAGGAAAATTTTGAGCAAATGTATTAAAGCAGAAAAGCAGAGGCTGCTATTTCAGGAAGAAGCAAATATTCCAGTTTGGGAACAGCATTCGATGAGACAAAAAAAGGTCATCTGGGCAACTGCTGAAGAGGAAGCAGAATGTCAAGGTGAAGAGCGTGCATGTAACACTATAGGTACTGGGTGGCCACGGAGTACTCTGAGCTGTTACCTGATGGAAGCTGCACTCAAAGCAGCTATCTATCACAGTAAACATTTGGGCATTTGCTGGGACTTAAGTGAGGCTTTTATGCACGTTCCTCACTATCAAGGGAAAATTTTTACTAAGTGTAACAGCATGTCAGTCTGTAGACCCACCCAATTTGCTAAACACAGCTGTGGTAGAAGAATGACTTCTCAGTGAGACAGCAGCCCAAGCCACAGGATCTTTCCTAAGCAAGGCCCAAAATACATCAATCCAGGAGAAGCATCGTTTCTCTAAGTTTTGGTCTCACTGGTTATACTTCTGTGCCATTGTGGAAAGTCTGCTATCCCCAAATGGTCACAGAAATTGGAAAGAAATGGGATAAACAATTCCTTATGTAAATTACCCCCAAGGAAAATCTTCCTGACCTACTGGCCAGCATGAAATACTAAACAGATCTCCATGTTCTCAATTTAGTTTTACACATAACAGCCAAGTTTACTTTGTTCTCCGTGAGAGCCAAATGAATTTAGCAGAATTAACATAGTAAAAAAGGCTGGAAAAACTAGACCCATCAAGATATAGATCTGTCCCAACAAGGCCTCGAGGATCTTGCTGCTCACCTGGAAATGCAAAATGAGGCCAACCAGCTGCTAGGGCTTGAATCTGAAGGACTGTGATTTTTCAGTGCTCATCACTGGCTGTGCAAGATGTGTGTTCCCTAGTGTTCAACAGAACTACAGAAAGGGAGGGGTTTAGGAAACAATAAATGCTAACAATTTCAGGCAGAAATGTGTTGATAGCCTTTGTTTGGCTTTTTCAAATTGAAGGTTTCCAAATAAAATGGAGACCCCAAAGGACATCTATGTCCAACTGCCATATCAGTTGATGCCAAAGTAATGAGGCAGAGGCCCAGGGAGCTGCTTGCAGGAAAATGCTCAACTCATAAAGTGAGTGTGAAATTAATCCCAAATACTTCCAGCTGCCAAGATAGGCTCTAAAATTGGTTACAGGAAAGCAGCAGCAGCAACAGCGGAGTAGACATGAATCATACTATGTGAACACAGACATGTCCAATTTCTTCACCTAAACTCACCATCGAATCTGCCTCCAAATCTCATTGTGTGGCACACAGAACCCCATGACACTGCTGTTTAGCTGACATTTACTGAGCCCCCACTGTGGGCCAGGCACTGTGCTAGTGCTGTTATATCCAGATTATCACTTGGTCCTCATGACTACCCTCTGAGGTAAGAACTGTTGACCCCTGCAGCCCCCATTTCCAGTTGAGGAAACAGAAGCTTAGTGCTCAGATGAGCTTAGTGCTGAACTACAGCAGAGGAGGGCCAGGATTCCAATCTTGTCTCCTGATTGCTCATTGAGTGCTCCTTCCTCCATGATGGTACACAAATATATACAGTATAACCCTTAAAATAATCCAGTGGTTTTTTACCTTGATAATCAAAGATACTAAGGATAAACACTACTAATATATTACATCCATAACAGGCATAGGTGCTTTAGTGAAACTCCCCCATTGTTGGGGATGAGGTCAATTCAAACTGAAATTTTCAGGCTTGTTTCTGACCAAAGTTACAGTATAAAGGAAATGAGTTCATAATTTGTAAAGTTTGGAAAGTTTTTTCTCAAAAAAATTGTGTTGTGGGGGGGCACCTGGGTGGCTCCATCAGTTGAGCATCTGACTGTTGATTTCAGCTCAGGTCATGATCTCACAGTTTGTGGGATCAAGCCCCACGCAGGCTCCGTGCTGACAGCACGGAGCCTGCTTGGGATTCTCTCTCTCCCTCTCTCACTGCCCCTCCCTGGCTTGTGCTCTTTCTCTCTCTCTCTCTCATAAGAAACAAACATTAAAAATAATTTTTAATTGTAATAGTTTCCATATAGCTCAAAATTATGAAGACTTTAGAAATTAGCTATTTCCTATGCCTACTCCTTTAGTGAAGCTACTTTTAAAAAAGGATGATTCATGGGGCACCTGGGTGGCTCAGTCAGTTAAGCGTCCAACTTCAGCTCAGGTCATGATCTCGCAGTCCATGAGTTCGAGTCTCACGTTGGGCTCTATGCTGACAGTTCAGAGCCTTGACCCTGCTTCAGATTCTGTGTCTCCCCCTCTCCCTGCCCCTCCCCCTGTCTCTCTCTCAAAAAAGTAAATTAAGATTGAAAACAAATTTTTAAAAAATAAAATAAAATAATTAAAAAGGATGATTCATTTATTTTCTACAAATCTCAGACTACAATGTTTTCAGTGGTCTAAGCAAATTGATATTATGTAATAATAATTGTCAACGTTTACTGAAGGCTTTCTAGGAGCCAAGCACTGTGCTAATCTCCTTATAGGGATTAGCTCACTTTCTTCTTAAAACAGTTCTATAAGATAGACACTATTATTGCCCATATTTAAAAATAAGGAGACAGAAATACAAAAAGGGTCAGTTAGCCAGCGGCAGAACCAGAATTCACACCCAAGCAATCTGATCCAAGAAATGTCACCAAGTAACAGTACCTGCATTAATTTCCTGCCCGCACATCAATTTCATCATAGGCAAAATGTGGAACAAATTCTATCAGAAGCTTCCCAATGGGAGGTTTCAGCTTTCCTGACCTTCTCATACCCCAAATGAATTGAGATGGGTTGATTTTAATAAAAGTCCAGCATGGATGAATGAATTAAGAAAATGGAGAGCTATGATATAGATGAGTTTGTACATCCCGGAGGGATGAATGCAATAGGCCGTGCAATGGACTGACCTCCCTACCAAGCAGCTTTAAGTCAGTGATCAATGCACTTCCCTTTTCTGGGCTCTAGTTTCATCACCTTTAAAATGCAGTGGTGGGAAACAGGATCACTAGCATCCAACATAGCTGTGTCGGATTTTAAGACTTAAATCCTTTCGGATGATATGTTGTTTTGAACGATCCACATCACTTCCCCTCCACACACATCCTGTGTTTCTCATTTAATGTTTATTGATTTTGGAGTTTTTATCTCTAAAATGGCAGTAAGAATATTTTCTTTGGCTAATTCATAGGATTATGAGAATTAAATGAAAAAGGTAAAAATATAGACAATACCAAGTGTTGGCAAGGTCATGGAGAACTCGGAACACCTCAAATATTGCGAGTGGTAATGTCGTCTGGTAGCTGCTTTGGAAACAGGTTGGCAGTTCCTCAGAAAGATAGACACTGAGTTACCACAGGAGGCAGCAATTACAATTCTAGGTTTCCATCCCGGATTAAGGACAATATATGTTTACTCAAAAACTTTTTCACAAATATTTATGGCAGCATTATTTATAATAGCCCAAAGTAAAAACAACTCAAATGTCCATCAACTGATGAATAAATTAAATGTGGCGTATCTATATAACGGAATATTATTCAGCCAAAAAAAGAAACAGAGTACTTACACATGCTACTACACAGATGAACCTTAAAAACCTTCTTCTGAGTTACAGAAGCCAGTCACAAAGGATTGCATTTGTATGATATCATCTATATGAAATGGACAGAATAGGCAAATCTATAAACACTGAAAACAGACTGATGGTTTCTTAGGGCAAGGGGTGGGTGGTGGATAGGAGAGAATGGAAAATAACTGCTAATGGTTGCACAACCTTGTGGATATGCTAAAAATCATTAAGTTGTACACTTTAACTGAGGGAATTGTTTATATATAAATTATACCTAAATAAAGCTGTTACAAATAACAAGTACTGTTAAGTATATAAAAGTAAAAAGTACTGTGAAGTAAAGTAAAAAGTACTATGAAGATATAATTCATGTAAGGTAGATAAATTAACATAAATAAAGGCAACTTTATTTAAGCAGGAATTTTGCTATGTTAATGGCTATCCCATATTGCGACTTGGGCTTAACAACATTCTGGATGATGCAATAATCAAATAACTTTAAAGTCAATTAGATATGTGTGAATATTGGTAATGCTACTAACTAGCTGTACAAACTTGGCTAGCTACTCTACCTTCCTCAGACTTAGTTTTCACCTATAAAATAATACTCAATTAGTTAACATCCTCTCTATTCATTCCTAATTTGTTTGGCTCCTGGTTACTCTTTCTGAATACTCTACAGTTGAGGGTTCATTTCAATGTAGTAATATCAGGCCAATTCTACTTTTTCTGTCAGGTTAACAGTGACAATGAAAAAAGGAAGCCCCTTCTCTGATACTTGAGGCATACTACTACTACTATCTAAGGTGAAGCAGGACAGCTGATCATGCTGCAATGTTCTCCGGCCCTCTCTGTGTGGTCACTCGATGGAACGATGCTCATTTGTAGTCACATTTAATCAAATTTCAAAGGAAAATGTCATGAGACCATGTATAGAATATATACTAAAAGCCATATAAGGTTACATGTGTTGCATGCCTTTTTCTTAGTCCTTTAGCAATTCTATTAAAATATATACACACAGGGGTGCCTGGGTGGTTCAGTTAGTTAAGCTTCCGATTCTTGGTTTCAGCTCAGGTCATGATCTCACAGTCTCATGAACTTAAGCTGGGTGTCAGGCTCTGCGCTGGCAGCTCAAAGCCTGTTTGGGATTCTCTCTCTCTGACCCTCCCCCACTTGCACTATCTCTGTATCTCTCAAAATAAATAAATAAACTTTAAAAAAAAAAATAATAACCTGTTTAAAAAGTACATACGCACAAACATTCAACTTTGCCTGCTATGATTTGTTCTCTAAGAATCCTCTGAGGCTTATTAATCAGGGAGCTAGATGTTGTTTTTCTTTTATACCTTATTGAAAATGCTACCAAACTTGGTGATTTAAATAAAAGGTTTATAAAGTACACTATGAGAAGGCAGGGGGAAAATAAAACGCATACTCATTCCAGAAAATCCCAGTGTAAAAAGAGCAATAGATAAGTCCCCATCATGCCCTCAATTTTCTGGTACTTGGTACACAGTGGGTGTCCCATAAATGCTGGCTGAATTAATAAAACTCCAAGTCAGTCCACCTAAAACTCCAGCAAAACTAAACTGCTTCTTAAATCCCAGACACACTCAATCAGGCATTGTCAGGTTCCCAATTTGAATGGAACCCAAGAGATGTCACATGGAAACAACAGATCTACCTCAATATATCTGTCATCTACCTACAAAAAAACAAAAAACAAAAAACAAAAAACCTCTCCAGTTCAACTTTAGCCACAGCTGCCTAACACCTGGCTACAGACAGCTCTAATGACTGCTGAAATGAATTTTTTGTTCACATGGCTGCCCTTTGGTTAGAAAGACACACTTTCAGTCTAGGGGAGATTTGGAAGCAGGCAAGAAAAAGAAAAAGGGCACGCTTCCCACTCAACAACGTTATTGGTAATGGCGTTTGCTGCAGACTGGGAAAGCCCCTACAATAAGGAAGAAGAAAAAGTTTACCATGCCTAAACTTTTACTTTGGCTGAAAAGATCCAATTTGTATCCAAAAGATTTGTTCTTTTAACAGAAACAATGAAATAAGGTTCAAAATGAAAGAGAAATGGTGTGATGATTTAAATGCCAGATAAGCATGTAAGAAGTGTTTCATTATTTATGTGCTGAACCTTTAGCTAGATAAAAGAGAAGCCTGGGACTTTAGAAGCCTGGGATTTTAACTGGAAGGCATAGGAAGATTCTAATTCTTAGCTATGTTTGCTACCATGTTATTTTGTACAAATAGGATAGGGGACTGACTGGATTACATTCTGTTGAACCTCTCACGGAGTAAAATCTTAAGATTCCCCTATAACAAGCATTTAGCTGAAATTCCTAAATGAAACCCAGGATTAGAATACATTTTTAACCATGCTATCATTTGGGGTAGCTATTAAAACAACTGGGAAAATGTACCCTTTAGTAAAATATTTCAGTCACACATGATTTGTCTTCATATAAAGAGACCTGCTAATTGGCCAAATCACCTGATGCTTTGGAACACTGAGGTATGATCATTGTGACTCTTAGAAGTCATGATGGTTTTACTAGTCTAGGATTATAATTTTCCTTGACACCAATCTACACTTGCCAAATGCCTTGAGAATTCATTTAAAACTTCTTTTAGAAAAACAAATTATTCCTGAGAAATTTCCTTATACTATGTACTATAGGACCATTTTTTTCTTCTTTTTTAATGTTCTGCCCAGAAGAATATGAAAGGTAGGCAATACTAGAATATAGACTTTGGCTGGGACTTTTAAAACATACACCACTGATACATAAAAATATTAAATGAGAAAGACAATAAATCATTTGCAAGTGACATAGAGACAAATTTTGCTATTTCTGCAAAGTTTATTCACCAAATAGACATGTAACTTAATCAGCTGAAAGGAAACTAACTCCAATGCTTGGCTAATATAATGTTAAAAATACAACTGATCTCAAACCTGATTACTATTTTTACCTCCCCCCTACCCTCCACTCCCCTGCTGACCAAATTTTTACCCTTTTCCATAAAATTACCTACTTATAGCCAAGCAAAACCCCAATTTAAAAAATAATAATTAATGGAATCAAGTTGTTAAAAAAAAAAAGAATGAATGTTCCCTGGACCACGGTTACTCATTGAACAGATCGCTTTTAAAGCTGGAATCTATGGTTGGCAAAGTCAGAGCTCATTTTACAAACCCTGGAGAATGCCACAATTATCACTGTCCAAGAACAACATCCAAGAGGTCTGATCTGAATAGTTCCTAAGTTTAGAATGTTTCAGACCACATTCCTACAGGCAGACATGTCAGTAATTATGTAGCCACCCACACAGCCTTGAGTGCCATCTCCAATGAAGGCAAATGATGGATAGTTGGGTAGTTGGTTGGTTATCCTAAAAGCATTCCTTTAGCTAAGGCTGCTAATGCTAAGACACATTATTAAATGTGATCAATTAAAGCATGCTGATAATCCACCCAAAAAGGCAAAAAGAGAAACTGGAGACCCCAACAGTGCTGATAATGCTGTTGACCATTTCCTTCATTCCAGAGTTTAAGAAGTGAATGTGGCATTTTCCCAATAAAGTGAAATGATTGTTTTCTCTATGAATCTTCTTTTAAAACATTTTTAAAGGCCACTTCTCTTGAACACCTGTGGTTTGTATTTATTTTTGCTTTTTTTGATAAAATACATAGTTATACCACTACTATCTGGCAGTACTTTGGCAAGACATTTATAGGGCTGCATACAGCTATATAAGCCATAGCTCAGACCACATGGAAATGGTACAAAAGTCAATGAGTGGAGCTACCTGGTTTCGCACAGAGTGAAACTAGGATAAACTATTGGTATTTCTAAAACCATAGGTTGTTGGGATATTATAATTGAAAGTGGCCTTGCTGAAGATATGTGGTGCCTGATTTCTTCTGTGCTATAAACTCCTCTAGGCCAAAGACATTTAATGTACATTTATTATACTGAAGTAAATTAAAAAGCCTGATAACTAAGAGGCACAAGAGTATCCATTAAGATAGCAATTTATAGAAGCACAACTTGGGCAATGTTAATCCATCCCTACGTTCCAGGGAACAAGACTAAGGCTGATCATTTTTAAAAAGCTTCTATAGACTATGTTATTTATTTGGGACTACCATAGGTAGTCAGTAACTAGTTTCTAAATTCATACCTCCTATAAGTGTTATATTACAATGAATTAGTAAATTCATGCAAGTCTTTACCATTGAGTCATGTGATGAATGCTACAAAGCCTGTAATTTAACTTTAAAATACATCATCATAGACAAGGTCATATGATGTAATAAGCAGGTGAGTCAGTTTAAACTACACTCCAGAGCAGTATCTCAACGTCCTCATTAATGACACTTGGGGCCAAATCTTTGTTGTGGGCCTGTCGTGCACTGTTGGAAGTCTAGCAGCACTCTGAACTGTATAAACTAGATGTGGATGTATAAACACTCTCCCCCCAGCCACAGCAACCAAAAATGTCTCGAGACACTGCCAAATATCTCCTTGGTGAAAAATCACCCTAATAGAGAATCACTGCTCTAGAGTCTGAGTTTGTGCGCAAAATAGCTACCCTTCTGTAATTGGAAGCAAAGCTCACATGTCAGAAGGGGCTACACTAGCACTGGGGCTATTGGTGTCTCCAGAAATACCAAAGACTTTGTAATTATCATAATGAATTTCAGAAATAGCTTTTGATTGAGGAGATCAGAGGTTTGATAATCAGCATTATGGGTGTAGAACTAGATTTGCTGACAAAATTAACATATCATAATATGTGAATTGGCTGAATATTTTTGCACTCATACTCTCCTTTGAAAAGAGTATAAGAATCCAGGAAGGCACTGAGGGGATACAGTCCAAGGATGAGCCTGAATGATTCCGTGTCTTGCCTTTGGGACAGATTTCTAGCTATCTGATGCCCATTATGAGGGTAAGTATATCCTGGCTTGAATTATTGTCCTACTTGCTTCAAGTGAACCTTTCTAGAAAGGTGGTATTTTAGTGCCTAAAAGACGGAGTTTGAGCCCTCACCCAGCCTACAGTAGGCTGTATGAATTGTTCCATATTTGTAAGTGTTTATTTAAAATTTTTTTAAGTTTATTTATTTTGAGAGAGAAAGAGCATGAGCAGGGTAGGGGCAGAGGGAGAGAGGGAAAGAGAATCCCAAGCAGGCTCTGCACTCTAAGCACAGAGCCCAAAGCAGGGCTCAAACTCACAAACTGTGAGATCATGACCTGAGCTGAAATCGAGAGTCAGATACTTAACTGACTGAGCCACCCAGGTGCCCCATAAATGTTTATTTAATAAATGTATTTGTGTATGGCAAAATTTGAAAGGAGACTTACTTCCATTATAGCCAAGGAGAAGGGTTACAGGAAAACAGTTCATTCTCATCCCCTTCAAGCTTTTTGATGTCTATCATTACTTACTGAAAAGAATTTAAGAGTTGTGCATGATCAAATTGGCAAAGGTAGTGTGCAATGTCAAGTCAGTGCTAAGTGATGGGGATAAATGTGACTTAAGAGCTGCCTGCAAGGAACTGACAGCAAGGAAAACAAATATATTAATAAAAACAACAACTGCCGCTTACTATGTGTCCACTATGTGCCAGGCACAGTCCTGAAAAATCAATGTTTATTATTCCTAAAAATTTCAACAACACTTTAGATAATTATTATTTTGACTTATGAAGAAAACAAGGTTCAGAGAAGTTAAGCAACTTGTTCAAAATCACACAGCTGTGCCTAAATTCAAATCAGGTCTATCTAAAACCTCCAAAGCTCAAGCATTTCCCAGCCCATCATACTGTATCTTTAGATACACACACACACACACACATACACACACACACACACACACACACACACACCACACATGCTAGGTGGTAAGTGTTCCACAAGACTGTTGGGTTGAGTTAATAAAAGAAAAACCTATAAACAAGGCTTTACCACCAACCTGACTTTCTGGGGATGAAGGGCCCACAGATTCTTTTGTCTTTTTTTTAAGTTTATTTTTTTATTTTATTTTGAGAGAGGGAGAATGCGAGCTGAGGAGTGGTGGAGAGAGAGGGAGAGGGAGAGAATCCCAAGCAGGCCCTGGGCTGTCAGTGCAGAGCCTGATGTGGGGCTCGAACCCACGAGCCCGTGAGATCATGACCTGAGCCAAAACCAAGAGTCAGATGCTTAAGTGGACTGAGCCACCCAGGTGCACCTTTTTTGTCCTTCTTTTAAATAAATCCACATCTGACTGAATGCCTTTGGTTCAGAAAAGCACTCACAGTCCTGAACATCACTCTTGTTGCCTTCCATCTATATCTCTGTTACCTGTCTGGCCCTGTAGTCATTTGGGTTTACAACCCCTGCAATAATCATAAACTTTGCAAACATGAAACAACCACAATAAGTACGGAAAAGCAGAAATCATCCACATCACAAATGATTGAATCTGGACTCTGGTCCTTTCCCTGCACTCACTGTAGTTTGACGCTAAGAAAGTACCTCAATCTCTTTAAACTTTAGTTTTCTCCTCCATACAAGAGAGGTGTTTGCTGTGGAGCTCAAACAAGCTGCAACATATGTGTTTGTCATGACACCTAACACACAGCAAAGTACTCAACAGAGCTTGGCACTATTACGAATTTAGTTTTTGTGTCCTGGCTAAATACCCAGCCAAACAAAATGTTATTAAAATAAACCAAAAAAACTATTACATCAAATAGCAACCCTTCCCTTTATCTCTGGTTTACACAGTCCCAATAATTTCAGCATCTCTTCATGGGACTGTTTTGCCACAGAAGTTATATACACTATTTACCAACATATACAGCATAATTCCCATACTCTACCCTCTCAAAGCACCTGTATGTCCCCTTCCATTACATCTATCACATTCAGAATCACTTGTTTGACAATTTTAAGCTCTGTGAAGGCAGAAACTGTGTTTTGTCTTTTTTTGTTTTAAGTACCTCCACACCAGCATGGAGAACAGTGCCAGGCTTGAACTCACAACCTTAAGATCAAGACGTGAGCTGAGATTAAGAGTCAGACACTTAACTGACTGAGTCACCCAGGTGCCCCTTTGTTTTGTCTTACTACTTACCACTGTGTCCCCAATACATAGTACAGGGTCTAACACATACCAGGGATCAACAAATATCTTTTCAACTGAACTGAAATAAACACCATCTGTTAGGTCTTGGAAAAGTAGCATATTAGCTTAACACTACTATCTGAAGTACAGCTAATACCTAGCATAGCAGTTGTGGTGCCCAGCAAACAGCACGTTTCCTTAATTCCATAATGCACTTTGCTCATTAGGTGTCCTCATATGCACACATTCTAATGACTTTCAAATCATAATATGTCTTATCTCTGTGTTCCTTTAATGTGCTAATTTTACTTTTATCTTCAAAGGTAATAAAATCAATGATGTGCCTTAAAATTAACATCTTAGAATCTATTAAATATGCTTTTATTTGGTATTTTGTTTGGAATTATACCTCCCAGTGCCAAAGTCTTCATCCAGTTCCCAGAGAATAACTGTTCCAAAAGTATTTCCTAGCTGCCCTTGTGGGGTACTCTTTTTTTCTTAACCTGTTATTTAAATTCCAGTTAGTTAACTGACAGTATAATACTGGTTTCGGGTGTACAATATAGAGATTCAACCCTTCCATACAAGACCTGGTGCTCATACAACTGTACTCCTTAATCCTCCATCACCTATTTAACTATCCCCCTACCCACCTCCCCTATGTTAACCATGAGCTGATTCTCTATGGTTAAGAGTCATGTTTCTCTCTCTCCCTCTTTTCCTATTGTTCATTTGTTTTGTTTCTCAAATTCCATATATGAGTGAAATCATATGGTATTTGTCTTTCTCTGACTTATTTCAGCTTAGCATAATACTTCCTAGACCCATCCATGTCATTGCAAGTGGCAAGATTTCATTCCCTTTATTGCTGAGTAGTATTCTGGTGTGTGTGTGTGTGTGTGTGTGTATGTGTGTGTGTGTACGTGTGTGTGTATGTGTGTGTGTACGTGTGTGTGTGTGTGTGTGTACGTGTGTGTGTATGTGTGTGTGTGTGTACATCTTTATTCATTTAACAGCTGATGGACAGTTGGGCCATTTTCATAAAGGCCCCCTCATCCTCCTCCACACTTCCCAGTGGGACCTACTGTAGGCCAAGCATGAGTTCTTTCTTAGGATCTCCATAACAAAATTTTGCAGTAGAATTACTAGATTCACTCCAGCCATGAGGAAACTGAGGCCCTTTCTGAAAGGTTTAAAGACTGAATGTCCACAAGCATGAAGCCAGATTCAAACTCAAGCCTGTCTAGCTGCAAAGCCCTTGTTCCTCCTATTGCCATAGAACTGTGGCTCAGTGAAGCTAAAAAATTCACTTATGCAAATTTTTCACTATTTTTTAAAAAATTAATTCTGATTTCTTATTATTTCAATGAAAAAATCCATTTGGGAAAGGTAATGAAGTATACTACCTATGAATAGAGGCTAATGTCGATTTATCCTAAAAACATTTGTAAGATAGTGACTTTTTACAATTACAAAAGTAATTTTTAATGACTGTTTTCAAAGTTATCTTGAGCTACAAAACTAGCCAAAAGGTAGTAAATATCTCTGTATGTTTCTAATACAGACTAGAATTGCATAAGAAGGAAAAGGATCCACAATGGTTTCAGCCCTGGCATCGCTATCCTAATTTAAAGTTTCTGTGTCAAAACAGACAAATAGGGGAGGGGAAGGAGGAAAAAGAGTTAGGGAGAGGGAGGGAGACAAAACACGAGAGACTCTTGAATCCTGAAAACAAACTGAGGGGGGAAGGGGA
>CM053559.1:58703684-58743117 GCA_028646485.1 Cryptoprocta ferox | reverse complement strand
ATTTACTTAAATCAAACAGGTGCCACGGTTTAAATCAGAATCCTCCAATAGAGTCCATTTACCAGAAATCTGAATCCATTTTCAGAGAAGAACAAAAGAGAAAGATTACCATCATACCAGTAACTGATTCACACAGCCACTTTTTGTTTAAATTCTTGGTATTAATACCCAAAAATGTGATAACTCGCTGAATTTGGATAAAATAACAGGTATCACACCAACCATCCAGAGAAGAGATTTTAAGTCTGGGGAGAGAATGCCATGTTGGCACCTGAGGCACGCCTGAGTGATGGGAAAGATTACAGTTTGGCTTGTGAACCCTCAGGAAGCAGTTCTTTGTTTCAGCCTTTAGAGTTTTACCCTGCAGCTATCATTTTAATTCTCCTGAGAACACCTTAGAAAAGCAGGGTTTAACAATCCTTAGAAAAATTATGGTTTGATGATTAAAAAATAATGTGATGAAATATTATACACATTATTAGGAGACTGCTCACCACAAGAGTTCCAGGATGTCAGAAAGCCATTCTGGCAGAAGAATGAGGAAACATAGATGTTGCATAAAAAGAAACTGATGGGGTGGGGGGAGGCGCACAGGTATAGTTGGCTAGAAGAAAGAAGAGATTTTGAGGCTCGTAGTAGTAAGTCTCTCCATAAAATGGGATCATAATCTGGCTTTATTTTGATTTTCTATTTTCTTGGAATCTTAGTAATTTTCTTCACTATCACAGTTTTATAATCTATATAGGTGATTTCATGTATAGTTTATAGTCTATAGTCTACCACATCTCTGACACTGATGACTATTTTCCCTATGATCACCAGGCTGTGATACTGGGACATCAAGTTGAGATGTGATATTAAGAGACAGGGGCAAGTAAAAGGAGAGCCCCGAGCCTCTATCTAACTCTTCTCAGGTTGGGCATAAGGTGTTTGTTCCCTAATGGTTGAGAAAAACACATATAAAGGACAAAGCCCCGGACACATCAATTGGCCATTCTGGCCAGAGTTACTAGGAAAAGAGAAACCAAATTGTGATCATTGGATGAAAGTGGAAAAGAAATGCCCAGACCACTTCTTCCAGCAGCAAAAATCTGCCTAAAGATTGCTTAGTGTTCTACAAAGAACACAGGCCTTAAATTTAATAGTTTGATTCCCAGTTTTGCTGTTTTTCCAAATATTCTTAACTAACATACTCCAAACTGAATATGTTATTATTCAACTACTTTATAAGAATATAAAATCAGTACCTTATCTAGAAAAAAAATAGCATCTAGAACAAATTACTGTTTAAGACATGAGGATACCAATGGATTACAATGAATCTTTGGCGTATGCCCTAAAGAGTAAAGATTCACCAGATTATACAGAGGTAGAGGAGACATTTAATAGTTAGGATAAAAGGATTTTCAATATCAAATGATTTTATTGAAAGAATTTTTGCTTTCTGTAGCACTGGTATTGGCTTTCAATTTCTAAAATAAAACATGTCATTGGCTTAGGACATGCACATGATGAAGACATACTCAACTTGTTCTCAATAAAAGATATTAATGGTTAGGACAATGAAGCATGTTTTCTTGGCTGGTAAGAGCACTAGTGAGTATCAGCTCTGGTCTCCAGCAGCTAAAGAGATTTAGGGGGGAAAAAAAAAAAGCTTCCCCAGAGAATTCAGCTTTCCACCTGACTGGCTACCAGGGTCACCTCTGAACAGGCAACTGGTCTGTTGCACAGAAACAGAAGTTAGTGAGATTTTCTTCAGCATCTATAAAAACAACAACGACAACAACAAGATGACTTCTAATTTGGGTACAGGAAAAGAACAGGATCTTGGCTTTGTCCCCCAAACGTCACAAATGTGAAAGAAACCTACGCCTTAAAATCTACACATTTAAAATTAGTCAAGGATCCCCTGAATATGTAAAAATATGAAATGATGCACTATTGAAGAAATCTGTTCACTCTGAAGAATAACTCTTAACAGAATCACTTTTATGTTCAGCATCTCCCTAAATACACTAAAACCAAAATCTGACTTAAACAAATTTCATTTGTTTATGGCTTTTTCTCAGAAGCACAGGGATGCAGCCATAGAGGAGACACTCTGCTGGCTCCCTAATTTCCAGCACTTCTTTTCCCATGGGTCCTCTGTGGGGCTGCTCCTGACCCACACGTTCATGAGGAGACCCATGTACAGCCCACTTGAATAATATGTATTTGTTCCTGATTGTAAGCTGAAAAACAAGTTAGCCTAGATGATTTAGATTCAGAGAAAGAAATGCTCCAGATTCAACTTTGGCAGGGAGTCCTGAGCTAAAAAATTATGTTCCTGAATTTTGGAGAGGGCAGAAACCATTTTGGTTGTTCCCTACAGAGCCACCCCGCCCCCCAATCCCTGAAAGAGCACAAAAAAGATTAATTTCCAAAGTTGGGAAATCAGGCTTCAGCTCACCATTGTGTGATCATTAGAATTACACCCAACTACTCATGAGTCATCAGGCACTGGATTCAATCAGTGAATGAATTCATCTTTTTTCCAGTGGCTATCTCCACTGCAGCAAAGAACTGGCAAGAATGAATAATTTGTGTAAAGTGAGCCAGTGGCCTTCTTAAGGTTTACACCTAATCAACTATTTGATTTTAGATGTGAATGTATCAACTAATTTGACCGTATCTTCCCACTCTTGTCAAGGCTGATTATTCACTGCATCCCACCATGACCACCTTATAAAGACCCAGAAGAAAAATTCCTCTCAGTATTAGGGAAGTCATTCTGATATTGAAAATCCAAACAACAGCAGCAAATAAACAAGCAAACAAAAAACTAAAACAAGAAAAAGAAGTGTCCTCTGTTTCTTTAAAACATTAAGAATCTTTTTTTAAGTTTATTTATTTATTTTGAGAGAGAGAGAGAGAGAGAAAATCAATCCCAAGCAGGCTCCTCACTCTCAGTGCAGAGCCCGATATGGGGCTCGAACTCACAAACCGAGGGATCATGATCTGAGCCAAAATCAAGAGTCAGACGCTTAACCAGCTGAGCCACCCAGGCACCCCTAAAACATTAAGTATCTTTTAAAAATGGCTGTGATTCCAATTTTGTATTCACTAGAGAGAAGTCAAATCTGTGGCCCATGTCTGACAATGTAGGAATATTATATATATTTTTTCATCCAGACTGCTTGAGACTTATAGAGAAATCTAATTTGATTTAACCTATTTTTTTTTTTTTTTTTTAGATTGTCCTGGGTACTACTGGGCTACCTCTTCTAATGAACAAGTGCAACTTCTTGCTAAATGTGATTTAAGTGATTCATCCCGGCTGAGCACAATCAAAACAGTCTCAGTTCAGTTCAAGAATTATCAGTAATATTTAGGTCTCAATCTAATAAGCCTCATTTCGGAACTTTTTTCCATATTACCTTAATACTAATGTCAAGTCCTTGTTGATCATTTACTATGGGCCTGGTACCATTCTTCAAAAAGACTTTTCTTGCATTTAAAAGCTTAAATGTAACACTCTGTGAAAGTCTGAGATCAAACTAGCATTTATTAAACCAAGGAAAATATCACACAGGATACCACATTCAGTGGTAAACTTCAAAATATTTCCTGTAATTGATCTTGATGAGCTTAATAAATGAAGGCCGGAGTTGTTAGAAAAGATTCCTTGGAGGTTGGAGAACCTAAATTAGTTCTCTTGAAGAAGATCAGAGGTGATTCCAAGCAAGGTCTGTATGCCAGTGAAGGCAAAGAGGTAAGACTCTGTTTTCATGGGCTAATGACATCATGTTTTCATAAAGCAATGAGAAAGTCATGTGGAAAAAAAGGCAATGCTTCATATTCTGTCTCTGTCTCTCTCTGTCTCTCTCTCTCTCTCTCTGCCTCTCCCCTGCTCACACACTGTCTCTATCTCTCTCAAATATAAATAAACATTTTTAAAAAATTAAGGCAAAAGTTATAGGATAGAAAGTTCTGGAAAATCAATTATGTGAGGACATAGCAAATCAAATAAAAGATTTGAGCTTGGTGATTAGAGTGTCCAAGAAGAGTGCCCAGTCTTTCCATCTTGGGCCAGGTCAATATTGAAAGTAACAACTTCTCTTTATGGAGTACAAAGATTTTCTGTTCAAGGTCAAGAACCAGATTATTTCAAAATAGGCTATCAATTATCAAATATTTCATTCTGTGTTTAAGCTATTTCCCAGAAGAAAATAAAGGTGTTTATTCTTCATTTAGAATTCATGACTTACTCAACCTACGAGATTAAAATGCAAAACTGCCCCTTTTCTTGATTTCTATCCAGAATCTGGCTTACTAATCCACCTTTAGAATGGAGATAAATAATACACTTTTATCTAAGGGAAATGAATAAATCCCAATCCAGAACAGCCCAGAAACAGAAATGGTCAAGTGTGTATGGCCCAAACAACAAAAGGGTCTTATCCTCTGAAAGCCATTGAAGCACTAATGCTTTAAATCCCAACATTTCTGCCGAAGTCTATAGAACCTGGAAAGATACAGGTTTAATACCATATAATTTCAACTAAACTGGAAATAGTGTGGTTTCTAACATAGTTTCGGCAGACAAATTTAAGGCTGACTAACTCTTAAATTGAAAGAAACATATTCTAAAATTAGTAATTAGGGGAGGGAAAAGACCAGTATAATTAGAAGCTCTGAAACCTACTACTAAACATAATGTTATTTTCAGGATATCCTTTTTTGTCTCAATTATACAATTGTTTTCTATTTTGAGCTACCCTTCATGGCATCTCACCTACGTTATTAGTTAAACTTAACTAAAAAACAGGCCACCACAGCTTTTGGAAATAGAGCCCCACCCCCACCCCCACTTTTTTTTTTTTTACCTGGATTGATAAAGAAAAGAGAGTTACAACCAAAAGACCAATCACAATGGGGTACATGAGTATCAGTGATGGACTTTTTTCCTCCCAACCAAGGCAACATGGTAGTCAACCAACAGGGAAACCTTCTCTCTCCCACTTAGTAAGCACCTGAACATAAACAGAAGTTCCTCTATTTCCCTAACTCTTGCTTCCTCAGTTTCTAAAATGAGTACAAACCATACTTGTCCATTTTCTTCAAGAATATGTGAGAATTGAGAAGACATTTGGTTTTTTCAAGAACGTTGAATTCTGAGATAGAAAAATCACAATTTAGCCACCAGCCTCTTGCTTATACTCTAATTTCTGCTTTACTTGATCTAATTCACTATTAGCTACTATTCTAGCTGCTGCTTCATATATTTACATAATATTTCAGGATATTGACATTAATAAGCCAATGTTCCAATGAAAAGTGTCCCAATTTGCAGGATGCACATCCCTCCTAAGTTTGCTATTAGTGATGCCAACTGCCTCAAAACCTTAATATCGTATTTAACTCACAATCCTTCCTTTATCCACTTAAATATTAAGACCCCAAGTACTTTCAGTTCCACCTTCAAAATATCTCCCTATATACATTTATTCCTCTCCACTCCTTCTCAAATCACCTCTAGTTCACTGAAGCAGACTTCATCTAGACTGAAAAGGAGGAGGAAAGATCACTCAAACTATGCTAGAGAGACCAATTATTAATATTTCAGGAAATACCTTTTCAGACAATTCTTTCTGAAACTAGCTACATACATACATACAGATATGTATACAAGTTTACATAAATACAATATTTTAGATGATTTGCTTATTTTATGCAATATTATACAATAAATATCACACCACATAATTTAATTCTTAAATATCATTTTTGTACTTGTATTTCCTAACTGATCTATTCCTACCATCCTTCTTTAGAAAAGAAATACTTGTGGAATTTATAGGTCTTGCCCATGCTATGGAATAATTTAATAACAATATTCAAAATCTTCCAAATCTTGCCAGTGTTTATCTTACATAATCTTGATATCAGATATCTTACAATATCTTAATATCTCCTATATCAGCCTTTTTATCAAAAATAATTTGGTACAATCATTTCCCAGATTTTTTAGTATCTCCACTAACATACATTAACTTGCATTCTTCCTTCTGCCTATAAATCCTTCTTAATCTCCTCTTAAACGTGTGCCCTTCCCTCCAGATTAAACACAAGTTATGCCTTCATGTATATATTCACGACTCATTCACTCTCGTATATTTACTCTGTATTATGCGCCATTGCTAAAGATTCAGAGTTGAACAACACCTATACCAGCCCTGCCCCTAAGAAATTTAGCCACTAATGATCAAGACAACTACACAAGTAATAATACAAAAATGTGATAGACATTAGGTCGAGGTGCATGACAGAGACCTATGGGGCAGCCAACAGGAGAACTTCCTCTGTGAAACTTTGACAAGACATCCCAGCCCATGGTGTCTCCTTCTAGATCAGAATTCCTCTGCCATTTGTTTATTACCTGTGCTTTTCATTTTGAAACTTACTCTATGCTCTCTTACAACGTAATTTACCTTCAGGGTACATGTTCTTCTGCATTTAAACAATTAGATTCCTTACAAATGAAGAACTTACTTTATCCTTTTGTACTCCTAGAAATCAGTACAGAGCCTTGAACAAAATAAGCAATAATATATAGTTACTGTCACTGCTAATACTAAGAAATAAGAATTTGCCTATGATTAGAAATTGGGATTTAAGTTATTACATGCTTCTAATAATTTGGAAGAACTTTTATCATTTACAGCTGTTCCTCATATTTCTAAGTTACTTCTGGAGATTAGAGTTTAGGTAACTCTACCAATGAAAACATGAAAACAATGCTGTGACTCCTCCTCCTTTTAGTCATATTGGGCTAAAAGTCAACAAGCTTGACACCCAAGGATATGATGTTCTTCAAAAAAGACAGAACTGCTTGCTACATTGGACAGCCATACCCTGAACCTGGTCTGACTGGCTTACTTGATAATACCAATTTTAGGACTATAAGTTATTAGTAAACAGACAATAAAGTAACATCATCAGTGAAGAATAAATTATGTTTGGGGGAAACAAAAACACCATATATAAAGAACTCCAAAAAGGCTCTAATGAATCATGTTCTGATTTATGTAAAATGAAAACAATAAAAGAAAAAAAACAAGAATCATCTCTCAACTAAAAAAAAATTACAAATAAATTGCTAACAATATTTCTTGTTTGCTTTGATAGTCAAAACACCCTTATTCAAGAACACCCCTTATTTTGAAGTAAAACTACATTAAATGTACTTTTTTGTTACCTTATTAAAAACCAAAATTCTTACTCTTTTTTCAGTTAAGTAATTCTAAGCTTATTGCACCTTGCATCAACTACTATATTCTACATGACAGAACTCTATAGGTCTTCTACACGAAATGTAAGAATTACTATGACTATGCCAATCCCACAGTCAGAAAACTACAGTGGCTCCCAATTGCTTCCCAAATGAATAACAAAATTACAAAAACTGACATGTTTCTAAAAATCCTAAATTTTCCTTTAGCCTAGAGGTGTAACCTAGGCCCAAGAATGGGGTTCGGGGGTCAGAAAGTCCTCTGAAACTGAAAGTAACATTTTGGGTGATTTTATGTATTTTTCTAAAGGAAAGAGCCCAAAGCTTTCAGAGTCCCATTGGAGTCTCTGACCTCAAAAAAGGTTCACAAGTATAATTTTAATATTCCCCTTTCACCACCTCCATCATACTTAATGGCCCACATCCATTATTATTTCACAGATCTGGAATTTCTAGCAGTCAAGAAAACCTACCTGCTGCCTTGAAGCAAGAGACATATGATTTCCTTCACTTAAAACACCCTAACCCTCACAAAGCTCTCTTTGAGATTCCCCCCTCTGCCACTCCATCCTACCAGGTCACACTGACCCAATTCACCCTGATGGACCAGAGTTACCAATCTTCAACTGTTGACAGATGGCACAGATAACTAACTGGTTAAGAACACCAGGCCAGTCCACTTGAACTGTGGGCAAATGTGTTCACAGAGGATTTTCTGGGACACATTCCCCAGGTTGCCATGTTACAAAGACTTTCCAAGACAAGTGCTGAAATGAAACAATAATAACTTGAATGATAAAAACTGTAAGCATCCAAAGCTGGAATAATACGGTATGCTAAGGCAGGTGGGGTCCTATGTCACCCTATATGTCACACCATATCAGCATCGAGCTCCAACACTTACAAGATGATCTCAGCTCTAAAATGAATCCCAATAAAAATGTTCAAATCTACACAATAGCAATTAATGTTAAAATTCATAAATAATATGTATAATCTTAAATAAACACAGTAAAAGTTGCTTTCCTCCCTTTGTTATTACTTCAATTTTACTTTAGGGCAAGTTATTTGATAAATTTGACAGGCAACCCAAACTATTTTTAGGAACTTAGCAGAATATAAATGACAAAACAAATGTCCACATCTCACACCAAATGTTTCCAACTTCTTGGATCTCTTATAAGAAATTTAGGACTAATGAATGAATACCACTGCCACCCACAGAAAAGCTGAAATTTTAAATAGAAGGCCTTTTGTTTTTTCACAACCTTTTGAATAATTAACACATAATGATTAGTATTTCCTGGCTTCCCTCCTGCCCTCCCCCATATCTTTCAGAAGACCTCTCTTCTTCCAAAAGCCAAAAAACACAATGGAACACATCCTGTAAAAGTTTTAATGGAGACTCCCTCACATTCCTGACATCTATTCCACTGGTAGGTCCTGTGTTTGCATAATTCGTGGCTACCACGTAACTTTGATGAATTAGCTAATGCTCTTCTAGAAGCCCACTGCTTACCCATTGATTAAAATGCCTGATAGTCAATGACATATCTGTGGTGAAAACCTAATGCTATACTTGCTTCTTCACAGGGCTTCAGGACACGGTATGATAAGACATGCTGAGACTATACCTGCCATCGGCCAATTACACCCATGGAATTGAGAGAATTTTTCTTACTCTTCTTAAAATTGAACTCCTAGCATTTACAAAAGATTTTTTTTTAAGTAATAACCTCAGGGAGCCTGGGTGGCTCCGTCAGTTAAGCGTCCAACTTCTGTTCAGATCATGATCTTACAGTTCGTGAGTTTGAGCCCTGCATAGGGCTCTGTGCTAACAGCTCAGAGTCAGGAGCCTGCTTTGGATTCTGTGTCTCCCTCTCTCTCTCTGCCCCTGCCCCCCTCACACCCTGTCTCTTTCTGTCTCTCTAAAATGAATAAATGTTAAAAAATTTAAAGTAATAACCTCTGTTATGAGATATTAAGGTAGGAGTATATGTGTTAATTTACATATGCTTTAAAGCAGTCAGACCCATGGTAAACAAATTAGGAGGAAAAAGGAGGTACTTCAGAAAACACATATTTAAATGGACTTTTCCCACTGACACACACTGCCATCCTTATTCCATGTAGAAACTTAGTTTTAGGGGCTGTAGTTCTCTAACAGGCTGATTCAATCAGTTATGGCTAGGATAAGTATAAAAAAATAGTGATGATGATGGCTAATATTTATTGGGTGGTTTATATGCCAAGCAATTCTCAAATTATTTTGGATGTAATATTCATTTAATCTTCCCTTTGAGACTGAATATGTGCCATTATTTTCACCAACTTATGGACAAGAAAACTAATACTGAGAAGCTAGATCGTTTGCTTAAAGCCACAATACTAGTAAGTGGAAGGGCCCTCTTAAACCTGCAAAGTTGAACTTCAAAACCAGTGTTCTGTCTCTACGTTACAATGGGTCTCCATGTGAAATAATTCACCAAGTTTAAAAAAAATTTTTTAATGTTTATTTATTTTTGAGAGAGACAGTGTGAGCCAGGTGGGGGCAGAGAGAGAGGGAGGGAGACACAGAATCCGAAACAGGCTGGCTCCAGGTTCGGAGCTGTCAGCACACAGGCCGATGCAGGGCTCAAACTCACTGACCAAGAGATCATGACCTGAGCCAAAGTCAGAAGCTTAACCAACTGAGCCACCCAGGCGCCCCTAATTTACCAACTTTTAACTTCTCTTTCTGTTTATAATAATCTGAAACTAATAGCTATCAAGACTATGCCTTAGGATATGAGTTATTACTGCCAATTTCAATAGACATATTACTTATATTTTATTTAAAAAAAAAGCAAAATCTCCTGATGAGATATACATTTTTTAGGTTTACATGACAAGACAGTTAGGGCTGGGTTTTGTATCAGTATGGGTTTAATCAAGAAAACAGAAACCATTTTGAGTATTCACAATTCAGGTATCTTAAAGTAGGGTTTAATAGGTATGGAGGGGCTAAGAAGCCAGGCAGGGGGTAAGTGGTGACAAAACCTAGAAATCAGCAACAGCAGGAAGCTACTACCACCTCACAGGCTGGAGGGATAATGGGAAAAGACAGAGGTATCAGAGCCCAGGGACCTGGGATCACCTGACAAAACAATGGCAGACTTGTTCAGAGGGAGCTGGAGCTCTGGAGAAAATGCAGCCACAAATGAGATGTTGCCTAAAACAGATGAGGACAAGGAGCAAGGAACATTAACATCAAAATTCCTGCTGCCTTCAGCTAACATGGTTCCTGAGAGGTGACAACCTGCATCTGCAACCCTCTGACACAGAGTGGAGCTGGAGAAGGCTATGGAATGGCTCTGTAACCACACAAGTTTCCACCATGGCTTTGTTACCAATATCAAAAGTCAAATTTCTGGTCCAAATAGTATTTAAGGGTAAAGATTTCCTTAACAAAAGGCCCATACACTTACCAAAACCAGATTTTTCACATTTTAACTATATAAAATGGAAAATAAATTATGTTAATGTTCTTTTTGAAAGGTCAACAAGATTTTATAAACATAACTTTAACTCTTTCACAGACTTTGCATCAAAAGCATCCTATAAGGATCAAATACAGATGTCACCTTTAACTAAGGTTTTACTTAATGGGATGTTTTCCTCATTAATTATTTGCCCACCTGTCTGTATTAATGCCAGAATCTCCATAAAATCTTTTAATTATGCAATCATATTCTATGCTCAAGAAATGGGTATACTTGCTCCATTTTCTGAAATATTTTGGCCAATGAAGTCTTTTTTCCAAGGAGCCATGATGTGATCAGCAGTACACACTGCTGGTTGCCTATCCAGCCATCATTTCTCTCTCTTCTTTACTCACGGAATGGTGACACCCTCCCCAAAATGTTACAAGAAAAGGTGAATCTATGCCCAGATCCAGGGGATAGATCTGAATAGTCTAAGTCTACGGGGAGGGAGAATCTGAGATACTGTCCCCTAGGGAACATGCGACAATGTTTCAGACATTTCTGGTCATCATATTAAAGAAGGGCCAGTATGGCTACTGGCATCTAGTGAGTAGAAACCAGGGATGCTGCTAAACATCCTACAATGCACAGGACAGCCCCCACACATATGATAAAGAGGTACCAAAACCTGATCTAAGCCATTGGTTCTGAAAGTGATATTCTTGAACCAGCATCAGCTTGATCTTAAAACCAGTATCAACTGGGAACTTGTTAGAAATGCACAATCTCTGGCTGTACCCCAATTCTGCTGAATTGGAAGCTCTGGGTGGGAGACCTTATATTTTAAAAACTCCCAGACGATTCTGATGTATGCTAATGTTTCTGTCACTGGTCTACAGCTCCAGGAGTTGGCCGTCTATGGCCCATGGGCCTGCCCCCTGTTTCCGTAAACTTTTATTGAAACATAGGCATACCCATTCATTTACTTTTTGTCTATTGTTGTTACAACAGCAGAGCTGAACAGTTGTGACAGGGACCAGATGGACTGCAAAACCTAAAATATTTACTGTCTGTCTACAAAAAATCTGCCAACCCCTGAAGCCAGTTGTGGTAATTTTATCAGTCTTGCCAGTTATTCGTTTAGGAAGGACTGCTCAGGAAGGGATAAGATTATTAGAATCAATGGGATAGGAGAAAAATGTTGGCAGACATGAAGGTGGAACATTAGAGAAAGCATTCTTTATTTCTTTTTTTTCTCTTGTTGATTACCTTTTTATTTTTTTAAATTTAAACTCAAGTTACTTAATATATAGTGTAGTATTGGTTTCAGGAATATAACCCAGAGATTCTTTATTTCTAAGTTGGAGAAACAGCAAGGGATGTCTTCTTTTTGCCTTTGGGTATTACACTGTCTGGAGGGGACAGCTAGAACTGCCACAGCCATCTTGTAACCAAAGGGAAAGCCAGACTAAAGGCAAGAACAATATTCCAAAGATAGGAGAAGTAAGAGACAGAAAGAATCTGATTTCTAGATGTTAAATTTTTTTCCACAGTGAGGCTGTATTACATGAGTTATAAGAAAAATAAATTAAATTAAGAGACAAAAAGACTGGATAGGAAGCCAAAAAAAAAAAAAAAAAAAAAAGGCTGAACCCAAATAACCACAGGAGTTTTTAATTACTTTAAGTCTATGTTTTACTGAATATATGTTTGGACCCATAATCCATACAAATTCTAAAGTAAAACAATTCTGGTTTGAAGCAAATTAAATTTTTCCCCCAACAATAGTGAAGAATAACTATTTCCTTTTCCACTCCAACCAGAGCAATTTAAACTAACAGGCCACATTTGCAGAAATATAATCAAAGGTTTACCACAGGGAGCACACAGCACAAGCTCATTCTACTTGCAATCATTTTCTCCTAGAAATCAACAGCAACTAAAGAAACCACAACTTAGATTTTAATCAATTCAAATTTGTGCTGCACCAAACCCAAATGGATATTTAAAATCTTCAAAGTGTAAAGAACCTCATTTTCCACAGAATATAAAGTAGCCCAGAACCTATCTACATAATATATCATGCAAATGGCATTGTGCTAGGCTCTAAAGACACAAAAACAAAAAAGACACAATCCCCTGCCTTCAAGTAGCCTTCCATCTGGTGAGGACAATGATAAATACATACAGAATTACAAGAAAGAAATCATAGTACAGAAGTTTACAGAGTGTTCTGGAAACACAGAGGAGGAGCAGATATTCTGGTCAGAATCAATGTCATGAGTGAGACAATATTATAGAAATTGTAATTTACCACACAAATACAAGCTGCTATTTGGAAAATTAGTATTTTTAAATGTTGCATACAGAAGACTATAAAGCTTATATTGCAAATTAATTTGAATATAATTATTTAAAACACATTAGTCTGCAGGTGACATGTTTGATTTGCAAAACACTACTCTTCCTAAAAGGTCACTGTACTTGGAGATTTATCTTCATTAATTTCTCATTGTACACCTGATAGAGGAAGATATCATCTTTTAAGACTGATAAGGATGGTCCCAATTTCATCAAAGTCTTCCCAAGTGCAAAGTGCAAAGAAGTATCCATGCCAGAGCTGGAGATTAACAGAGCCATCTAGGGCCCACACAGCAAAATTAGAGCCTGGGGTTATATAGAGTCCAAAACCCTATGGAACCAGGAACTAGCCAGTACCTAATCAAATCATCATGAAGAAGAGATATAGAATGAATCATTTTATCACGTTTATTACATGATTATGGTCCTATTGATAATATTTATCATGTGGTGAATTCCATAAACAATAAAGTTTATATATTCACCAGAAGAGAAAAGTAAGGGTGGTTAAGAGGATGGGGCTATTAGGACCTAAGAGGTCACAGGACAAGTAGAGCCCATTTGGCCCAAACAGGTCACACAATTAACTAACTATTCCATTAACTTCAACTATAAACTCTGCTTGTCCATGCATCCTGCAATTACCTCTTTGCTAAAGAACTTCTCAAGCAGTTAACTAATGCCAGACCCTCTAGGGACAGTATGTCCACAAATACTAGCCAACCCCCAGGTTATTTAACCTCATGCCCTCATCTTATTAGATCTGAGAGGTCACCCAGCTTCAAGCTTACTTATTACATTTGGCCCATTTACTAGAATTAGATCCAGAATCTTCTCTGGGAGATATTTTCTCAAGTATTGCATAAGAAATCAGTACTACATTTCTTCTGGAAAATGATCCTCCTTATGAATTTTGCTTTGCTATTATCCACTCTAAATATCAAAAAATAAATAAAATTCTCCATGATCAAGGTCTAGGCCTTCATCCAAGATTTTCATCTGCTCTTCATCTATTTCTTTTCTCTCAAAACCTAATAAACTCACCTGGACAACCTTATAGCATTTTAGATATGCCTATTGCTTCTGAAGGACTAAAAATATAAAATCTTCATACAAGTCATTATTTATCATTGAGGAATTGCTCCTACACCCTCTTACTTAATTCACTAATTCTCAGTCAGAGCCTACAGAGAGATTAAATGGATAAATGTCTCTCCAGCAGTTACTCTGTGAGTCAAAAGACCTTAGAAAAAAAAAGGAGGATTTGTCCTGAGAAATGACTAGGAGAACAATCCCTGGGAGTGGATGATTTTAGGCACTTGTGGTCAGAAGCAATCCAGCCTGACGGAAGTCCCCAGCGTGAGCCACCATTCTACCCTACCAGCTGTGCAGAGCCCTGGCTTACCATAAAATCAACTTCACTGACCTGGTGGCAGTTCATGGTTTTGAAATTCCACTTTAACTGGAAATTTTCTAAAACAGTTCTGAAGGTCTGGTTTGCACAACCAACATTTGCAAATTTGGCAAGACACTCATCTCACCCCAGCTGCCTCCGATTTCCTGTTCCTGGGCACAGTCTCCAGCTTGGCTGAGGGGTTCTCCACAGCTAGGTCTGCCATTGCCTCTGGCAATGTGGTGTGGTGGAAGGCACAGTGGACGGAAGGTAAGGAGACCTGGGATCAGTCCTACTTGTGCTACTAATGAGAATGCCCATAAATTTCCTGAAATGTTGGTTTCTGCATCTCTAAGCTCCCTTCTAGCTGTAGTTGGACAATGGCTCCACGGCAGTTAATGAGTACCTATTATGGGATAGATGTGTAACAAGGGCCATAAGCCCAAAACCCCACCCTACAGGAGTTCATAGTGTAATGATTCTCTGATTGAATACAGAGCCAATTTGCCATCTTTTATGCTAGAAAAAGAAATGCTGCTAATAAATCCAACATCAATCCCAACATCTTATTTTGGCCAACTCTTTTAAAACTTCACCTCCACAAACTTCTATATAAGCATTAACAATTGTAGAATAAATGAAAGACCATCACTTTTGTCTTTCTTCCATTGTCCAATAGGACTATCCATTTAAAAAATCAAGTCAGAGGAAGATGAAACAGGAGAAACAAGAAGTTTGGATAAGTTAATGATGAGATAATAAGCCACTGGACAACAAAAAGTTGCCAGAATTGATGCTAAAAACAAAACAAAACATACTTTTAATGATACCAGCTAAAAATCTCGGCTTATTTCACATATGAAGATATTACATTGAAAACTAATAAGAGGATGACAATCTAAGCATATATTTGTTGCTATTTTCTGCCTCCCTTGGCTTTACATCTTCCAAAGTTTGTCATGCTAAGACAGAAGTCCAGTATCTTCTGAATAGTGATTCTGAAAAGAAGTGATTCCTCACAGAGCATTGGCATCAAATACATCAAAGACGAAAAAATCCTGCTACATTCATCAAAAAAATAGAGATAACTTACAGGAGAAAAATAAGTAGGAGTGGTATGAAAGCAAATGAAAAGAAATGGAATTCACATTAGGAGATTATAGAGAAAGCTTATCAGTAGGAAAGTAGTATCTTTTAGAAGGTCTGAACGTGATTTTTTTTTTAAAAATCAGGTCATGATCTCAGAGTTCATGGAATTGAACCCAGAGTCCGACTCTGCACTGACAACACAAAGCCTGCTTGGGATTCTCTCTCTCCCTCTCTCTCTCTGCCCTTCCTCTGCTTGCATATTCTCTCTCTCTCAAAATAAATAAATAAATAAACATTTAAACATTTTTAAAAAGGCTACAATTACTCCTAATTAAATGATCTTCCTTGATTTATATCATCTTGATTTATTTTTATAGTTCATAAAATATAATAAAAAATTAAATCACTATTTTCATTGCTAGAAAGGGTATTCTTTAAAGTTACAACTCTAGTTAACTATGAGCAACAAAGCAGGAACATAACAACAACAATAGTATTTTAGCTAACATTAATTAAGCATACATTAAGTATATGTACCATGCACTAAGTACTTTATATATTTCTTTTTAATTTTTTTAATGTTTATTTATTTTTGAGAGAGAGACTGAGAGTGGGTGAGGGGCAAAGACAGACAGACAGACAGAATCTGAAGCAGACTCCAGGCTCTGAGCTGTCAACACAGAGCCTGATCCAGGGCTTAAACCCATGAACTGTGAGATCATGACCTGAGCCGAAATCGGATGCTTAATCAACTGAGCCACCCAGACGCCCTTTATATATATTAACTCAATCCTCAAAACAATCTTAAGAGATGAGGTAATTAGTACCCCATGTTACATACAAGAAAACTGAGATAAAGACAGCAACATGCACCAGGATGCAAAGCTAGTGAAGGTCAGAATTCAAACCTAGACAGGTCGACAGGTCCCAGAAAGAGATTTATAATTCAAAACCAGTCATTTTGGATGGAATAAAAATGTTCTGAAATTAATTTTTATGGAATGCCCATCTTATCTTTTCAATATAAGACACAGGCAAAGAAGTAACTATCACTTTACAAACTATAGTACTTTTAGCACTATCCCACTCATGTTTCCCCCTACTGGCCTTCCTCTGCAAGTGCACCGTTCACAGAGCCCCTGCCCAGTGAGAACCGCTTTGGGAATGGTTTTCATAAAGATCATGAAATGAATGGAAGGATTAATGGGAAAAAGTTGAAGAAAGCAGAACCATTCATACTTACTTTTTTCCATACAGACTCAGCCTTTCTGGTACCAAACATATTATCTCTGAAACAAAACTACAGGTAATAAGGTCCCCACCTCTATATAAAGCTGCCACCAAATAACTGAGAAACACACAGGAGCTGTGGCTTTTATGGGAGAACTGGCTTTTTGCAGGTTCTAAAAGAACAACATAATTAACAATTAAACTGTAAAGTTTGATCAATGACATACCATCATGGAACCTGGGGTTGGTAGAGAAAGCAACAGATAGAAAGAATGGGTTTGTAAGCCTAAGTTTCCTCACCTGTAAATAGTGATAATAACAGCCATGTAATGAGCTCATTGTGAGAATTAAATAAAAATTAAACAATAACTGGGTGAATATGCCTTATAAAATTAAATATTGATTAAATATGTAGCATAAAAATGGAGAATGAAATCACTAGCACTCCATATTTACAATCTATAAAAATAATCTAAAAAATACTAATATATCTTTCTGTATTCCAGTACAGAAAAAAATTATTAGACAGATGCTATCATATTTTCTACTGGATCATTTAAATGGAGACCTTTAAAAGTTCTGGGGAAAAACTCAAATTCATGAAAACTACTTCTCACCCCTCCAGAAAAAATTCTTTACATAACTGTAAAGAAATTTTACAGTTTCATACCCACTACATATTTATTATTCTCATCCTATGTACTATGAAGGACACATATTATGATTCCTCTTTCACAGAAGAGGAAACTGAATCAGAGAGTACATGGAAAAGCAAGAGATAAATCTCAAATCTTCTTACCTGCACTGTCAAATAAAGCCCCTCATTTTCATGAGGCTCATTTTTCTTTTATCTCGACTTTCTCTCTCTCTCCCTCTCTCTCTACCCCTTCCCACTCATGCTCTCTCTCCCTCTCAAAATAAATAAATAAATAAAAACTTTAAAAATAAATAAATAAAAGTATGAAGTATATTTTAAAGTTAGCACATCTAAAAATACTTGAGGATACTATACCATAAGATTTTTTTTAAGTTTTTATTTATTTTTGAGAGAGAGATAGAGGGGGAGAGAGAGAGAGAGAGACAACGTGAGCAGGGAGGGTCAGAGAGAGAGGGAGACACAGAATCCAAAGACAGGCTCCAGGCTCTGAGCTAGCTGTCAACAAAGAGCCTGATGAGGGCTCGAACCCACAAACTGTGAGATCATGACCTGAGCCGAAGTCGGACGCTTAACTGACTGAGCCACCCAGGCACCCCTCATAAGGTTTATCTTATGCCCACTGAACTAGGAAATAGATACATCTAGAAAAATATTACATAATTTAAAAGAAAAATTTTCAGGGGTGCCTGGGTGGCTCAGTCAGTTAAGCAACAGACTCTTGATTTGGGCCCAGATTATAATCTCTGGTTGATGAGATTGAGCCTAGCATTGGGCTCTGTGCTCCCACTCGGTCTGCCCCTGCCTGTCTCATGTGCACTCTCTCAAAATAAGTAAATAAACATTAAACAAAATAATAAAAAGTAAAATTTTCATACTCTCCCATAAAACAGAATGTCAACTCAGAATTTCAGAGAGGGCTGGGTCTACAGAAAGATCAAACTTTAAATTTTAAGTTTAATCTCACCATAAGTGAATTGAGCATCTTTACATTTGTATAATATTTGATAGATATCATTCTATAAATTAGGCTTTTCTGTTTGGCTAACACAGAATAGCTCAAAAGCCTAAAATACTTGAAAACCATTATTTTAACTTTGTTTACCTCTGGTTGCAACAGCCCCATTTCACTAGCTGAAATTTGTTCCAGTGTAGAGGAATTTGACTAACTTCATTTCAAACAAAAATAAAAGATTAAGAGCAATGGTAAGAGGACATCATGGTTCCCAGAGATAATGTATAAACCCACAGCTAGAATCTCAGAATTTTTAGAACTGGAAGGCATCATGGTAACAAGGAAATACCTTGGAGCCCACTTCACTCACTGTTCCAAACAATACAACTACTTTTTCTTTCATATGGACCTTAACTGAAACTGGATCTACAAAGCAAGATACAGGCATTCCCACCTCTGAAGGTTATAGCAGAAATTCCCTTTGCTATTTCACTTCTGTACCTACAAGACCAGCACAATTGGTTGCAAAGGGAAAATCTAAGCCTTTGCACATCTGTGTTTTGGACTACATGACTCCAAGCAACCAGTTTGGTTTGATTTTGTCTTCTCAATTAATTGTCTGTTCAGCTAAACAACATAGCCTCAGTCCTCAGGCCACAGACAACTAAACACAAGGAAAGCCTGGGCACACCACTTTCTTTAAGAAATCTTAGCAAATCCTTAAGAAAATGATGATAGATAGATAGATAGATGAGAAAAAAGAAAACAGGTAGGGAAGGGCAGAGTAGGGAAGGGAAGGGAAGGGAAGGAAAAGAAAGGGAAAGATCTTGGCAAATCCTGACAAAATACAAATCCATTACTCTTTATGCAGACCCTCTAGATCCTCAGCCAAGGGCTGGCCCAGGCCTTCTATTTTGTTCATCACACAGAAGCACACACCCTTCTATCACCCATTTTCTCCTGGCTTGGCCCTATAGTTCCAAATCCTAAAAAGGTTTAACATGCAAAATGACTTTGTAGTTGATCTACTCACTCAGACTTTCTTTAAATGTTTCCTAATAAAAAACATTTTTTAAAAGTGGACAGAGCAGGGGTTTCATGGGTGATTCTTGAACCAAATCCAGAAGAGCAATTCCATTATGTAAGAGCTGCCATTCCAGATATATTCTTTCACTTTTCCTGGGTATCCTCATTCTGGCTTGTTCCAAGTAATATCTTCATTTGTGTGTAGTAGGTTTTAAAGAACCCACTTAGAATCTTTAAATGTTTTTCCATAAGTATGTGCCTGAGCACAGATTTTCTTTTAAAGTTCAGTTAAAGGCAAGTTGAACTCATCACTTTTTGTCACTGCCAGAAATAATGTGAATACTTCAAACTTCCATAGTTTCAAATTAAACTACTTTCCCAAGTCAATATCCTGTAATAGTTTTTAATGTCAGCCCACGGTGTTTTCAGGTAAGAGTGTTCTTCATAGGAGAATATTTCTGGTAACTAATAATTGCAGGAACTCAAGGTTAAATTTACTATGCACCATCTCCCAAAGCCAGCCCTCAAGGAGTATATATTGCTCCACTTCTTATAATGACACATATTTTTTGTCAAAAACTTCATACATTTACTTAATCAAGGAAATGATTGCAAAAAGAGCTTTGATTGACTTCAAATATAAATGCAAAATACACCTGGGATATAAAACACAGCCATGATTATGGATACAAATATGGAATATTTTATATATTTAATAGAAAGAAAACATTCACAATAGGACAGGCAAACAAATAACCAAGTATTATCCCAAGAAAATGTTCTTGTGTAATCAAACTAGAGTGATGGTTTTTAATTTAGGTTGACTTTATTATTTAACAATTAACATGATGTATCTACCCCAAGGAAAGACTACTTATCTTCCTGTTTGAATATCATAGATACCATATATAGAATTAAAATTAAAATGACTTTTAATATGGGAACAATCAGCTTCAGAAAACTGGCCTTCACCAGTACTTAGAAAATACTTAACATTATACATTAGAGTTTGTTTGTTCACTCATTCAGTAAATATTTATTATTTATTATGAGTGTTAGGTGCTGGCAATATCCTCATGAACCAGACAGCCACACTTCCTGCATTCATGAGGTCTCCTGTCTGGAGAATTTACCATCAGTTCAGTTCAGCAAGTAAAGTACTGTAAACATCTGTAATAAACCAGTACTGTGTTGACTCATTTAAGGATAGGATCCCTGACTCCTTTTCTGTGTCTTTGGAAATAAAAAGTTCATATAAATGAAGTACTTAGAAAACAATACAAACTATTAGCTGCTAACAGTAAAGACCACAGAATGCACACACTATATCTGAATCCACTTGGTAATGACATATGCTGTGTGAAGTTACAAGAGTCCAGTGAAAAAGAATATCTTTTTAGGCCAATCTTTAAAACTCCAACAACATAGGGGCACCTGGGTGGCTCAGTCAGTTAAGCATCCAACTTCAGCTCAGGTCACGGTTTGTGATTTCGAGCCCCACATCCAGCTCTGTGCTGCCATCTCAGGGCCTGGAGCCTGCTTGGGATTCTGTGTCTCCCTCCCTCTCTCTCTACCCCTCCCCTGCTCACACTCTATCTCTCTTTCTCTAAAATAAATAAACATTAAAAAAAAAAAAAACAACCCTCCAACAACATGGCGAAGAAGGAAAGAAACCAGCATTTTCTTTCATGGTTGGGTACATCTTAAAGTGCCAATCTCTTTTTTTCCTATTCAGAGTGAACAAAATATTTACAATCTCCTTAAATATACTGTATAAAAGGTTATTGAACACCCAGTAAAATTTTTGTTTGTTTTTGTTTTGTTTTTTATAAAATCATATGGAAAGCAGATTCTATGTCTGAACATTTAAGTCAGTTATGCGAAGCTATAGGGAGAGCTGGTTAATTGTCTTAGAGTGGAATTAAGCCTCCACTCTTTCTGAGTCTTACAAACTCTCCTGAGAGGAATTTCCTCAAATATGTTATTTTAAGTGGAAATATGTTTTTTAAGTGGAAAAAGCAATGGATATGTTAAAGAATAATCTATTTTTTAATAAAATTAAAGCACTAAGAGAGTGTGCTTCCAAACTGAGTATTTTGATTTAGATAACAGACATAAAGTTGAGAATATTTTTTTTAATTATTCCACTGCTGTAGAAAACAATTGAATGGTTCCCCAAAAAGTTAAACCAGAATTACCATGTAACATTGCAATCCCACTCCAAAGTATATGCCTAAAAGAATGAAAAACAGGTACTCAAACAAATACACATACATGTTCACACCAACATTATTCACAGTAGTCAAAAGGTGTAAACAACCCAAATATCCATTAACAAATGAATGAATCAACAAATTGATATATCCACACAATGGAATATTTTATTCAGCCATAAAAAGGAATGAAGTACTGATACATGCTACAGTATGGATGAACCTCCAAAACTTAATGCTAAGTGAAAGAAGCCAGTCAGAAAATGTCACAACTATATGATTACATTTATATGAAATATCCAGAATAAATAAATCCATAGAGACAGAACTCAGATTGGTGGTTGACAGGGGTTAGGAGAAAGGGGCAATTGGAGAAATGGCTTAATGAAGAAGGGGCTTTCCTGGGGGTGATAGCAATTTGGGGGGACTAGATAGAAGTGATTAAACAACATTGTAAATGTAATAAATGCCAATGAATTGTTCATTTTAAATTGGTTGATTTTCTGTTATGTGAATTTTACCTCAATAAATTATTTTTTAATAATGCTACATTACCAAACCACATAGAACAATACTGTTTGGAAAAATACAAATATTGAGAACTCTAAGTTTAAAAGTGATCTCAAATATATCCTAAATGTGGGAAAAGTTATAAGAATATCTTGAACAAGGACACGTGGGTTGCTCAGTTGGTTAAGCATCCAACTCTTGATTTTGGCTCAGGTCATCTCAGTTTGTGAGTTCGAGCTCCACACTGGGCTCTGTGCTCACAGTGCGGAGCCTGCCTGGGATTCTCTCTTCCCCTCTCTCTCTGCCCCTCGCCTGATCATTCTCTCTTTCTCTCTCAAAAATAAATAAATAAACTAAAAAAAAAGAATATCTTGAACAGTTTATTTATATTTTTTCTTTAAATGTATACTCAAGTGTGATAAACTATAAAATTCATATCTAAATAAAACTCAGAGTTTTCTCAATACATATAAAATAAACATTTAAGTAATAAGAAAAAAAATTGCACTGTTTTGTTTTAACACTGAAATTATTTTCGCTTGTACCTGAAATGTTTTAAAAGTCAATGTTTCTTAAAGAGAAAACGCTAACAAGTTATGCAGATTGATCATAGGTATAGGAGACAGTTTATTAAATAAGCACAGCAGTTAAAGGCAAAGCCAGGAAATTTTAGACATCATCTTAGGAGAATTTAAACCCTAAATTTCTACAGAGATATGAACATTGACCAATGAAGGACTAAAGACTATCAAATAAATTTAACTTAATCACAAAAGCAAGGGTCACCATGATGCAGATTTTCACGCACTTCAGAACAAACTATCTGTATGTTAACAGGGCAGGACTAAGCACCTTTCTGCTGTTGGAGAATATAAAATAAAACTACCTGTGGTATATACTTCATAACAAAAGTTGACTTAAGGCAAGAGCGGTCTCAAACGCCATCAGTTATGTTATAAAAGAAATAAAGTTTAGAAATCACATTATTAGAGATTTCACTTATTTATAAAAATGCCATTTCAAATTTCAGTATTACTTGGGTAATCTGAATGTTCCATATAAGCTCAAACATCAGAAAAATATTTTTAAAGTAAACACATGTATACGGTAAAGACCAAGGTTTTAAAAATGATCTAATGAACAAACTAAGATTAGATTATAGAGTTTAACATTCCGTGTCAACAAGATACCCAGCAGCCAGACCTCGGCTTCTAATACTACTCTCCCACAAAAGAACCAGGGCTCCCTTTGGAAAGCACTGATTCTAGGGCTGGGGCAGGAAATAGAAAAGATGAGCCTGGAGTTATCTTATCTTACCAGGAAGTAAGGGACGTGCTCAAAACAAAAACAACTCAGTGCCTACACTACCTGGAGTGGGATATTTTGAATAACTACTTGTATAAACTGACTATAAATTTGCAAAGACAGGCCAGTTCTTTCAAAAGTCTTTTAATTTCTTCCTCTAGAGCAGTTTCTCAATGTTAGCACTATTGACATCTTGGGCCCCCTGCTGGAGTTGGGCGCTGTCCTATGCCATGTAGGAAGTTTAGTGGCTTCCCTGGTCTCTACCAATGCCAACAGCATTCAGAACCACTACTCTAGAGAAACTTCCAAAATGATGAACTAAATAAAAGTTGATAGTTAAACAAACTGCTATAACAATGCTGAGAGATTCTGGCTGATGTAAAGAGCCAATAGAGCAACAGAAAGAGAGATCTCAAGGGGGAAAGGAGCTGCTTTTCATTTCTTGAACTTTTCTCTTCCTTCCCCCTCGGCACTCAGCAATAAGGCCTTTCTAACAACTATTTTAGCATCGTACTCCTGATCCCCTAATTCCCACTGCATCCAAAAAGCCTCCTGGCAGAAAAGAGAAAAACCCTAGCACCTGACACACTTCACAAATGCTGCCTTTCAAAGACACTGGGTTGAGAAGCAGTGTAATTAAGGACAGGGATGACAGCCTCCCAGTTAAACTCAGAAACACCAAATAAGGAGGGTGCTACAGTTTCTGGAATCCTATCTCTTCTACTGCTAGCAAAAGCTCGCTGAACCAGAGCACTAGAAGAATCACCATAACATATTCTGGGTGTGAAATTGAGAAATGTTCACCTATTCCAGTGAATCACTCTTCCATAACATTTACAAAGAAGTGCAAGTACACTCCCCTTGGGCAAACACCTGCTTATGAACAAGAACATGTCATTAACAGAGACCAGTTCCTTTTACACCCTGTGCCAAATTCAGTGTAATTCATTTGGCTTGTCAGAATTGGATTTCTAATCCTGTGTTCTAGACAATTAGCTACAATCTTAAGCTTCTAGTTACTTATTTTAGCCTAAAAGCAGAGAAGGGTTTTTCACAAAAAGAAATGGTACAGAATAATTAATATAAACATTCTCTCCAAAATGGTAAGCTAATACTACAAATTCTTAAATTGGACTAGAATTTTAGTACAAGTCTAATTATATACACTGATGCTAGATACTCTCAAGGAAAAAAACTTATGCATCAAATGAATAAACAGGTACACTGGCACAATGTTCTGAGAGCCAAGTTTTTAAAAGGTCACCTAAGTTTGTCTTATCTTTTACTTTTTTTCTCTCATTCAGAAAATCAACTTTACAGATGTGTGTCATTCATCCTTTCCTCAGCTGAGTTTTCTCTTCCTTCTTAGATAAAGAGACATAAATGGTTTAGCCAAAACCAATTTCTATAACAAATACTATTAAAAAAAAAAAAAGCACAGATTCATCCAAGCTAGACAACTGTCCCTGTCACAAAGTGCACCTGGAAGCTCTGCTTAACTTTTCTTGTGCTAAGCTCAGCAGAGAACTAGCTAATTGTCTCAGAGCAAAAGACTAGAAATTAAAAGCCTCAAATCTTCTGATTCTGCCCCTTGCTGTGTTATTTTGACAAGTCACTTAACCTCTGTGGACTTTTATTGATCTATAAATGGCAACTATTTGGTAAATGATAGGGCCATTTGTGGAAAGGACACTTTTAAGAGTGTGACTAAAAGTTCTTAAATGAAAGTTAGATTGTATTTTAAACTCTAAATAGAGATAATGGGCTCTTTCAATAACACTCTTTTCAGACACAATTTCAATAAAGTTTTTCTGCAGATAAATCTTGCATGTTTCCAGACAAATTAATCTTGAGTTCAAAATTATCAGCTAAGGAAAATGCAGAGAACTATCCTAAGATACATGCTTTCTGTATATTTTGTGAAACATTTTAAGTACAGAAATTATACTTTATTCCACAACAAATAAGTTTCAGAAGGCATCTCACCTCATAATGTATGGAAATAAGTATGGTGACATTTCTCATCCATTAAACATAGTGGAAGGGCTTATTGATACTGTTAGCCAAGATCCACGAATCTTTATTCATTGGTCCAGAGAAAATCTTAATCAACACCCTCTTAGGTCAAGCAGAAGAAAGGCACCACAAACTGCCTCATATCCCTTCTCAGAGTGTTTCTATAATAAGAGACAAGTTTTGTGGACGTAAAAACTCTGAGCAAGCATAAGCCAATTTCATTCTTGTCATTCCTCTTGTGTCTTAGAAAATATGTGGTCTCTTGCCAATAATTCTCAGTATTACAAAGCTAATTGCTTCTGTGACTCATTCATCAGCGTGTCCCATGGATTTCCAGAAAGATGACCCTCTGTATAAACAATGTCTGAAGAGGCCCACAGAAGCCAGAGAAGAGGCTTCCCAGAAAACAAAGTTTAAAATAGTTCTGGAGTGCACCTATAGCTCCCGCTCAAGGGCTACATACACATTCTCCACTGCGCACCATGGAAACCAAGTGTCGGCCCTACTTACTAGTCACCCTATTAATTAACAGAGTGACTCATTTGTCCTACAAACATATTTTATTAAGAAAAATCATCTCAGAATCAGGTTTTTTCAGCTTTTCAAATTTTTATTTCAATTCTAGTTAAAAATAACTGGCATTTGTGGCATCTGTATTTGTTCTATTCAAAAACTTGAAAAAGAAAAAAGAAAAACTTGAACTTTTTGGGTGATATTACATCTTACCACTTTTTAATCAAAGTCTCATTTGACACCGTGGGAAATCCAGAGACATTATTTAATGGGATCCTATATTCACGATCGTACATTCATTTTGTTATCTATGATAGCAATCCTAAACTTTCCATTTTATCTAGAAGACATAGCTATTTACCCATACCTAAGATACAGAAAAAAAAAATACTTCAGGGGAGAGAGAGAGAAAACAAGGGACATCCTGGTTCTGACTTGAGTTTTACTTTTTTTTAACTCTAAAACATAATCATAGAACAAAGTAAGAGAGTCTTCCAATTACAGCTTAAAAATGACTCTTTGTAATGGACTAATATAAGTCATTACAGGCATAGGTTTAAGAGGAAAGATTCTGAAGTGAACACATCATCTTATTTCTTTTGTTATACATCTTTCCTTCCATTTATAACTACAGTAATACAGCTGCCACTGTGAAAATAGCTGTCTTAATTAAAGACATATTTTTTTAAGTTTATTTATTTATTTTGAACGAGAATGCGCACAAATGAGCACAAGTGGGGGAGGAGCAGACAGGGGAGGGGGAGAGAGACACCCCCTCCCCATGTGGGGGTAGAACCCAGGAACCAAACCGTGAGATCATGACCTCAACCCACTGAGCCACCCAGGTGCCCCTCATATTTTTAATACACAATCAATTCCAGTTCTGACATTCAAATTCAAAACCTGTGAGAAATTTGAAATTACCAAAAAGTTTCAAGGACTTAAAACTTAGAAGTTAAATTTTTAAAACTTACCATCCCTAAGGCAGTCCCAAAATATTTAGTTGCCTTTCCTCTGTGTACTATAACTAAAAATATTTGTTATCTCCAGAATTAAACAGAAATTGTTTACCAAAGAACACTAATATTACATAAACACATCTTAGATTAATAGGATGTGTATGTGTCTGATCCCATGCTTCTGGTTTGATGGTGAGTTATTCTTCAGCACAATAATTATATTATCTCCACATATTCTAAATATTTCTGAAACTGTTTGTTATTAAATACATAAAAAGCAGATATACTGATTTACCCAATAGTACTACTTAAATAAATAACTTCCTCTCTTATAATATTGTAACAAAAAATGTTGAGCCAAATAAGCAACCACTTATCACTAACAGCTCTGTTAGAACAGAATACAAAGGAGGCCAACCCAGATTTTACTTACAACCCCCTGTGGTTCTGATCTTATGTTACTTGGAACTCCAATTCAACAATGATGTTGCCTTTTTTGAAGAAGTCAACACCATAGTTACCACACCGCATGGGGGTGTTTTCACCAGTAACGGTTTTATACGGTCTCTAATGCCACGGTTAATTATTGCTATGGGGATAATTTTGCTGAAATAAAGTCTAGGAAAAACAACTTTAACTTTCTTAGACTGACTTGAGTAAGAGGAGGGAAATAAAGGCAATACTTTGAAGTAGGGGGAAAAAGGGATAATTTGTGAAAAATTTCTTTCTGGTTTAGTAAATGGACTTTCTTTTTGGTGCAAACATATCTAGTCAGAAGCAGATTTTACCTGGAAAATTATGGAGGGCCTTAGTGATCTAGAACCTCTACTTTATCTCATTGGGAACATAGAAGTTTCCTGACGTCAAGACCACTCCAAAGGCTGTGCTCTTGTTATTTTATGTTTCCTCCCATTACATCCAGCAACAGTTCCCAATTGAGAATCACCATCCAAAGATGAGGAAGTAATGTTTGAGGAGATGAAGCAACTTGCCCAAGGTCTTCGCGTAAGTGAGCATCAGAGCCAGGGAACACAAGTGCACTGTGTGCCCAAAGACACTAAAAGTAGCTGGTATTTTGTGAGTACTTGGCATACCTCACCTCATTTAACCTTCACAACTTGGTGAACTGGGTATTATGGGTATTAACCACCTTTACAGAAGAAAACCGAGTCTCAGCAGAATTGTCACTTGCCTGTCGTCTTTATGGTTCATCAGAATTGCCCTGATACCAGAGAGATAAATCTCCACCCTGGATTTGAGTTTTGAAAGGCCAGAGTCCCCCCTGTACTCCTCTCCATGGGTACAATAGTCTATAAGGCCACTAAAATGTATTAACCAAGAGTCCTGCATTCCCTTTTTAGACATGCTCTGATTAGCTCAGAATTCCCTGCCAAACAGCCCTAAACTCATCTCCACAGCCTCTGTGGGCCTCTTCCCCAAATTCCTCTCTAGGGATGACTTTAGAGCAGGTGTCACATGCTCACAGGCCTACACCCAAGATGTGGAGAAGGGGTGGCTTTTTGGGTAGGAAAGACATAGCCTGGACTTGTCACCTGGTATATGAACACTTTGTAGTGTGGGACAGAGGCAGGGGAAGACTACAGACACAGAATGCAAGCCTGGGTCCTACTCTCCTTATGTAACCATGTTCTAGGCAGAACTCTGAGGTATCCAAGTATTCAAATTCAAACATGATCTTCCAGATCATTATAAAGGTATATGTCAGGATAGAAAAAATTGACTTGGTTTATAACTTTTAAAAATGTGTCCACATAGCATATGTGAGCCATTATTTGGATTCTTCCCTCAAGCCCCCCAAATGTTAGGCTGGGGCCTGCAGCTAGTAAATGGCAGAGCTAAGCTTTGAGAACAAGTCTGTTTTACTCTAGAGAGAATACTGTGTGATCCTTGACACCTATTCACCCACAGCAAAGCAGCCATTGTGATCTAGGTAGTTTGCTTACAACTCTAGAGGTAAATCACGATTTGTCTAAAGCAATCATTGTAATCTCATCCCTCTCAGCAATGACTGGCTCAGGTACCTAGCCTAAGATATTCAATATTTAACATTACTCCAGTTTCAGAGATTGCCTCCAAAATGAGTGGCTGACCCAATATAGGCCAGAAAGAAATAAGGAAAAGTCTGCTGGAGGCTCTTAGAATTTACTTCCTCCAAGAGTAAGCCCCTAAATGTCACATGCAGCTGTGGGAGCCAGCACTGCTGTAGACATCTCACTACTACCAGCCCGAGGATGACACCAAAACACAGGAAGGCAAAGCCAAGAGAGTCACCAGGCAACAGAATGGAAGCCACTGGACAGACAACTCTGAATCCTCTGGACTTTCAGTTATATGGGGCCACCCACTGTCCAATTGTTTAAGCCAGTCTGAGTTGGGTTTCAGTTACTGACAATCCAAAGCATCTCTAACTGGCAGATCTCAAAGCCAATGCTCTTGACCACTAGACAACACTGTCTCCCTTGCAGAGCAGAAAGGAGTGAGGGGCAGCCCTGACCCTGGATAAGGAGTCAGAAAGCTCTTAAGTCCTGCTTGTGTCCAGAGTAAAACATGTACTTAGATCCAGTTTGGCAATATCAGTACAGCAAGGGTCACTTAGCCCTTTTTCCCTTAGGCTCAGCTGCTTTGTGAATGGAGACAGAGAAGATGAATCCTCCAGAACATAACATCATCTGAAAAGCACAAAGAACATGCCTTGTCTAATGGAACAGTCATTCTTACCCCAGCACTGCAGTTGTGGTCTAGCCTGGTTTCCAGTCCTTTAAAATCTCAGTCATATGCAACACCAGGGATTTTTAGATAAGCTGAGGGTTTATAGAGCCATCAGTAAAGCAGGCACTGTTTTAAAGGAAAATCTTTCTAAATTATGCTCCAACTCCACTGCCTTCTTAAATGGAATGCACTTCATGTAATTTAAACTTTTCCTGATGATTCAAAGAAGTCACTATTATGAACATCAATTGCTGTATTAGGCTATACATTCATTCAGCTGGAAGAAATTATGGAGAGGTGGAAAGCTCTTTTGATCCTATACTACATAGCTATAACTATTGCACAATTGTTGCTCTTGTATCTAATTTTATAGTTGCTGCTTTTTTTATTCTATTCACACAATAGAAGTTGTTACTTCCCACTGGTGGTAAAGTGTCTACCTATAATAACCCTCTTACCTTTATAATTTATTACATTTATTCTACAGTGTGTTATTAAATACGTGAAACATTAAGAATGCATTGTTTTAATAATATTCAATAATAAATATCATTTCCTGAGCACTTGGTATGTTCTACTAATTATATAAAGAGTTTTGTTACCTATGTCATGTAATACTCAACCTCATAAGAGATGTATTATCCTTACTAGAGAAATGAGAATACTGAAGCTCCAGTAAACTAGGTAACTTTCCCAAGGTTAGACAGAGAGGGTAGGGCAAAGTCTGAAATGAGGATGTACAGAACCTTCCTGTATGTAAAGTGCAAAGGCTCTGTGAATATTATTTTGGTTATTCAGAAGATTATGGTTCCTGGTGCGAAAAGAGAAGAGTGAAATTTCAGAAAGACAGTGTTATTGTGGAAGAAAAAACTCCAAAATAAACTCAATTCTACAAACTGGTGTTGAAGAAAGAGGTACTTCTGTTATTGGCCAAGCATGATACAATTTCTTTTCTTAATTTCTATGGTAAAAAGGAAACAGGCCTAATAAATATATTTGAATGGGTGTGCTTACCTCATCTTAAATGTTTCATTTCCAGATTATATATGGAGGAATAGGTCTTGGAAAAATGCCCTTGTACTCTAACACAGATACGTGCTATGCTCTCTAATGATATAAAATCTTATTAATTAAACTGTAGGAATTTTTCAAAAATAGTAAATTTCTCAAAAACAGTCAAACTTGAGGCCATTCTAAGCTCTCACTGCTGGCTTCCTGTCATTGAGACCTCTCTCCACCCAGCCCCCAAAGCCTCCCTAGGGCTCTAGGCCCTAGAACTACTCCAGCTATGCTTTACTGGGTAACTTAGCTATTTACTGGTGAATCATGCTGAGTTTCAAAGAGTGAAATTACACGTTTTGGAAAACCAACCTGCCTGTAACAAGCACTATTTTAGTAGCAACCTATTTGCTATGGGTGGTAATTCAGGCACACACCCCCAACCCCCACCCATTTTACTGCCGACCTTACAGAAGCCCCAGGGAATAAATAATGCCTTATGTCCCCCCCCCCAAATCAATAATTCAGGGTGACATCCCTTTCTAAAGCAGAGGCAAAAATCCAGTTCTATGGTGCAAGTACCACAACTAACCTCAAATACAAGGAGCCAAGATATAGGATTTCATCCTTTTCTCCCACCTTTCCTTTCCCCATGTAGCCAATGAATACTTACTGAAAGGCAAGGGAGCTCTGGAACCGGACTACTGGCATTCTGCTTGGCCAGTTAAGACATGTGACCTTGGGCTACTTACTTAAATTCTCCAGACTTGAGCCTAGCTCCAAAATGGGAATAATAATAATACCTACCCCATTGTTCTTTAGAAGGAAATGAGTTAATTTATGTAAAGCTCTTTGAACAGACTGAATACAAATTTAGTGTTCACTAAATGTTAGCTATTGTTATTATAATTCTACGCCAGGCCCTCTGTCAGATACTAGGGAGACAGCAATGAATGAGACTAACATAGGTCCTGCCCCATCGAACTGCAGACTCACAGATTTGGCACCAGTTCTGACACTATATGATCAAACTGTCTTAGATTCCCATTATTTAGAAGGAAGAAAATAACTATTCAATGTTTGGTTTTGGTCTAGTATAACAATCATCATTATCATATCAAATCATTTCGACTTTACTGAGTGCTTATTATGTGCCCAGGCATTGGGCCAACTGCCTTATAGTATTACTTCATTTAATCGTTACAATATCATGAAATAGATACTATTTTCCTAGTTTCACAGCTTGGGAAACTGAGGAATGGGGAGATCAAGTAACTCCCAGAATTCAGATCCAGGTCAGTCTGACTCTAAAGCCACTTGTTCTGGATCCCTACCCCATGCTACCCCAAACGAGGGACTACACATAAGAGCCCTTGAAATGGAAAACTGCCAAGATGAAGGGAACGCACTCAGACTACACCTCAATCTGAAGAGTCAACCCTAGCCTAAGAGAATGTACGTAGGTCACTAGAAAGGCCAGAAAACAAAGGACAGAAAAGTCCTGAGCTGAGGAAATATCCAGAGGTATGAACAGAGCTGAGATCAGGGCATCTGGAGGCCAAATGAGCAGCGGCACTGGCACACACACCCATCAGTGCAAGTCCTTGTTATCCCTTATGGTAGGCAACGCTGCAGTTGCCAGGGGCAAAAGAGGCCAGAAACCTGGCAGCTAGGAATTGGAGTGATGGAACATCAAAGGTAGGAGGCCTTCCACCTCCAACTCACTGGCCAGAACTGTAGCACAAGTCCACTCTGAGCTGAGAGAGAGCATAGAATATGGGAGCTTTAAAAATAAGGTAATGGGGCACCTGGGTGGCTCAGTCAGTTGAGCATTAGACTCTTGGTTTCAGCTCAGGTCATGATCTCGTTCGTGGTTCGTGGATTCGAGCCCTGCATCAGGCTCTGTGCTGACAGCACAGAGCCTGCTTGGGATTCTCTCCCTCCCTCTCTTTCTGCCCCTTCCCTGCTCATGCTCTCTCTTTCTCAAAATAAATTAAAAAAATTTAAAAATAGAAATAAAAATGAGATTACCAATAAAATATCACCCACCCACTCCTTTTCCCACATAAAACTGGTGTTCCACTAATAAAGAAAAAGAGTATTGGATATCATATAGGCAACCTGAAGTCCCAGAACAACATGGATTTACCTTTCCTTCTTCATTAAAATCAGCTATGATTAATATTGTTTTGGAAACTCCCAAAAGTAATGGTATCTATTGCACCTAGGGTTAAAGCTATCCAAAGTCAGCATTGGTTTAAAATTCACAGAAATTCTCTAGTAGATACCATTATGACCCATAGATAACATCCATTTCAGAACACCAACCTAATCATTCCACATCAAAAAAAAAAAAAAACTCAGCAGATCAATGGTAAATTTCTGTAAAACAACAGTAAATATACTCGGTAGCAAATGATGGAAAATGTTTATGAGAAAAGTCTTTTTGGAAACAACTAGATGACTAACCTTCTAACAAGCATCCAAGTCAGATCTAGATTTTCCATATACAAAATTTTTTAGATGTCAAAACAATACCAAAGTCAACTCAAGCCATGACTACTGAAAACATAGATTTTATTTGTTATTATTTAATGTATTAAGCATTGCAAATGTTAATTGTCATGAGGTTTGTCCTCTGAAATACTAGGTCTGACTTCCTCTGAAGTCTGTTTCTTGGTGAGGTGCCCACTGGGGTTGCTTTTCTGCAGCTTCAATAATTAATTGTGGATCTCAGGCCTCTCATTATAATATCAGTCTGTGGCCATCTGGCCTAGAAGTGAAGAGAGAAGACTGCCAACTAAGAATAAAGTGGAATATTATGGTTTGTCTCTTCTTTCACATCTTTAGCAATCTTTGTTTTTCTGTTTTTTCCTCCATGATAATGTGCAAAAAACACAATCCGAAAAATACTTGCATGGCCTTTGGATGGATGTTCCTAAGGTCTGAGTCTGGTCTTTGATAATGTGACATACTTCTCTGCTTATCATATAAATTCATTAGTTTCTTTACCACCCATCTTTGCCTCCTCCCACCCCGCCCCCCGCTACTACTACTACTACTAAGCAACTTTAACTTGGTAGCAGGGCTTGCCACCTTTGGTCTAATATAGGGTGAAATGAGCCTCACAGTCAACTCAGACTAAATCTGTTCTCCACATGTTCAGGCCTTGTCTGGATGCCAGTTGGAAGATCTCTGATGTGCTCAACACTAGATCCTGTCTGGGAATTGATGTGCCTCACACCAAGGCAGTCAATCTGAGTCTTTGTGCTACTATTGCTCACGACTCACCCCAACAGCACCAGAGGAAGTGGCTGATCCTGGAAAATGTGGTATTGTCTTATTGACAGAATGGCAGAAATAAACACAAGACATTGGAGAAGGCACGAATTAAGCCACTTTCTCATTTAATCATTTTCTTCCTTTCTTGGCCAAAACCAGGTGTCTGCCTTTAAATAAAACTTAAGTGAAGACCTTAATATTCTTTCAGATATGCTGTTTGTCAAATATGACCATGATACTGAGCAGGTACCAGACTAACATTTGGTTTTAGATTTGATTTGATGGCAGTTATGACACCTAACATTGTAAGGGAATTTTGAGCTCTTTCAAGAAAATAGCTTTAATATTTAATTTTATTATTGGCTGTTAATATTAATTAATTAAATATTAATACTTAAATATTAACTTAATATTTAATATTAGGATACTGACAGACTGGTAATACTCTGGACTCAGAATTGTATCCCAACATTATACATAAGAACAGAAATTTTGGCTCATGTAAGTTATTCTCTTTGCTTACAAGGATTGCAGTTTTAGGGTCTCCTATATTCACTTTTAAAGTATTGTGACTTTGTCTCTATGATAAAAGAGGTGCTGTTGTTGTTGTTGTTGATGTCTCAACAGCCATGTGTCAGAAGTCTCAGTCTCATATCAAATAGATTTAAATTTGAGATTCTAAGTCTTTGTGTATTACTGAAAGGATGATGATATAATTCTACATTATCAACTTCAAAAATATATTAATACCATTTAGATGGGTTAACACAATTTTAACAAAGTGAGGAGCAATTTGATAAACAGAGAACATTCCAATTATATGATAAAAACATAAACTTTCTATACCCCAGATTATCAGTCTGGTGACAGAGGTCTTATTAACTTTATAAATAAACATACAAGTAGTTTACTAAGTAGACACCATGGTATACCAGGATTTCTGATATAAATGCAATACATGTGTTTCTACATAACTTCCTATTCTGCAAAACTGCCTACTGAAAATAACAGGGTTTATAGGAGGAAAGGGACTATGGGCAGACCACTCAAAACTTATGTAATTCAATAATCAGAGCTCTAACTAAAATAATAACATTTCTAATAGAATATTAGCACAGTTCAATGTCCACTGGTATTTGCATCCAGCAATGTACCAGTCAATGCTCTACAGCCTTAAAACCCAGGCTCATGCTTCCTCCTTCCTACCCAGGTCCTTGCATGGATTCATTTCCAATAAAGACCAGAGGCATCAAAATTCAGAATCTGACCTAGAATACAACCTTGCTCCTCTTCTTCCTCTCCCTCCTGCTACTCCCTTCCCCTGCAACATACACATTGTTTTTTAAACACAGGGAAAGATGCACTCTTTCTACCTGCAGCTTCCCCAGATAACTATAGAGGAAAACACAGCAGCTCTTGAAGCAACTAAACAAGCCACTACTTGCCCTAAAGTAAGAGTCTTCTGCAAGATTTTCAACTTATATCTTACAGTCTCTGTGTACTGATAAGTCTTTTTCTTTAATTATGAAAGAGCTTAAAGTATGTTGTAGGAGAACAGACTACACTGGGTATCTATTCTTCACCAGTGACAGTCTGTAAAGCACGGACAAGAACTCCTGTAATAAAAAGGCAGTTTGTTTGACCTCCCATCGTGTGATGTTCTGGGCTCTTACTTAAGATCACTAAACCTCGACCCTGGCATAAATCCAAGCCGGCGCTCATTTAATAATACACGTGCTCTTGGAGCCAAGACATCTGTGTGTTATAATGACATGCAAGTTACAAAGGAGTGTTTATATCTCACTCTAGTATAATGTGAACATTTAGCTGTTGCAAATCAGCTTTATATAATGACTAGTCCTTACTTAAAGGATTTATTATACTTACAATTAAAGTCCTTAGCAATGTACAATAAATTTATATGTTCTGATTAAGTTGTTCATTGCTGCAACTCCAGAGGAGCTCTGAAGATAAGACAGTAGCTAAACATGTTGAAAAATAGGAGAAACTTCAAAATAATATATATTGTATAAAATAACTATAATACTGTATTAAACCTCTTTCAAATAACTTACTTCATTTTTATCTCCTTATATAACAGTTATTGTTTTCCAAATCTGACAATGAAAAAAACACTTCTACATCAGAATAGAATGCTCCTCCTGCTCTTAAGAGCTATCAAGATGCAGACTGGTTTGGAATTGGGGAGACACCAACAACAGTGGTGGTCATCTCTATTCGGTGGTCCTAGTGAAATACAGATGTGTAAGGTCACATCCTGACCCAATACACTGCACCACAGCATCACCCTTCAAAAGGCAAAGCTGAAATTCTGGCCAGGGTTGCCTTAGGGCAAAAGAAGAAGAGAGTAATTATCTTTCAAACCTGAGAAGGTAGAAGAAAAGGTCATTCCAGAGGTCAGAGGACCAATTCAAACAGCTCATCAATTCAAACACCTTCTCTAATTTTTTAATTACTTCTCATTGTGGTAAGCACAGTTTGAACTCTTTGTTTTGGTAACTCATAAACCTCTGCTGATGACTTCTTTTCTCGGGCATTCACTTTATTTGTCTCGAGTAAAGACACTTTTAAAAAGTTATAATCCATGTTCACATAAAAAGGGTCTGGTGTCACATGTACCCTATTTTGGCTTGATTACAGGTCAACACTTGCTAATAGGACTACAAGAAAATGCCTCCAAAATGAACTCCCAACAAGTCAAAATGAGAATCAACATTTTCAGTATTTTTTAAGAATGATGGAATGTGCATGCCTATGTATATAGAATATGGCTTCCAAAGTGGAAAAAAATTCTAAGACTCTTTGTAGCAATACAGATTATTTCACACTGATCGGAAACTTTTTTATATGTAATTCTATGTGGCATTAATAAGAACATGCTAAAAATGATATAATATCATTGGAAGAAAAACAATATTTAAAGTATGGAGTCCATAGGGAAGGACGATATAAAGGTTCCCAGAGGGAAAGTTGGAAACATAGGAGACAGGATATCTGGATTTAAGAGAACTGCAGTGACAAAACTAGTTCTCCACCAGTAGAGGCTCACAATATGCAAGGATGAAGTTTTCCATATTTCTTCTCATGACTCAGCAGACAGAATGATAAGCAAGTCTCCTTTCCCATCTCCATCTTTTTATCGAACCCAAATCAAGTAGTTCTGGTGAATAGTTAGTTACACATTGAAAGGTTTGGCTATTAAGGCATTTGGCTAAGACAAAGTCCATTTCTATCAAAACCAACCTCCAATTCATAAATTCTTGACAATACTGCCAGCTCTACTACAAGAGTCATAATTTCTCATAGAAATGACCATATGAACTACCCATTTACCCAATAAGAAGGTGTGACAGTAGAATAATGAGACCAATTCCATAAGCCACTGTAAAAACTAATTCCATTAACTTTTCATGCATGAATATAAGATGCCAAAAATGCTTTATGTTTCCAATAGACTTCCTTAGTTTTCAAAGCTATTTCTTAGGAAGACTTGTTTTCTTTCTGCCTATATTTGCACAATGTGAAAACTGAATAGAACCAATCCAGGTGAAAACAGCTTATAACTCTAACCAGACCTGGGCTAATCTGACAAACATCAAGCCAATGAAATAAATATAAGTGATCATGTCATCTTTAATATATACCTTCTTTAAGGGACTATACTCCTCAAATTTGGTGTGGAGCTTCCTATCATTGATACTGATTTGTGAGGTGCTAATTACCTTTTCCTTCCCCACCCAATGAAAGTAATAATTTGTCAGACAAAAACAGACTTGCTTCCATTTTTTTTATAGTTTACTGTCACATTGGTTTCCATATAACACCCAGTGCTCTTCCCCACAAGTGCCCTCCTGCATGTCCATCACCCTCCGACTTGCTTCCATTTTAATCAACTGAAATGCTGTAGCTTAATTAAAAAAAAAACTTTCTAAAATTATTAATTTTTACTCCCAATTCCACTACAAGTTTAATACTTTGGTGAAATGTTTCCAAAGTGCTTCAAATACATACCACTGAAACCATCTTGAGAACGTTTTAGATTTAAAAATTTGCTACCTGTATTCTACATATAGCTTACACACCACAAACCACACTGCTTCTTTTCTATGCTTTATGTTACAGCCTGAATTATGCAAACTGTTGTTATCTTAATCTCTTTCCTGTTCTTTCACAAACATAATACAATAATTAGTATCAAGGGCTTTTAGACCAAGAGTTCATGGATTCAACTGTCAAACTGACTGAATGTGAAAATTTCTTAGAAGTATATGCCAGGGATGGTTGAAAATATTCCTATAATTGATTGGCAATTTTTATGGGTTCAGCTGAGATAACATACAAAAGGAACTTTCTGAGCTCCACAAAAGATGAATCAAAGCCTTCATAGGAAAGAAAACAAATCAAAAAGGTAATGAGATAAAACAAAAGTCATCAAAGTGCACATTCGTTCCAATTAAAAGGGATAACAGCCATGTGAATACTAACATTCTGGTATAATACACCAAGAAATACTCAAGATCTCAAAAAGAACATTCTAAAAAAGCACATATATTTTATGTAGTAATAATGCAAAATATCACTGAATGACTAATTATTAAGTTTCCACAAGCTCTTACAGGGATTCTCATTTTATGAACAGACACATTTAAGCATTATTAATTACTCCATCATAAATCACTCCATTGTAAATAAAAAAAGTACAATACAAAAGGTTGCACTTATTCTTCCTTCCCTCCGGTTTTATTAAAAAATGTGACAAACATCACTGTATAAGTTTAAGGTGTACAGCATGATTGATTTATATATAATGTGAAATGAGCACCACAATAGGTTCAACAAACATCTACTATCCTATATAGATACAATAAAAAGGAAAGAATAAAAGAAAAAGACCAGAGTAACTGCTAGGATTTACTCTCCTAAAAACTTTCATATATATAACACAGCAGTGTTAACTGTAGTCATCATCTTTCACATTACATCTCTAATACTTATTTGTCTTCTAACTAGAAGTTTGTACCTTTTGACCACCTTCTTCCAATTCCCAGTCGCCTACCTACCACTTCTGGTAACCGACCACAAGTCTGATTTTTTTTTATGCATTTGTTTTTTTTGTTTTGTTTTTTGATGGCTTTCTTTTTTTTTAATTTCACATATAAATGAGATCATAAAGTATTTGTCTCTCTCTATGTGACTTATTTCCATGGTGCGGGGATAATTAGATATTCACATTTAAAAGAATGAAACTGGATCCCTATCTCACACCACTCACAAGAGTTAACTCATGTGTTTGTTGGCCATCTGGATGTCCTCTTTGGAGAAGTGTCTCTTCATGTCTTCTGCCCATTTCTTCACTGGATTGTTTGTTTTTCGGGTGTGGAGTTTGGTGAGTACTTTGTAGATTTTGGATACTAGCCCTTTATCCGATATGTCATTTGCAAC
>CM053559.1:58649295-58703184 GCA_028646485.1 Cryptoprocta ferox | reverse complement strand
TCACTGTCTAGGTTAATTTCTGATAACCTTCCTGCTTTCTCATTCCATCCATATCTCAGTCTTGCAGTGGAGAAATAACAAACTGCATATAGGGCCCTGAACACAAAATGTTATTTCATGACCCCATGCCTCTTTACACACTGTACCACTTTCCCAAAACCAGCTTGAAGGTCATCTCTTCCAGAGAGCCCTCCCTGACCTTCCCTCATAGAATTAGTTCTCCACTGTGCTTTTCCTCCCTTTCCTTTTAGTATGAAATAGTTAAAACACACAAGGTGGTACAGAAAATAATAAATACCCAGCATTTGTAACTCCCATATTTGTCACTTATTTTAAGAAATTAAACATTTTAGGGGCGCCTGGGTGGCTCAGTCAGTTAAGCGTCTGACTTCGGCTCAGGTCATGATCTCGTGGTTCATGGGTTTGAGCCCCGCGTCAGGCTCTGTGCGGACAGCTCAGAGCCTGGAGCCTGCTTCAGATTCTGTGTCTCCCTCTCTCTCTGCCCCTCCCCCACTTATTCTCTCCTCTCTTTCTCTCTCTCTCTCTCTCTCAAAAATAAATAAACATAAAAAAAGGAAAAAAGAAATTAAACATTTTAGATACAGCAAAGCCCCTTCTGGGCTTTGCTCCTATCATGTCACCCTCTTTCTTTCCCTGGAAGTAAGGATTCTATTCAGGATTCTATTCCGTATTCAGTATTCTGAATAGAATGTATGCTTTCACTGTGTATGTATCCCCAAACGATATGTCTGATCTTTCTGATCTTTCTACATGTTGTTAAACTTTAAAATCACACCATGGGTATTTCTCTGTGTTCTGTTTTTCTCAACATTTGTATTTTTGAGATTATTTTAAATGCTGACATATTCAGCCCTGGTTAATTCATTTGAAGTGCTCTCCAAATAGTGCACCAGTTTGTACTCCTACTAGCCATATATGGGAAGTTCTTACAGCTCCATATATTTACCAACACTTCATCCTGCCAGACCTTTTAAACTTTTTTCAGTTTGGTATGTATGAAATGGAATTTCACTGTGATTTCAATTTACATATCTTTGATTGCTACCAAGGCTAAACAACATTTTATATGTTTTCTCGGCTTCTTACATTTCCTCTTTGGGAATTTTCCTCACATACCCACTGCATATTTTTCTTATTTTATGTAGTTTTTTTCCATACACCTTTGTTGGTAGAATAAATTAAAAATTTTTCATTTAATTTTATTTATGGTTTCCTTTGTTTTACAAAGGTTTTATGTTTTAATATAAAGTAAATTGATCAATCTTTTCTTTTAAGGACTGGTTTCTTTAGAAAATCATTCCCAACTCTGATGTAATATAGATGTACTTCTCTCTTCTCTTGTAAAAGCTATACTTTTCATATCTAAGTATCTAGTTCCCTTAGAATTTATTTTCATTTATGGTGTGAGGTAAGGATGCAACTGAACTTTTTATATACAGATAGCCAATCAGTTTAGTTCTATAATATTAAAAAAAAAAACACAGGTGCCTGGGTGGCTCAGTTGGTTAAATATCTGACTTCAGCTCAGGTCATGATCTCATGGTTCGTGAGTTTGAGCCCTGCAACAGGCTCTGTGCTGACAGCTCAGAGCTTGGAGCCTGCTTTGGATTCTGTGTCTCCCTCTCTGTCTGCCCCTTCCCCACTCATGTTCTCTCTCTTTCTCTGTGTGTGTGTCTCTGTGTTTCTCTGTCTCTCTCAAAAATAAACATTAAGAAAACACACACACAGATATCATATGTTTTCACTCATAGGTCTAACAGGAGAAACCTAACAGAGGACCATGGAGAGGGGAAGGAGGAAAAAGAGTTAGGGAGAGGAAGGGAGACAAAGCAGAAGAGACTCTTGAACACTGAAAACAAACTGAGGGCGGAAGGGGAAGTGGGGTGATGGTCATGGTGGAGGTCACTTGTGGGGAAGAGTACTGGGTGTTATATGGAAACCAACCTGACAATAAACTATAAAGTTAAACACACACACACACACACACACACACACACAACTTTTATTATGGCTCTTATCAGAAGATATTGCAATGTACTTTTTATTTGTTCATTTGTTTTTGCCAGCAGATTAGAATTGCTAAAGAAAAGAATCTGTGTCTTTTCCATTTCTGTATTTCAGAACCTAACACCATGCCAGCAAAAATGCTGAATGAATTACTTGTTAAAGTATAAAACCTATTTCTAAAGATATACCAAAAACATGTGAACACCTAAAACATCTAAGATGTTGTCACTTCTTGTGTGTAGTAATCCTCAGTATAAATCGATCTGTGTTTCTAGCTAAAGAAATTAATGTGAAATTCAAAAGAATCTTCCCCAATTTCCAAGAAATTGGAAGTTTCATAGGCAACCACACTAATGTGTCTCTGAAAGCTAGCAATTCATACTTATAGTCTGACAAACATTCGTGTCTATCCACTCAAAACACCCCGGAGTTAACCAGATATAGCACCTAGCTTTGATCAATGAACACGCTTAAGCCACTGTTTAGAGGAAGAGTGGAGTGGAAACAGAGAGGTCACAACATGCAAGCCTTCCTCTGACATTAAAAGGGGTAACATCAAGCCAAGTTTCAGTTTACCTAAACTCAATTTACCTCAACAAAAATGACATTATATTAGGTGGTCCCTAATTATCCTTCTAGACAAGAATTAAATGTTTTAGATGGGTCTGAAGCAGACATAAGACTGTGATGGACAGAGATGGCTTCCAGGAGTCTAGTCCAATCAACACGTAAAAGCCGTAGGCTGTTTCTCATTCTTTATTTAATTCCTGGTATTTTGAATCCTCTATTAAAATTTCCTTATTCGTGTCCAAATATCACCACCAAAATTCATGTTAAATAAATAATGCCACAATTGCAAGTTCATGTTACACAAAAATTATCTCAATCTGCTAACACTTGAGTATTTCATATAGTATTCTATGTTTAAGTCATTTGAAGATTATTTGGAAAACAGTTACTTGGTGTTTATTAACAATGGAGACATGTACTAGAGGTTAGGGATATCACTGAAGAAGACAGACCCTCTCCCTTTAAACAGCTCACGGCTTTGCCAACAACACAGATGTGTAATCCAGAGATCGCAGTGCAGTGTCGTAAATGCTGTAATCAAGGTGGACCTAAAAAGATGTGATGGCAAATCAGGAGTTGGCAGTGGATCAGAGTCTTAAATGAATAGATCTTAAATAATTCCAGTGGGTCTAAAGGTTTAGACTTAAAAAACAAATTGCTTTTATTCATTATTTCCAGTATGAGAGTTTGAGATTTAAATTTTGTCATTCTAAAGGCCAATTATATGATCCTTGAAATACTAATTTTCTGGGGCGCCTGGGTGACTCAGTCATTTAAGCGTCCAACTTCAGCTCAGGTCATGATCTCATGGTTTGTGGGGTCAAGCCCTGCACTGGGCTCTGTGCTGACAGCTCAGAGCCTGGAGCCTGTTTCAGATTCTGCGTCTCCCTCTCTCTCTGCCCCTCCCCTCCTCATGCTCTTTCTCTCAAAAATAAATAAATGTTTAAAAAAATACTAATTTTCTGAGCAATGATCATCTGAAGTTGATGTTAGATGATTCAAAATTGGTACACTGATCAAAAGAATACTGCATCAATCATTAACAGTAACAGAGTAAAGTTTGTTTAACCAATAGGCAGGTTTCTTCAAGTACACTATAACATACTTATTCCATGCATGCAAAAATATGACCTAAGTTCTTATCAAAAGTTGAACCATAGCGGTTGGCCCTATGTTTTTGTCATAGGATTCCCACATGTCTAAGGTTCAGGAAAGAGTTAAGTAGTAGAAAGAAGGTAAATGATGACAAGCCAACAAGTCTTGCTTAAACCAGACAGCTCCAAACTGTAGTGGCTCCGGCTTCAGTGTGGCAACCTGCTGGGAAGTTAGGAGGCTGACTCATCTTGAAGCTGTACTTGTACAGCACATTCCATAAAAACTGCAAATATGCTATCTGTCCATATCAAAGAACTGGAGAAGGCTGCTGAAGGTCAGAGGAGCACTAAGGACACTTGCCCACGTGAACACCTGGTGCCCCCTCTGGCCCCCCAAAGAATGCCCTGATAACTCCTCACGGTACCCTGGATTCACACACAATTATCACACTGATAATTCTGAGGACTAAAGTTTTCATACATTACAAAGAGAAGGGACAAAAATCTCAGTGTCATAAAGGAGCACACAAAATCCTCTTGGAACATATTTAATAACTTTTATGGAAAATGTATCTGCATAATGAACAGGCACTGCTATTTTGTGAATAACATATTTATAATTACAATCCCTACAAGTAGTGCAAACCGGTTCCAAAAGCTGCAAACACAAGATGTTGTCAACCCATATCCTAAGCTTGGCATTTAATTCAATGTCTACTGTTGCATCTCTATTTCAGAGAAAGGCAGGTATTTTGAAGGTATTACATGATGCCTGCTTAAAGGTTTGGTTCCTTTCAACAGAGTCCTTGGTCTAGCCCTAACCTTCCACATATTTTACATGTAAGAACAAGAAATGGACAAATTTTTGCTAAGGATCTTCTACAAATGGAGCATTTCATTGATTATTCCCTTAAATCTTTGAGGTAATGTCATCCCTCATTAACAGATGAGAAAACCAAGGCTTAGAAAGTATCAAGAACTTGACAAAGGTCACAAAGCTGGTGAATGTTACAGACAGAATCTTTAAATGACTCCAAGTGTTTTGATAATTCCAAAGCTTTCCCACAACGGCAGACTTAAAGAAGTATACTAAAGTAGAAAAAGTGCCAAAAACGACCTTCCCCAAATGCAGTATTTATATTATGCCCAGGTTTCAGAGTTACTTTATAATGCAATAAAAACAGTATTCCCACCAGCTTGGTCAGAGGAACAGAAATTATTATTCATTTCAAATAGTCTTTACAGAGGATGTAAGATTTCCTAATATTTCTTAAAATATCTTGATAGAAAGCTAAAAGGAAGTAATAAAGTCACAACACTCTAATTAAAACATTTCCTTTGAACTTAGTATTTTCTGCATATTTTATGAGGTCAAAGCCACAGAATTACTTTAAATTCATATAATATTATGTCATGACCATCACTGCACATTTTCGACCCCATTACTTAAGATTCAATAAGTAAATGTGCAGGTATGTTATTTCAAATGTAACCGCTTTTGATTAGATTACCTAGACTTTCTACTGATTTTGACATATTTATAAATAAAAAACTAGGTCACTAAATGGTTCTATGAACTAGGTTAAAATACAATACAATCTCAGTTATTATTCAGGAAGCAGTAGACAGCAGCTCTCACTTTTCCACATCAGATGAACAGAACTGTCGTTATCTGTCTAAATGCTCAAACCCACACTGTATTTCTGCTCGTACATTTAGCTACAGGATCTAGCAATTTAAGTCATCAAAAATTACACGCTAAGAAAAGATGGTCCACCAAAATGTCAGGCAGCTTTTAGCATTAGGAAGCTCTCCATCAAGTTTCTTTGGTTATTTTAGCAATCTAATAACATCCTAGTTTGTCTATTTTAATGAATATATTACTGAAAAGACAGAGATAGACAACCTTACATAAAATATGACTATAGCAATGTAAGTAAAAACAGGAAGACTGTAATTTTTTGTCCAAACAGGAGATAATGCTTCAGTGTTTTTGAAAAGTTGTTTGGCACCATAAATCAAGAGCTTTCTAAATGTTTTAATTTTTAGCCATGTAACTTCACTTCTAGAAATCTATCCTAAGGAAATAATCAGAGATATGATCAGAGATTTATGAACAAGGATGAGCATTCCTACTGATAAAAATAAAACCATGCAAAAATATAAATGTTTGAAAATTGAGAATGTTTGAAAATGAGGGGTGCCTGGGTGGCTCAGCTGGTTAAGCATCCAACTTCAGCTCAGGTCATGATCTCATGGTTCATGGGTTCAAACCCCACATCAGGCTCTGTGCTGACAGTTCAGAGCCTGAAGCCTGCTTCAGATTCTGTGTCTCCCTCTCTCTCTGCCCCTCCCCTGCTCATGCTCTCTCCCAAAAATAAATAAATGTTAAAAAATTTTAAAAGAATGTTTAAAAGTGATTCAATATGAATAATTATTATAAATACATTGAAAAGCAAGTTTTCCAAAAATGTTATAACATATAATTGCTAAAGAAAAACACGGCATTCAAAACTGTATATACAACATGAACTTAACTTTATATTTTTTAAAAAAAAAGACTAGAAGGTAAGGCATTGGATTAACACGCGAATATGGTGATGAAATTACGGATGATTTTATTTTCCTCCGTATATGTTTCTAACTTTTCCAAATGTGGTACAATGATTATTGGTAAACTGAAAAATTATTTAAGAGATTACATTTACATCACCCTTATTTCAGCTTCTTATATAATTCTTGCTGGCACCAACAAAACAAAAAGATACACCCCACCAAAGAAGACTCTTCTATGAATGTGGAAGAAATGCAAAATCAGGACAAGCTGACACAGAAAGCCCCTGACATAATTGTATCTCTTTAGACTGAATACTAATGCTGATAGCACTAATGGAATGAAACCAGAATGGCATGAATAATACATTACTTGCACCAATCGATGTTACAATGTTACAAGCTGATGGAAAATAACTGCTCAGAGTAAAAACAGAGGAAGAAATTTCAAATGCAAGTACAGTAGAGCAATCCATCTAATATCTCCACTGGACCAGGGTATGGGATAATTGTTGCAACTCTGCCAAAAGAATGCAAAATCGATAACAACTGTTGCTTTCTTGCTGCCAAGTTGTGTTCTACCAGTGATGTATCAGAGGAAAGGCATTATACAGATGACTGTCACTGGAGGTAAATTATTGATTGATATACATGTGTTTTCATGTAACTATGTGTACCATTAGCAAAAGACTCATCATGATGCCAGGAAATGAAAGATTTTAATTGTCCATCTCTGTAATTAGTATAAAATTATATGTTGTATGTTAAAACAAAGACCAAAAATAACACGGATATTAAAAAGTTAATTGTAGCACACATTATCCACATTCCCAAGTCAAGGTCTTCCAGCATGTAGCTCTGAAGGAAATGACGTTCAGTTTTCAGTCTCTAGGTAAAGTGGCTGGGTGATTGATGGAACATGCCTCAAGGAATACATGAGCCCTCTCTTATTCACATATATGTCAGTTCCTTTTCAACTGAGGGTCTGAATGATGCTACCAGGTAAATGGCTCCTTAACTCTCAAATCCTACATGGGAAATGCAGAGAATATAATGTTCCGCATATGATATAAATTGGGGGAAATATCTTGGAAAAAAGAAAAAGCCTATTTATCATAAAAACATGCTTACAGATGCTCATAGTAACTCTCTTATAGGCCTAATTAAAAAATGAGAGTTTTATTTCAAATCCTCCATTTTGAATAACAAAATACACAAATTTGATTTTCCAAGAGCATTTTTCTGCTAAATTCCTTCTTATAAAACCAGAAAAGAAACAAAGCCATCTTAGCAGTTTAATACTTTAATATTATGACCAGAAAGAATACCCTGAATTTGACATTAGCTAATTTTCCACGGACCCCTCCTAGTTTATCATAAAAGAAACAGAAGATTTATAAAATCATATCATAATGGAATTATACTGTAAAATAAAGATTTTTTTATACTAGTTTAAGAAAACATTCCGGACACAAGTGATGGACAAACTAGAATGGGTTTCTTGGGGATATTATAAAATAGCTTTTCCTTGGTTATCTTAACAAGAACAAATGTAGCCCTAAGGGGACTTCTGGTTGACACAGTAGCTAGCAAGTGGTACTCGATGTGCTGTCTTCTCCTATTTCAATAGGAGAATTTCATTTCTATGCTCTTGAAAGCATAGAAAAAGAGGCCCAGTTACAAAGCAAGGCAAAGTAAGAATACTTGTCAACTACCCACCATACATCAGGAGTGCTTTCTCCTAAACATGTGGTTCTGATTCTGAACAGGAAAACCAGGTTAAGCAGAGAGAGTTGGACCTTCACAAAAAAGGTCCACCAAAATCCTGATCTATCCTTTGCCTATATAGGTTTAAATATGTGGAATTTTCATGGCCAAATGCTCTAGCCAGCTAAAACAACTAAAAAGTAAGAAAGCTGCATGCTTTCAAATCTTGCTATTTGGCAAGTCAAATCACTTTCCTAAACAGTTACTGTACAACTGTGTCAAAGGGAAATCAAAATAGAAATTATAGAGTATTTGTAAAATCATAAAAATAATAAAGATAGGTACCTATTGGTCAATAATCTACCTTTCAGGTACTATGCTATGAACTCTATAGACAAAAAAAAAATTTTAACGTTTATTTATTTATTTTGAGAGAGAGAAAGAGAGAGAGCATGAGCACGAGAGGGGCAGAAAGAGAGGAGAGAGAGAATTCCAAACGGGCTCCATGCGATCATCACAGAGCCCAGTGCGGGGCTCCATCTCCCAAACCATGAGATCATGACCTGAGCCAAAATCAAGAGTTGGATGTTTAACCCACTGAGCTACCCAGGTGCCCCAGACAAAATTACATTTTTTAATGTTTACTTATTTTTGAGACAGAGAGAGCGCTAGTGGGGAGGGGCAGAGAGAGCAAGGAACAGAGGATCAGAAGCAGGCTCCTTGCTGATAGAAGAGAGCACCCAATGTGGGACTAGAACCTGCAAACCACTAGATCATGACCTGAGCCAAAGTCTGATGCTTAACGGACTGAGCCACCCAGTGCCCCTAATTACATTTTTAAGCCTAAAAGGTAAGAATCAATAGCCCCATTTTACAACAGAAAAAAAAAAACTGAGGCTTAAGGTCATGAATAAGTGGCAGGACCCTAATAAAAGTCTGGGTGCATCCTAAGCCTGTGCTATTTTCACCATGGGGAAAGCTATACTCAAAGACAAATTCATAGCTTTAAGTTGTTTCAATGTTCCAAATAAAAATAAAGATAAATGATGCAAGCATTCAAGTAAAATGTTTGAAAAGGAACAAAGCAAACCAGAGTAGGGAGAAAAAGAAAAATTAAGAGATTCAGAACATAATGAATTATTATTGATAAATAAATAATAGTTCTGGTTGAATTTTTTTAAATCCCAAGGCAAAATTACTCCCCTCCAAAAAAAAGTGGGCAAGTGAAGACAACACTGAATTAGTAAAGAAAAAGAGTACAAAAAATAAAGGTGGCATTTTCTTTTAAAAGGAGAAATACACTTTGTCAATGTCTGTCAAAGTGTGCTTCCAGTGTTCTATAGAAAGTTAATAGATGCTACACACACACACACACACACACACATTCCGTGTCTAAATTTGGGAAATTATGGGCTAAACAAAGTGAATCAGTTATTTCTAATGTTTCTCATCTTTAAGCTGCCAAACGTTATTGTTAATCTCCAAAGGACTCTTTATTTGACAGGAGGATCATTTCACACCTTTAAAACATATTTTAAGAGTGCCTGGGTGGCTCATAGCTTAAGCTCCTGACTTTTGATTCCAGCTCAGGTCATGAACTCACAGTCATGAGACTGAGTTCTGCATCTACTTAAGATTCTCTCTCTCTCTCTCTCTCTCTCTCTTTCTCTCCCCCTTTCCCTCTGCCCCTCCCCAACTCACACACACATACCTGTGCTCTCTCTCAAAATAAGAGAAAAGAAGTAGAAAAAGAAAAGAAAAGAAAAAAATATTTTATGGGGCGCCTGAGTGGCTCAGTTGGTTGAGCATCTGACTCTTGATTTCAGCTCAGGTAATGATCCCAGGGTGGTGACTGAACCCCATGTTGGGCTCCACACTAAGCGTGGAGCCTGCTTAAGATTCTGTCTCTCCCTCTGCCCCTCTCCCCTTCTTGCGCTCTCTCTATATATACTTTTAAAAAGCTTTTTAATTAAATAAATAAATTTCCTTTAAAAAAAGAAAAAATATTTTTAAAAATACTTCAGTATGGAAAGAATGCACAAAAGATATTTACAAAGCTAGCCTAACACTCATATCAAAAAACCTAACAAGTAGTGCAATAGAGAATAATCAGTTGGAAACCACTGCCATATCCTGTAGAGGCTAATTAAACAACTATGTGTAAGTCACAACAAGAAAACTACCACAGTTATTCTTTTTACTTATTCATTTGTTCTTTTTATTTTGAGAGAAAGAGAGACAGAGGTAGAGAGAGACAGAGAGTGTGTGTGTGTGCGTGTGTGCACGCACACAAGTGGGCAGAGAGAGACAAGGAGACACAGAATCTGAAGCAGGCTCCAGGCTCTGAGCTGTCAGCACAGAGCCCAATGCAGGGCTCAAACTCACAAACCATGAGATCATGATCTGAGCCGAAGTCAGACACTTAACCGACTGAGCCACCCAGGTGCCCCTACCAGTTATCATAGATCTGCATATTAAGTATTATTCTCTTTTTGTTTTAACTCCCTCTGAAAATGATGTCAACAAAAGCAAAGTTTAAGTACTTTATCCTTTGTCAGTTGACATTGGGAGGACAAGATAGGGTTGTAATTTTCCATCCTCAGATGGGTTTCATTTAGAGGAGAAATGTAGACCCTATAAAACCAAGTCAATCATGCTCCTCAGTTTAAGGGAGTGGAGGGAGAGAGAGGAAATAATCCTCTCATGATCTGCTTTAAAAATATAATAAATACTCCCTCTACTTTGGGCTGCACTAAATTCTGGAAACCCATAAAACATTGAGGTGTGAGAAAAGGATATGCAGTAATCCATTTTATCTATATTGGAACTGTCAATAAGGGTGGGTCTACCTTGGCAATAAAACACTTGTAAAAGCACAATTTTTAAACTATTTGAATTCAACATATTGACTCAATAAAAGATAATATCCCACGCTGTCAAAAATCAGCAGTGCAAATATGACTGCAACCTTTCCTAGTATTTACTTGTGTATTTTGTGTGTGGGAGAATGACATCACACCCTGCTTTTCCATGACCGTGTAGGCTTACACTTGCTATCCTGGTACAATTATTAACTTTGCCCCTCTCTCATCTCCAGAATGTCTAGTTTGTACCATAACTACATAGTCACCCTAAGCTCAAACCATATAGTACCATTATCTTCATAACACTTCAGGTCAAGGGTGAGGGATGACCTGATATTGAAGTCATACATACCTTGCATTCCTATCATTGCTCTGCCAATTATGTGACCTAGGTGAGGTCACTTACTCTTTAGTCCTCAGTCTTCTCATGCATAAGATAGGATAATAATGATAACTATTTCAGGGGCATATGAGGATAAAATAAGAAAATATCCTATGTTTATCATAGTAGCTGGTATACATATAGTATCTACAAATATTAGCTACGAAAATTGTTAACCACCACCTCCCAGAGCCCCAAGTGTTTTCACATATAAACTGAGTATAATAATACCAAAATCCTGAGTGACGTAAAAGATTATATTAGAAAACCCATGTAATAAAAAAAAAGAAGAAGAAGAAGAAAACCCATGTAATGTGCCTGGCAGAGTGTCAGGTATACAATAGGTGCCCAATAAATGTGTATTTCCTTCATTTCCCTAAATCTACAAGGGCTGCAGTACTAATTACTCACCAATACTTTGTGTTTCATTATATAAATACAAATTCTACACTTGGAAAAATAAAACACAGAAAAGAACAGTAGCAAAATACAATGTCTAGTAAATAAAAATTAAAAGGAAAGCAACAGGAACTGAGTTTGTCTCAGAGGAGCAAAATTGCAAGGAGATTCAATATTACAGAATGTTAGGAAGATGCCTGCATATTGGAGACATATGTTGTTGAACCTCTATTTCTTTAACATTCCTCGTGGCCTTCCATTCCACCCCAACCCACCCCAGTCTACTCAGCCAGAAGTAGACCCATTTACCTCTAAGGATACATCTCAATATTTCCTAACTGTAGAGAATCGTGAAAGGTCCAAGATTTCACTTTACTTGTGAACTAACAAGTTAATCTGCCATCATTTCATGGATGCTTACAGAAGACTCAAGAAATCTAATCAAAGGCAAAGGATTGTGTTATATAAAGCAAGAGCAACAGCCAGAATGTCGGCATCTGTGCTCCTTCCCCAAGCCCAAATTCCCACGAGTGATGCAGAAAAGGCCAAATTGACATCTATACATGCAGTGGGTTGGGTTACAGCACAAGAACCCAGAGCTGAGGGAACCCGAACCCTTTATAATGGTAAGTACATGTGGAAGGAGTGGTTATCTTTATTATGCTGGACAATGAGCAACCTATGCCTTGTTCTTAAGGGACCTACTATCTCTATCATCCAAGGTTATTCCTTGTAAAGATATCCTTAAAAAGACAGTTCAGAGCAAAAGCAGGCAGTACTTCTTATCACAAGACATGCAGAAACATGATACACCATGCAGAATTGTCTCCCCACACCAACCAGGCACACATGGAATGTGCCTCCTGCCCCCATCCCAACACACAATGTTCTGTGCTTAGATAAATTAGGGAACAATTAAATACAGTGCAGTTTTTTTTTTAAGTTTCTTTAATGCAGAACTTCTCAGAGCCTAATATGGCTTAGGGAACCCTCAACAGGAAGATATAGAATGCCATGTTTTAAAACTCATTTTTCACAAAATATCTATAAATATCTCCCAAAGGAATATTCTTTGGATCACAGTTGGGGAGCTCTGGGGAGAGTTTATACCGTGTGCCCAATGTCATCATTCTCTCTTGTATAAGATTAGCTAATATTTTCCCATTTATTTCTTAAAATTCCAAATCCACAGAGAAATGTTTACATAATGAAATGCTTTTTAAAAGTATTAAATTATTGAAAGCAAAAAACTATATAGAGTGCCTCTGTGCAAAAGAACCCTTAAAAATAATTGAGATAATATAAGTAAAGTGCTTAGTGCTAGCTGGCACACGGTAAGTGCTCAAAAAATAGCAGCAATTATAAGTATTAGCCATTTTATCATGGTGCATTTACAGAACCCTCTTTGTTGTAACACACTGAATTCCTATTATAAGTAAGCTGGTGTGGCTGTTGTAACATCGGGTCATGACTAGTGATTTTTCCTTCTCTAATTCTACTACCGTACACTTTCCTACATGCAATGTTTCCATTCTCCTCATGCCAATATTTTACTCCACAAACTGAATCTTATAAGCCTCTAGGTTTATTTTAGCCTAAATTTGATAAATGTTACTCAAATTCAGTCTTCCTTTTTGTTTTCTTTTAATGTAAAAAATTAGATCCTCATTTGTTTAGAAGAAATAATTCCAAGTTTAAGTGTCTGTGCTTTCTTCCGTTTTTGGGTTTTTTTTTTTTTTCTCTCTTAACAGGGCTGCCACTGAAAGGTCAGGCTGGATCTCATGAGCAAGTGGCAAAAGACATTGGCTTGGTTATCTGAGGCTCAGTACTAAAATAAAATACAGTGAGGTCTGCTTGGTACTTCAAAGTGAAGCTTATGTCAAGTTAGTGTGTGTAGGTCCCCAAAGAGATTTATAATCCCCTGCTCTTTCCAGCTCCCCTCATGACAGTAACTTTTTATTCTGAGCCTTTGGAGAAGGGGGGACCTGGCAGGCAAGCTGGCATCCATTTCTACAAGATATCCATCATTTGGTCAGACTGTCACTCAAAAGTGTGCCTGCTTGTATTATCACCATACTTTTAGTTAATTAATGATAAACCAGCAAATAAAGTAAGGTCTAGGATTTATAACCAGTATCTAAGTTTAGATGTGGGGGAAGGAGGGGGAAGAACTCCAATTATACCAGAATGGTGAATAACAAAATAACCTGGAAATCAAAATGATCTGGTATTCTGCGTGTTTGCAGTATGATAGAATGTCCTTAAATAAAGGCTTTTCCTCCTTATTGCCCAGTTTCATGTCTGTAAACTAGAATGTGATTTCTCCCTTTATTTATTTTATTTTTTAATTTTTTTAATATTTATTTTTGAGAGAGACAGAGACAGAGACAGAGAGGCAGGGGAGGAGCAGAAAGAGAAGGAGACACAAAATCTGAAGCAGGCTCCAGGCTCTGAGCTATCAGCACAGAGCCCAGACACAGGGCTCAAACCCACAAACCATGAGATCATGACTTGAGCCGAAGTCAGACGCTTAACCAGCTGAGCCACCCGGGAGCCTTTATTTCATAGTTTAGAGGTGAGATTAATGAACATTTATAAAGTATTAACTTTATATCCAATAAGGCATAAACAATATCTTTTCGCGAACATGACGGTAAATATCTACTTGCACATGTTACTTTCAGAATGATCAAATCTCGAACTTGAGTTATAAAAAGCAACTTCCTTTACTCTGGCTTTCTAAGTCTTTCTCGAATAGCAGCTAAAGCTAAGGAAGAAATTAAATTTCCAGTTTCAAAATTTAAAAATAAAAATCTTATACTTTATAGCAATCTGTGTGAAGAAGAAACTCCCAAATAAGAAATTTCATTAAAATGTGGTCTACATACTAAAATTTCTTACAAAATTGTGTTAAAACCTCTGCTTAAAACCTTATTATATGTACTATTAGTAGATATTTCTAAATATATGTTTCCAATATTTCAAACTTTTTGAAAAGTTAATTCTAAGAAATTCTCTTACTACTGTAGTTCTTACAAGTTACAGGGAAAAAAGTTGCCAGGCATTTTCCTGGACTTTGCAAAGAATCACCAAGGAACCTTTTGAAAACCATCCCTTCTGGCTCAAACTTCAGAGAGTCTAGAGCAGGGAGCTCAGAAATCTTATTTCTAAATGATCCCCTCTAGATTTAACACAAGGCAAATTGTAGAACTACTAAATGATTGACATTTAGTAGTTTAATTTAAACTACTAAATATTTTAAATTTTTTTTAAGTTTACCTATTTACTTTGAAAGAGAGACATAGAGTGAGCTGGGGGGGACAGAGAGAGGGAGAGAGAGACAGTCCCAAGCAGGCTCCACACAGCCAACACAGAGCCCTATGCAGGGCTCAAACCCATGAGCAGTGACATCATGACCTGAGTTGAAAACCAGAGTCAGACGCTTAACCAACTGAGTCACTCAGCTGCCCCGACACTGTTATGTTTTAAGTAGCATCTACCTGGCAGGAGAATTGCGTTTTGGAAAAGGGGTGGTTCCCTTTTTTCTAAGAACAGAGAGCAGTCTTCTCTCTATTCTTTTGAAATGATAAGCCAAGGAGTTTTCTTCTGTTCCTCCATATTATCACCGCCTGTTCGTCAAGCACAGAATCAAAAAGATAGAATTTTAAACTAAAAATAACACATAGTCATGGTGTATGTGTGTGGTTTTCTAGATACAAGATAATGAGGAAAACAAAAGTCATCATCAGGTACAGTGAAGTCAGAAAAAGACTTGTTGGAGGCTGAAGCAAAAAATGTCACTTAGTAGCTGAAAAGTCAAAAATGAAACTTTTAAGCCAAGTCAAGAAATTAATTCTAAGTTTTGTAAACTTATTGAACTTCATTTTTATTTGCTTTAGCTCAAAAACGAAATAAAAGTGGTCCTTTTAACTTTCCCACCAGAGAATACTATGCAGGCATGTAATTTTAACCAGGTCATGGCTGCCCCCTGGTGGCTGCTTACCCCAAGTACAAGATTTTTAAGGGAGGCTTACTTAGTCTTAAAACAATACTTGTTTCAGCTTCTAAGTGAGAACACAAACTAAAGTTGGGTGTTTTTTTTTTTTTGTTTTAAAGCTTATTTGTTTATCTTGAAAGAGAGAGCACAAGTGTCAGAGGAACAGAAAGAGAGGGGGAGAGAGAGAATCTCAAGCAGGCTTCACGCTCAGTGAAGAGTCCAATGTAGGACATGAAATCATGACCTCAGCCAAAAATCAAAAGTTGGATGCTCAATTGACTGAGCCACCAGGTGCCCCTAAAGTTGGTTTCTAAATGTCCTGATACACTCATTCTTTTAAAGTGACTATCCCTGGGGTGCCTGTGTGGCTCAGTCGGTTAACTGCCCGACTTTGGCTCAGGTCATGATCTCACAGTTCATGGGTTCAAGCCCTGTGTCGGGCTCTGTGCTGACAGCTCAGAGCCTGGAGCCTGCTTCAAATCCTGTATCTCCCTCTCTCTCTGCCCCTCCCCCTCTCACACTCTCACTCTGTCTCTCAAAAATAAATAAATGTAAAAAAAAAAATTAAGAAATAAATAAAGTGACTATCCCTAGCCCTTTAATTTATTTCCCAGGGCATCTACAATTTTTGAAGTCTACTGATTTTGAACTGTGCTGCTAAAACAATCCAAGATATTTCTATGCTTTGTTTTTTTTCTATGTTTGTATATTCTTTACACACCATATAAAAGACTCCCTTAATCTTAGCCCCTGCTAACTACCAGAAGCAGGGTGTGCCCACCCACAAGCCCTGACTCTGAATGCCTCTCATTCTGTGTTCCTACAGGCCCAGGGCTGATCCACCATGTCGCCCCCCCTCCCCACCACACCCACACACACCCGCTCCAGCAGTAGAGGCAGATGTCTCTACAATGCAGCCAGATTTACACCTGTGCTTTTGCAGCCAGTCTTATACCACAGCCAAGCCTGCTAAATCCTCAGGCCCTCGGTAGGTGGCTTCCAAAATCTCTCTAACCCGGTTATAGTTTCCTACTTGACTGATCTCCTTGACCCTGAATCAAAAAAGTATGAGGATCTCAGGCATCCATTGTGACCACTGCCCTAGCCTGTTGGGGGAAGTGGCATTAGCTTGTGATGGAAGGGTCCTTGACATGGGTCACCCCAGCTTCTCTCCCAGTCAGGATTCCTTCAGGAATATTCATACACCAGACAGAATTCAAATAAGTGTGCTCATACACAAACGGAATAGTTAGCATTTATTAGTTACATTTTTTTAAGCCTTCATCAAGAAGCTTTTTTTAAGGCTTCTTTCTCTGGTTATCAGCTCCTTTCTCTTTGCAGAAAACCAAATACAATCTTTCATGCTTCTTGAAAAACTATATTGTGAACATGAAGTATTCTTCTTTTAAAGTAGGAATTTAAATAGGATAGTCAAAAGCAATAGAATTTTGGTAGACAGAAAGCAAGAAAAGTCTGGCATCTATTTTCATACTTAACCGATACTTTAAAAATCACAAAATTTAAGGTATTATCACCATGTAATCACATTCTAGTAAAAAATATCGCTCTCTCTAAAAATGGCCTGCAAGTTAGAATGAGAAGCTTCTTAAAGTAAATCACCATCAGAAAGAAAAATCAGCTAATCTGCAATAGTAAATATTTATTCTTTGTGGTACACATCAAATATACAGTGGTCTGCATCAGAATAATATTTATTCACAAAGTGAAATGAATTACTTACTTGTTACTATGAAACAGTATGCCACATTTTTTGAAAGGCAGAGACATACCATACAAATGTTCTTGAAATTACTAGCTAGAGTAACTGTATTTATTATAGGCTATAGTAGCTATAACTACATATATTGACATGGAACATGTTAATGATTTATTTTTATAAGGAAAAAAGAACTTTCCAAATAGCATGTACCTTATGACCCTATTTTTAAGTATTTCTATTGTTTTAATTTATATTTACACATAATACAATACATTCAAAATCAGGGGTGCCTGGGTGGCTCAGTCAGTTAAGTGTCTGACTCTTGATTTCAGCTCAGGTCATGATCTCACAGTTGGTGAGATGGAGTCCCACATCGGGTTCTGCACTGACAGAGCAGAGTCTGCTCAGGATTCTCTTTCCTCTCTCCCTGTCCCTCCCCTACTTATGCTTGTGCACTTGCTCTCTCCCTCTCTTTCTCAAAAATAAATAAATAAACATTTTAAAAAATACATTCAAAATCTGGAAGGATATATACTAAATTTAAAAAAGGATTTCCTTTTGGGTGGTAGAATTAGGATAATTTTTATTTTCATTTCCTTCTCTTTACTTACCTATATTTTCTGACAAAGAATTCTGATATGTAGTATGTGTGGCTTTTTTAAAGCTACATTTTTTTAAAAAAGAGAGCAAAATTACACCACACTAACTTTAAGGTTATCCTCAGCTACCACTGTGTCCTTTCTTCAAGATGAAAATTGCTGAGTAAATTAGAGAAAGTTATTCTTGTTTCAGGACTACTCTTAGAATGGGGGAGCAGGATACTCTTCAAGGATCTCTACTGTTTGTTTTCATCATTTTTTGAGTCTGAAACTCCTCTATTTCTCCACAGTCCAGACTGACTAAGGAAAGACAAGAGTATATTTTGCAATAACTGGCTTTTGCTGCACTCTGCTGGAACGTTCTCTGGTGTTCTGCACAAAATGATCAATAAAGAATGCTTAGGTCTCTGCTATATCTGGTTAAAATGTCCTCATGGAAGTTTACACATTTCTATGGATAAATGAGAATGTTCTTTATCTAATAAAAGGGAAATGGTTTACAAACAACACACCAAGGATCACCATGCTCACATAACAATAAGTGGCTATACATGCAATAGTAATAGTTGATTATTTTTAAGAATTTACTTTGTACCCTCTAAGAGGCAGATCTTTTCTCAACTGTTCTAAACAAATTCAAAGATCTATCTTCAATACTGTAAATTCCCTAGATGTACCTAACTGGACTCACATTCTGTGGAATCATTTGTTACATAAAATGAAACAAAACAAAATAAAAACAAAAACAAAAGCATACCAAATTAAAGCAGTTTGTAGTTTGTTGGGAAATAGTCAAATGACTTAACACCTGCTTTGTCTGCCTACCAATCCCTGTTTTCAGTCGTTTACCTCCTTCTCCAAAACACACCTGCAGTCAACATTCAGCATGAAGCTCTTTCGGTGAAAAGTAAATCAATTTGTGTTGGCCCGAGATTCCACAAAACAGTGTCTAGAGAGGCCTCGGTAACACAGATGCAATGGAAAAGAACCATGGCAGGCTTGTTTCAACAATCTTCTGAGGGCAGTCAGGAAAAACTTTCACCTTAGCCCTGTCTTGGGAGTTGCAAACACAGATGTTGGCAAGAATCCCAACATACACAAAATACTTCTCAATTTTTACTAATACCTGCTAAAATTATGTTTTGGCCTCTTTGCCTGGAAAGAAAAGCCTGGGATGACCCATCTTTTGACTTTATAATCTGCATAAATCTCTTGAAGAGGGTTCACAGGAAAAGTTTCCATGGAACATTTCTTTTCCAGAAAAAAGAAAAGAAAAAAAATCAACGGCCTCCTCAACTTCATCTCCCTCTCTACAGATTTCTCTGCTGCACTATCAAATGAGAGTGGGGAAATTCAGGAGTCCATAGGCACAGAAAAAAAAAAAAAAAAGTGTGGACCAGCCTCAGAGTGGATCCCTGCCCAAATCTTCCAAAAGCATGGTCAAAAGCCGAGTGCATTCTAGTGCCCCCAAGTGTCTGGTGCTGGGCCAGCTGCAAACCTACACCTCAGAGCCAAAACAACCAATCTTGTTCTGCATAAATGATCTGCTATAAGACAACCCTGTATTGTAGGAAAAAACACTGGCTGGGCAAAGGCAAAGGAGCCCCATCAACTAACTGCTTAGAGAGGCCAAACCCTAAACCAGCCCTCCAAACCCAATATCTCATAAAATCACCCAATGCCCCTAAAACAGAAAATTATCCCCATTTTACAGAAGAAAAAACGGAGGCTTAGAGAGCTTCAATACTCTGCCCATGGTCACACAAGTGGTTAACAGTGAAATTAGGGTTAAAACCCAGGTCTGTTTGACCCTAAAATCTCTTTCAAGTCCATCAAACTGCCTCGGAGGCCCCAGTTCTTATTCCATCTCAATTACTTTTGTTGGAGGGGACAAGTCATTGACTCTTCAGGGCTTTTTTTTAAAAATTCTTTTGTAATAGGAAGTAACTGAACATAATTTCTAAAACTTTCTTAAACTCTAAAACTCCATTATTCTTAGGACTTATTCATATCTTTCTCTGCCTACCTCCCTATTTTCTTTTTTTTTTTTTTGGATGTGACATAAGGATGTAAATTCTCTAGGCTAAAAAAGTCAAGGTAATCCTTAAAGTTTTCAGATGTCAGACATTTTCCACTGCTGACTGTAGCTTTCAATTGTCACTAATGTTCTCTCTACACTTGGTCATGTTTAGTGGTATGTGACGGTTATCAAATAAAAGTAAGTGAAATAAAACACCAAGTGCTATAAAAATATTTAGCATGGTCTCAAGAAATTTCAATCCCTAAAATTATTTATTATTTATTCACTACAATTTTGCAAAAAAAACTACTCCCCCAAAATAATCTAATATATTTAAAATCAAATAATGAAGTTGTTTTTGTCACACCACCATTAGGATCTAGTTTCATAGCATTTTATTACTGTATCATAATCACTAAGCATATTTATATAAGGTGACAATTTAATAGGAAATCTGTTACATTTAAAAAGCAAATGTTTTATTATTTTTAATGGACATAAGCTACCCATTCCCATCAACTGTTTGGTCAAATGCTTGGCCTTAACCAAAGCATGGCTATCTCAAAAAGAAAGCAAGCAACACTTTTACAATCCATTTTCCTTAATAAAAGGTACATTTTATTTTATTATTGATGTACAATTTTAATTAGAATTCCAAGTCCACATTTTGCTTTTTAAATGACAGATATTTTCATTAACTAACAAAAAGTTAACCCATTACCACAGTCCTCCTGAAATAATGTGTGTGATGAAGAATAATTAAGGTAGCAAGGGCAAAGGTTACTTAAGACTTTACTACGGTGTGAGCTTAAATTATAGGTTTTAAACAAGATGTAAGAACCAATGGGCATGAAAAAAAGTGCAATTTTAATGGAATGCAGAACAAATTAACTTTTTAACATTTAATAATACCCAATTGCATAATGGGATTTTGCTAAGTGCTACAGGGAGCAGAAAATAAAAGTAACACTGCAAGGTATGCTTGTTAACTACTTCAGGCTAAAGGTATTATTGGCCAACTAAATGCTGTAGTAAATGGACACATTGTGACATGAAAGGCTGCATTCTGCCATCTGATTGGCATGTTTTGTTTGTTGTTTCTTTTTAAAAGAGAGGAAAAGATCAAAAACCTTTAAGGAATTTTGTTAGCTTGTTCCCAAAATTTCTCACTACTTCCTAGGCTGGGAAAAGCTTCTCCTGCAGGGTTACCTTTTCCCCTATTAAGTCAACCAGAAAGGTGGCTACAAGATCCTTTTAAACTCAGCTCTCTCCACAGCGTCAGAGCCACCACAGCATTCCCGTCCTGGACCTAGGGAGTCCGCAATTCAATCTGCGCCTATTGCCTGTAAAGCAATAACCACAGGGCATGGGGCCAGCCTTTGTTTTCATCCAATTAATTGAATGAAATGGTTTCAACTGTGAAAAGGTCCCCATGACCTAGCTCCAAAGCTTGACAAAAGAGGAAAGGAGTATGTGCCCAAGCTTCTGAACTGCATTGCAATAAGTCACTGTGCCACACTGGCCACACACTCTGTCTCCCAAGGGAGAGGGTCAGTGACATGGTCAGTCCTTATTCATTATAATCAGGGGTGAAAATATATCCATCATCCTTCTGCTGACCACATTTGTAATCAAAAACTTGCTTAAGCACCAGAGGAACCCAATGCCATGTAAATTTCAAGAGCACTAAGAGCTCATCTTAAGTTTCCTCCAAAAATGTCAGGGGCTATATTCATTTATTCACTGTATAAACTGAGTTACCTCCCCTAGGCCAGGTGATGTGCCTGACAGAGTGAACAAGACAAACATGGTTCCTGTCTTCACAGGACCTAGAACCTAGTAGTTGCACATGGCCATAGTCTCAACCAACTTGAGCTTCAAGGGCCCAAAGCCAAGCAGTGAACATAGGTCAGCAGAAACACTATTTCCATCTATCTTCATTATAGGCTCTCTCTTCTGGGCTTCTGGGCTTTAATCCTTTGGTGAAGTTCCTAATGTATTTGACTAAATCAAAGACTGGCCATTAGAAAGAGAAAATACTAAGACTTTTTTCCAAAGGTTGACAATAAAAACCCACTCTAATTAGCCACAAAATCTCGTTTCTTATAGTCAGCCATATAGTGAAACATTCTTAATTCCCATCCCCTTGACTGACTTTGCTAAAGAGTTATGGAAACATTTGCCTTAGAGCCTGAATAAAACCTCAGAATCCTTCTCAAATTAGCATTTTAGGCAGCCACCACCAATTGTTCAGAATTGGCATAAGAGATGAAAATTATTTGCTAGTGCAAATGAAAGAGATTCTGTACCCAACTGAGACAGTTGAACTAGATGACTAAGGCCAGTTGCAATGTGAATATGAAATTCTAAAACTGGGAAGTATCCAACTTTAATTACAATATTCCAAAAGTAGGGCATTTAAACCCATAGAAAGAATTTTCCCAATGAGACAATACTATAAATTGTGTTAATGTCACAAAACAGTCCTCAAAAGACTCTTATAACCTATTATGTGCCAAAATGGAACTGAACCAGTACATTTGAAATGATAAACTACTAGAAAATAAGAGACTTACGGGGGGTTAGTATACTACTCACAATAAAAGTTTAAGACAGTGTCGTGGACTGGACCCAAGATCTAACAACTACTTAAACTGTTGTGTCTACTGCAGCTGGTAGGGTGCATATTTTATCTCCCAAGTAAACTGGAAACCATTTGAGGAGAGTAACCATTTCTAACACATTTTGTACCCATCCCTAACTCCCCCACCAAGTGTCCCTGATAAATATTAAGCAAGTATAAATAAATGACAGGATTTCCTAGCAGGAAACCTAGGAGCATCAGGGAAGCAAACGCCCCTCTTCTTTTCTATACACATAAAAGAAAAAAAGGAACAACGAGGCTTCAGTGTCATTTTTTTGCTCACTAAAAGGAGCCATTTGGTTTCCTTTTCCACTGCCTCCATGTGATTTGGAATGGCCATTTATACCTGTCAGATGCTTATGGATTTGGAATAACATGGCAAAGCCCACTAAACTGTAAACTCCATAGTGGTGAGGGCCATGACTGCCTTGTGAACTGCTAAAGACTTGATGACTAGCTCAGTGACTTGGCACATAGCAGGTAGTCAAATAATATTTGTTGAATGAATGAATGACTATAGTGTTCAGGCAACAGTTTTTAACAGGCCCCTAGAATTGGTACTACATAGTGGTTTGAACTCTAAAATGTACATAACTTCTCAGCCTATCATTTATTATTCTAATTATTATAAATGTGGGTAAAATAACAATTTCCCTTTCCTTTTAACTTTATAAATATGAAGAAAAAAAGAAAGCAGCACAACCTGATGAAAAGTAACTGACACATTGGCTTAGTGTCAGGACACAATGTCAGTGAGGGAGGCTACCAGGCAAAAGGCAGGACTTCCATTGAGAGGTCAGCCAGATAGACACCAAAGGGGAATGCAGACCCAGTGTGGCTAGGACTTCTGATTTTTCAAGAGGAACCAAAGTCAAATGTTTCAATGCAAAATCTCTCAGCTTTTAATTTTGGCAACAAATGTTTTAATAAAACCTGCATTCACCAGTGCTATTGTCTAATCAAGAAGATGAAAATGATTTATTCCTTTGCTGTAACTAAAGGCAAAGAGAAAAAATGGAAGAGAGCACTCCACTTCCTTGTGAGTGTTTAGCAAAACTGTGAAGGGTCTCAAAGAACCCTTCTAAGTTGGAAAAACTATAATATTGAGGACAACAATTTTCAAACTTCTAAAGAACTGAAATCCTGATACCTACAAGAAAATACCTACAAGAAATAAAACTGAGGTACTCCAGCTGGACTTTCGCCCTTTATCCAATGGCCCAAGGGATTCCACTGAAGCCATTCTGGAAAACCAATGACTGTGGTAGTGGGCTTCTTGGAATGAGAGGAAAGGAGACAAAGTCTAAGGCAAATCCATGAAGGGGATGGATTTAAGAGTCACAATCTGAAGTAAAAATAAGTTCTTTAAAATGTTCCATTATAAAGTGCTGTGGGTAAGAGCCAAAGGGAGGAAGAAATCTAGCAAGCTGAAAACCGCAGTTTTCCCCATATTCCTTGAGTAGAGAAAGCATGTGTAAAAGAAGATACACAACGGTCCAAAAAAAAGTATATAAAATCACTGACGGGGTGCCTAACTGGCTCAGTCGGTTAATGATTTCACATCAGGTCATCATCTTGCAGTTCATGGATTCAAGCCCCACATTGAGCTCCATGCTGATAGCATGGGGCTTGCTTAGGATTCTCTCTCTTCCTCTCTCTCTGCCCCTCCCCTGCTCATATGTATGTGCACATGCTCTCAAATAAATAAAACTTTAAAAAAATAAATAAAATAAATAATAAAATACATAAAATCACTGAGAAACTGGGAACTTTAATGGGGGTTCTGTGTTTCAATCACCACATCCAACATTAGACACAAAAGAGGAATTAGTTCATCCAAAATGTTGACAAAGATTAGCACCAAGGCCTAACCACACTACAGACTCACACCAAAATATATGTAAGACGTTATTTTTATCTATAAAACTGGCGAACAGTTTTTGTTTTTTTAATGACAAGTCCCAGTGTCCATGGACTTCCTCATGTGCTGCTCTGGAGACAGTAAAAAGATACAGCCTTCCTGAAGGGAAGCATGTCTTAGAAGTCTTTACAAATACACATGGACCTTGGCCCAGCAATTCCATATGTGACAATCTGTGCTGAGGAAATGGTCATGAATGGACCAATTTTTACCTCCAAAGATATTTACTGCCGCATTATTTGTAGAAATAAGATCTTCAAAGCAACCAAATTATTTAACACTAAAAAAACTGCTTAAACTGATTTTGACATAGCCATTATATAGCTGAATACTAAGTGAAAAGCAGGAGTACAGGTACATCTTTATATAATGATCTCAGTTTTTAAAATAATGCATGTTATACGCACAGAAAAAGAGAAAGAAAAATGTTCACAAGGAATTATGGGTGTTTTTCACTTTAATTTTTGTGTTTTGCATTTGCTTGAATTTTGCAATTTTCTACCATGATAGTAAATTATTTAATGCAATCCTTACCTTTTTTTAAGGTACATAAAATGAAATTACTTCTGATTGTTTTAAAAGAGACTTTTGCATAAGTTTTCTTTATGTGTATAATTTACACTCACTCCACTATATAATCCAGTTAAAAACCAGCCTTTGCTTACCCCTTTTCAGTCATTGTCTCCTTTCTCTTTTGTCTCTCCTAGCATAGAGAGAGATTTGTACGCCTGAAGCATTTAGAAAAATTCCTACTAATTGATCTAAATCCCAAAATAAGGTAAGAAGGAGGCATAACTCACGTGCTGCCTCCTTCTCAGTCCACTGGGGGAAGTGAGGTTTTGTTTGGTTTGGTTTCTAATTCACTGTAAGCGAGGGGCCAAAGGCCAGCCCTTGTCTTTAGGTATTCATGACAGTTTACCATATTTGTTTCCATATGCAATTCTTTGCTCTCTCCAATTGGACTGGGAGGTCTTCTAAGACAGGGCTATGTAGACACATTCTTTTGCAGACTCTCTGTAAAGTGCCCTTCAAACAGTGATCCTGACATACTTACTAGGGAAAATACTGTCAGGGAAAAATTAAAGAATCACCTTTGCACATTCTATCCTGCTGGTGGCACTATCCACTCATAAAATTAGAAATTTGTGGTTTGGTCATTTAGATAAAAGCATTAAAAATGTTCCTATTCCTGGGGTAACTGTGTGGCTCAGACTGTTAAGAGTCTGACTCGATTTTGGCTCAGGTAATGATTTCATGGTTCTGAGATCAAGTCCCAAGTCTGGCTCCCCGGTGACAGCACAGAGCATACTTGGGATTCTCTCTCCCTTTCTCTGTTCCTCCACCCTGCACATGCATGCATACACACACTCTCTCTCTTTCTCTCTCTCTCCAAATAAATAAACTTTTTTTTTAATGTCCCTATTGTTTGAGCTGTTAATTACTATTATGGAAGTCTGTCTTATGAAAAAAAAATTTGTATTTAGGGGAAAAAAGTTCAAAACAAAAAATTAAATCCAATCCAAGTCTTAATAAGGGAACAATTAACTAATCATCATTCATGGTCCCATTGGACACTCCCATCTTGGACAAAGCTGAAAGTTATAATGGCTGAGAGTAGAAGTGAGCCTGTAAGTTTTCTCAGGCACCAAGAGTTGCAGGAATGAACACCTAATTCTGCATACACTTACAATTGAAACATATTGTATCTGGACCTGTACTTGATGGGATACTAAAGGAACTGTCATTTAGCTCATAACCTAGTGTTGACTATGAGGAGTCCAGAAGAACTAATTCATAGTAAAAAATAAATGAACTTCTTCTAGGTACTAGGTATCCAGTTACTTCCTAATACCCCCTATTAAACTATGTCAAACACTATAGTCATCAGCTTTCAAAACTCTATGGCAAATAATTTTTATTTTAAGAATAAGAGCCAAAATCAAGGAGAAAGCTATCAAACTAGAAATGAAAATCTGAAAAGATGAAGTACTTCATCAGAACCTATGATTTAGGTTCACAAAAAATGCTTTTAAAAAAGAACTGTAATAAACCAAATCGAAATATAAAAAATAATTTACCTCAAATGATTACACCATAAACCTTTCAAACACTTGTAACCTAACACCAGAAAAGATGATAGAGCCTATTTTTGTTCCAAGATGATAATTGCTTTTCAAGTACAAAGAGATCATAAAAATTCCACAGTGACAAAACAGAGTCCTAAAACAACTCAATAGTTAAAACATAATCATAGCAAAGGAGGATTAGAAGCATTGCCCACAATGACTACTTATCTCCAGGAGTGGGAATGATAAACATGGGTCTAAATGCATAAGTTGTAAAGTGCGTATCTCATTAGCAAAATAATGTTCTGGCCCCAGAGGAAATTTTTGGCATAGAGATAATGCATGCCTTCAGAAGCTCCCTGAAGAAATGCTAGCAAACCCTGCGGCAGAACCCTCGAGTTCAAGAAATAATGTATTGAGCACCTACTATGCCACACCAGGCTCTGTGCTAGGCAACGAGGCACAAGTGAACAACATTAGGTCTGGTAGTTACTTTTATCCTGGAAACAGACTAAAAACAGATGGAAAATCCACTTCAACTGAAATGTATAGCACTTATCTGCTAAATAAGTTTGAGGTCCTGGAAGAAAAATGAAGCATGGCTGTAAATTTTTTCTAACAAGATGAGTCTTACTACAAAAAATACATTAAAATAATCTATTGTTGAATTATTATAATTCCTATTCATTATTGTTAATATCAAAGTGATTTTTATCTGAAAATACATTTTAATTAAAAATTATATACTTCATATATATTGCATATATATTACATATAATATATATAAAAATATATTATGTATCTGCCCATATTTCACTTAAGTACCATTGTATCTTTTCAAATATTCATCATCCTCAATGGCAAAGACTAGACTAAAAGATAATATCTGTCTATCTTTATAATTATCATCACTATAAGAGAGTCATGTTCCTTAAGGTTATCAACCATATCATAAACACCTTTATATACCTCTTCAAATCACAAAGAAACCCATTCATAGTAGTTGCTCAATAAATATTTGATAGAGTAGTCTCCAAATTGAATCTTTTAATCCCTGAATTTCAATGATCAAATATTCTATTCTTTCTCAAATTTTTTAACTATTTTCAAATATTTTGACATACCACATTAAACATTTGTAGTCTGAATAACACTTTCAAGACTTAAGAATCACCACAAAATACATTTCCTAGGCTGAATCTAAAGGAGTTATATTAAGCACACATACACGTTTATATGGAGAGCAGTAAGAAATATACCATTTTTGTGTTATTTCCTGAAATCTGATCAAAATCTGAGTTTAAATTTAAATGTATAGGAAAAAAGAATAAATTGGCTTATTTCTAGAAGACAGTTTTGCAAAGTTGTAAAACTGGTTCCATAGAACCTAAGATTTCATCTATCGTTAGCGAACCTAACAAGGTTTGTGGACAAGCAACAGTGTTGAAACCTTGTCAAGAAATATTTTAAATATTAAAAAAACTATGTCAACCGTTGTTCTGTTCATGACTAAACTTGATACAATCAAGAAAAATTAGTTTCGGATGTGGGATACTTCAGGGATTTGAAGTAGTTTGCTAAATAGGAAGCTAAATCCAATTACTTTTCTGAAGATTTGGCATCTTCAACTGAAAACCAATATTCCAATTAACATTAGACAAATATCCAAGCTTATCCACATGTTCCAGGCATCCTTTCTGGCTAACAAGTAGGCTCCATTTCTGTATTTAATTATTCCCTTATGTATACATAGGGCATGCATTATACTAGAGGTATATAAGGCAAAAAAAAAAAAAAAAAAAAGGAAGATTTTTAATTCTTCTGTGGTTCACTTCCACATGTGCACAACCCAAATTTAACCTCCTATATAATTTTATCTTCTTTTCTAAGTTAAAAATGTGCCAACACAAGTCTTCTTTTAAATATGTGATGTTTTGAACTACCTAAATGGGACAATGTCAAAGGCACTCTATATTCCTTCACTCTACTCAAAAATTAAAAATAAACAAACAAAAAACAGCCTCATCATCAAATATTGCCTTTAGCTTGCCTGAAGCTTAAAAGTAATTGAGATATTCTGAGCCAGATTATTTATGTACCTGACTCTCTTATTTCAAGGGAAACTTCCAAAATAAGAGTGGCTTCAAAGAGGAAAAGATTCAGTTCATTGTCAATCAGTAGGAACTCTTCATAAATGGAAGAAGAAATTCTCAAGAGTGGGAAATATGGTTAGTATAGAATATATACATGTGGCTCTAGATTGTTATAACTTATTTCATCCTGTGTCACCTAAATCACATATCAAATTTTATATTAATGTTATGTTATTTAACGCAGCATATAATTTTTTCTGACTTTAGAACTTTAGAGCAACTGATATTTATTTATTCAGAACCAGCAAAGAATATCATTATGATAGTACTGAAGTATCACTGAAATTGCTTTCAGTTTATTTTCTGAGTAAAAACTTTGCAATGAGCTAAAAGAATGTATATAGATAGACAGATAGATAGAAAAGAACATATATAGATAGATAGATGGATGTGTGTGAAGGTGTATATGTTCAGTAAAATGTTAGCTCTCTAGATCTCAATTCTCTAGTAATGTCATCCATCCAAAAGAATAATAAGAATTATGGAGGGAGGGAGCACCTGGCTGCCTCAGTCCATAAAGTATGTGACCCTTGATCTCGAGGTTGTAAGTTTGAGACCCACGTTGAGTACAGAGATAACTTAAAACAAATAAAATCTTTTAAAAAAATTATGAGGGGATAGAGAGTAAGAGGAGAATATGTCTGAACTCCCAGAATAGAGTCCATGTCTAAAAGCCTATGTCCTAAAACAAATTCACATAAAGCACTAAGAAGAAGTTTAGGCATCTGCTTAGCATTCACTTTTCTTAACATATATACCAAACAAACTTTGATAACCTGTTTGCTAAACCTGTAGAACCAGTAAATTAGAAATAAGCATAGCTGTTACAATCAGGAAAAGAAAAAAAAAACAGAAATAGTACCCCAAAATCCAACAGAAAGAAGTCAGATTATATGTATTTTTTAAGGTAGACAAAAGAATTTTAAATAGTATTTTGTCTAGACCATTCACTGGAGAGATAAGCAATACTTAATGGGCTTTAAATGTCAGAAGACCACCAGGTTCAGTCCTCAGACATGTTTTCTACTCTATCCTCAGTGTTTCCCAAACAATGAGTCATGACCCATCAGTGGTATGTACAAGCAATTAAATGAGTTATGAACATTTTTATATGATGAGATGGGATAATGTAGTTGAAATATATATTAATTGATTATGGAGATAGGTAGAGACTATCTCTGGTTAATTTTTATCACCTCTCCCCTCACAGTGTCTAACACAGGACTTTAAACATGAGTAAAGAGTAAAATGTCCCATAAGGGAACGTATGAGTCATATGGAAACCACCCGGACAGAGCATGTGAAGAGAGAAGAGCAGCAGGTCAGATGGCACATCAACATTTAAAGGTAGGAAAAGGAAGAGTAGCCAATGAGGAGGGCAAAGAAGAAACAGTTATTTGAATGGCTATCCATTTACACCAGCCAGGAATGCTTTCAAAAAAGTAGGTTGGACAACAAAGCTAAACATGGTAGAAAGACCATGTACTATTATAAACAAAAAATATTTAACATATCAGCAGGTCAGAGGCAACAGTAGTAGGGGCAAAAACCACATTACAAGTGGATGGGTAATTAAAAACAGAAATAACTGGAAAGACATCCCATGTTCATGGATTAGGAAACTTAATATTGTTAAAATGTCCATACTACCCAAAGCAATCTACAGAGTCAATGTAATCCCTATCATAACATTGGTCTTGGCAATGATTTCCTGGATATGACACCAATACCATAGGTTAACAAAAGCAAAAATAGACAAGTGGGATTACATCAAATGAAAAACCTTCTTCACAGCAAAGGAAACAATCAAGAGTGAAAAGGCAACCTATGGAATGGAAGAAAAAATATATATATATAAAATCAAGGGGTTAATATGCAAAATCTATAAGGAACTCCTAAAATCTGATAATAACACCTATTAGGAGTGCCATTACCAAAAAAGAAAAAAGGGATTAAGTTGGCAAGGGTTAGAGAAATTGGAACACTTGTACACTTTGGTCAGATAGAAAATTGTACAGCCGTTATGGAAAACAGTATGGAGGTTCCTCAAAATATTTAAAATAAAACTACAATATGATCCAGTAGTCTTACTTTCAAGTATCCAAAAGAATTTAAATCATGATTTCAAAGAGATACCGGCACTCCTATATTCACTGCAGCATTATTCACAGTAGCCAAGATGTGGAAACAATCTAAATGTCTGTGAACAGATGATTAGATAAAGAAAATGTGGTGTATATATATACAATGTAATATTATTCAGCCATAAAAATAGAACGAATTCTGCCATTTGCAACAACATGGATGAACTTTGAAGAAATAATGCTAAGTAAGTCAATCACAGGACAAGTACTATATGATTCCACTTATATGAGATATCTAAAGTAATCAAACTCATAGAAGCAGAAAGCAGAATGGTGGTTGTCAAGGATAGAAGTAGGATGGGGTGGAATGGGAAGGTCCTGTGCAGTGTGTAAAGAGTCTCAGTCATGCGAAATGAAAAAAAAAAATTCTAAAGATATGCCATATAACAATGTGCATACTGTCAACAAAACTAAACTGTATGCTTAAAAATTTGTTAATAGAGTTCATATTATATGGGTTTTTCAACAAAATAAAAAAAACTAGACAGATTAAATAAAGTGGAAGGTGAGAGAATAGAGAAAATAAAAAGTAGACAGGTTCTGATGGGACAAGTGTGCAGAGGAAGAAAAGAAAATATGGGTTACATCTAGAAGAGAAACACAAAGAAAAGTTGCAGGAGGCAGGTCTGTATCAGGATATATTTCAGCATGTTTATAGGCTACAGGGAAGGAACAGAGAGAGGGAGAGATCAAACATGTAACTGCCAGAATAAATGACAAATAAGTTATTTTTCCAGAAACTAGTGGAAGATCAAAAGGATCAAGTGAAGGACCGATCTTGAAGAAGAGGAAGTAACCCTCATATACTCCTGATGGGAATAAAAATGATATAACACTGAGGAAAAAGTATGTCATAAAAAGTTAAGCATAACTCTACCATATGACCCTGCAGTTCTACTCCCAATAATCTACCAAGAGAGAACAAAACATATGTCTACACAGGGACATGCAATAAATGTTCACAGGATCATTATTATTTATTGGCCAAAACTGAAAATAATCAACATATCTACCAACTGATAAAAACAAATGTGGTGCAACCATACAATGGAATACTATTCAGCAATAAAAAGGAACAAACTCCTGACATGTTCTATCTCGGATGAACCTCAACAATATTAAGAACTCAGATCCAAAACACTACTTATTGTATGATTCTAATTATATTAAATATCCAGAAAAGGCCTTAAAAAGACAAAAAGTAGATTAGTAGTTTCTTGGTGTTAGGGGTAAAAGAGGGGATTAAGTATAAGTGGGCACTGGGGAGCTATGGGGGATAATGGTAACATTCTAAAACTAGAATGGAGCGATGTTTGCACAACTCTATAAATACATTCAAATTCTTGACTGGCATGTATTTTTTGCAGAAGTGGAAGTTAAGATTAGAAGGAGCTGGGTTCAACTCTTCAGAGATCTTTGAATGCCAGAATGAGATGGCTCAACCTGATAGACAAAGGAGATCCTCTGATGGGCTCAGAATGGGATAGGGCAAAAACAAACAAACAAAAAAAATACAGATAATTACATTCAGGAGATTCACCTTATGTAATATGTCAAATAAGAAGTTGATACATTAGATCATAAAGACCAGGACCTATGGGCTTTCTTGAGTCCATGGCATCACTAGCAAGAGCTGATCCTCTTACATACCTTTACCTTGAATCGCAAAGGTGGGATAAAAGACAGAGGGTGATGGTCCATGAAAATCTATCACTTTCATGGGAAAAACATCTCCAAGAATATGGCCTCTGAGGCCATGATTCCAACTGAGGAATCAACTGACTAGTAGATAGGGGCAGAAGGAGGTAGAGAATCAATATTTGAATCGGAGGGCTGGTTGGATTTCCCTGAATCTAATATCTTGTTATAAGAGATTTAGAAATCATATAAAAGGAAATTTAAAAATAACAATAATCTAGGGTGGTCCATCAGGGAAAATAGTGAAGATAAATATCTGCTGATTTTACTGCACAACATTCTACTGATGATTCCCAGGTACAGTGACAATATATTTGAATCCATTTAAAGCCCAATGTTCCTTCTGCCAAGGAAGCCATGGAGGAGCAACAGCCATGGCTCTGTGCCACCCTATCACCATGGGCCTCAACAAGGGCCACAAGGTGACAAAGAACAAGAACAAGCTGAGGCACTGCCACCACGATGGGTGCCTCACCAAGCACACCAAGTTCATACAGGACATGATCCGAGAGGTGTGCAGCTTCACCCCATATGACTGAGTGGTGAGCCATGGAGTTGCTCAAGGTCCCCAAGGTCAAGTGAACCCTCAAGTTCTCAAGGAAAGGATGGAGACACACAACAGTACCAAGAGGAAGAGAGAGGAGCTGAGCAACGTCCTGGCAGCCATGAGGAAAGAGGCAACCAAGAAGAACTGAACCGCTCCCCTCTGTATTTAATAAAGCCTTTTTGGAACTTGAAAAAATAAAAATAAAGTCCAATGTTCAAAATTCATTTATTTAAATTAAATCACTTTTACCTATTACTGCCTTGTTCCTGAATATATAGCTAAGTCTCACAAAATATCTCTTTAGGGGCTCCTGGATGGCACAGTCAGTTAAGCCTCCAACTCAATCAGGGCTTAGGTCATGATCTCAAGGTTTGTGAGTTCAAGCCTCACATCAGGTTCTGCACTGATGGAAAAGCCTGCCTGGGATTCTGTCTCTCCTCTCTGCCCTTCCCCGACTTGTTCCGTCTCTCTTTTTCTCTCTCTCAAAATAAGTATATAAACTTTAAAAAAATTTTAAATATATATCATCCCAATTTACCTTTGGTTACTTTTGGTACTTTCAAACAATACTCAGGGCACTATTAGCCTTCTGTAAATTAATATACAGGGAAAGACATATCAGTATTGATATAACTACTTAGCTGTTCATAGATAATCCTATAAAGACCATATATCTTTTTCTTTTGTTACGTAAGATAAAATAATCTCTCTGGCTTTGTTTTCCTTCACTGAGAAAAAGAGAGAAAGTGGGGGAAGGGAAGGAAGGTAAAAAGGAGACATGCAAGGGTGGTGACGATTGTTAATTCACAATTCACACCATTCAGAACTCCATTAACAGAAAACTAATACAACAGGAATAATTGTGCTAGATAGGATTAAACAGTAAGATAGACAACATAAATGAAAGAAAACTCATAAAATTACAGATCATTAAAGGCCAGTTACATATTTTTCTCTCATCACTGACACAAAAAGATAAGATTTTCATTTCCTTATAATGGGTTCATTAGTAGTTTTATTGTAATATTAGAAACATCTTGTATCTGAATGTATCTCAAAGGACTAATTTTTTTAAGATCAAACAACAAATAGAAATTTTAGCAAAAGAGGGTACCCCAATTACTGTTGGTTCAGACTATTTTCTATCAGGTGATCAAATTTCTGAATCTGAAAATTTTGCCAAAATAAAATATTCATATTGAATTTGCAATCTAAGTAGGTATTCAAACTAACACTAGCAAGCAGAAAGCACAAATACTGATTGAAGACTGTGCAGATAAAGAAGTATGCACTCAGTTTATAAAAAACACATATGCCTCAGAGAAGTAAAGCATACCAGATGGATATTAAAAGTAGAATGTTTTTATATACTAATAGGTCTGTTTTCCCCTTGATTTATGTACAACCCCCATTAATGTCAATTAGTGTTATATATGTAAATCCAGGGAAGCATAACTCTAATGTCATAATACTCCTTTGCACTTGTATATCTTGTTTGAAAGCCAATTCAGTTTCAAAAAGTTCTGTTACTCAGATCACTATCATTAGCATCCACCAAACAAATGCTGACTGGCCAGAAACACACCCTAGGTTGGCACTAAATGACCCTGAAGGCCCATTTGTTTCCACAATTCTGAATTGATGAAACCTTAGGATTCTAAGTCCTTTGCCCTAACTATTATGCAAATACAATAAGTATTTATTAGAAATTTTACTAGAAGATAAGCACCATGCTGGATGCTGCTCAGACAGGTTCTCAGAGGTTCAAAGATGAAAGGGAAGGAGCCAAGCGGCAGGCCCCAAATCAAAGAACCAGAAAGAGCTGAAACTAGGACCCAAGTCTATTGACACAAAATTTGAAGCTTTTTTTTTTAACAATACCTAAAGGCATGGTTTATGTGAGCAAATGTTCCTGGTAGTCCCCTAACCATCTAAGAGTGCTTCCCACTGCCTGATACCCCCCATCTAGTGAGTGAAAATAACTGCATTAGTAATAGTCTTAACATGAACTAGAATTTAAAAGGATTAAAGGAAAGAAAAAAATACGAAAAGAAACATTACAAGAAACAACATAAAATAATGAGTGACAATTATCTAGAATTATAATGCCTGCTAAGGTAGCCACTGGCCACATATGGCTATTCAGAGCTTGAGATGTGCTCCAATCATGTACTGAAGATTTACTATAAAAAAATACAAACTATCTCAATAATTTTGATTTGATTACATGTTGAAATGATAATATTTTAGATATACAGTCTTAAATGAAACACATTATCAAGATTAATTTCACTTATAGGGATGCCTGGGTGGCTCAGTCGGTTAAGCATCAACTTCAGCTCAGGTCATGATCTTTTGGTCTGTGAGTTCAAGCCCCGTGTCAGGCTCTGTGCTGACAGCTCAGAGCCTGGAGCCTGCTTTTGATTCTGTGTCTCCCCGTCTCACTGACCCTCACCCACTCACACTGTCTCTCTCTCTCTCTCTCAAAAATATAAAACATTTCTTAAAATAATTTAAAAGATTAATTTCACTTGTTTCATGTTGTTTTTTTAAACATGGCTACAAGAAAACTTAAAATTACATACATGGCTCGTATCGGTGACTTGAAGTATATTTTTGTTGGAGTAGACCTTATAGCCACACACATATACTGAATACATCAGTGATAAACTTATAACAAACACACTTTGCAGATTACATTCTCAATTGCACTCTGACCTAGATGAAGAAAAATTTACATAATTTTAGTAGAGCTTTGTACACTTCTCTACTTTTGCTGAGGGACTAGTGAGGTTAGAGTCAGACAGAATAAGACAATCCTCACCTTTATTCATATATTCATTCAAGCATACCATTCAGTTATCTAATTGCTCCCATTTGAGTGAAAAGGAATAAACTAACTCATGTATGGAACAATAATCCGAAGTTCTAAACATTCAGAGAATAGAGAAATGAGTTTTTAGGGTGTATAGGGGAGAGAGAAAATACTTCCTTCGGAAAAATACCAATGAAGACCAGGAGTTTGTGATCACATCCCATTTTTTAAAAAGTTATTATTTTTAAAAATTGTGGTAAAATACAAGGAACATAAAATGTATCATCCTTTTTTAGGTATATAGTTCAATAGTGTTAAGTACATTCACATATTGTGAAAAATTATTTTCATGCTTATCAAATTGTGATCATAATATTAAAGGAAATTGCTTAAGAACTTAAACTCATCTAAAACAAATGCACCCCATTTTCAATATTTTATATTCCTTCCAAATCTTTCTTTGCACACTCACCTACTATAGATACATCTGTTTCATTATTTGAAGATTACTACATACTAATCTGCTTCTTTCAATTATTTGAAATGTTTATATTACTCTAGTTTTTTAAATAATGAAATGAAATAATGATATGAAAAGAGATCATGTCAAATGGTAGCACTAAAATAAACCAATCATTTTCTAACCATGGAAAGCTGGTTTATAGTGATTAATCCTATAAATGACCAACCTGATGGATATATTTTTTTCCTTTGTGAACTATTTTCTTAGGTAAATAGCCAAGAGTAGAATTATGGGGTAAAAACATACAAACTCCATTTTTTAACTTACCACTTCCACTTATCCCCAAACATATGGCTATAAATTTCTTTATCCCTTTCTCACTTGTTTATTCTACCCCCTTCATAAGAGAAAGAAATTCTTAGCTCTTAAGTAGTTAGAAAAGAAAAACAAATGCAGCAACATCACCATATCCCTGATACCTCCTTCTCAATCTATCAGCATATTGTTTTTACTTGCCAATGGCAAGGAAGAAAGTAGGCCTGAATGTTTCATCACATATTCCTTTGTGTTATCAGCCAAAATCATGCTCATTTAAAAAGCCATGGACCAAAAAACCCTTAGACTTCTGCGTGACTTAAAATGATTTTTAACATCAACACCATACAAATAAACAAAGTGGAAGGAAGTTTTAAGTACAGAAAAAGTAACAAATAGCAAACTCCAAACCACAGGATCTCTGTTTAAAATTACGTCTAATACAACCTCTGTTTTGCAGCAGAGAAAAATCAGCCAAGTGCCTTTCTAGAACACTAATGACTATCAGTCATTATATCACACATATGTCATCTGACACAAACTTTTAGATTAGTAAACATTTTTCCTCTGCTATAACAGAGGGTTAGTGTTCAAGTGGGAGGGGGAAAAACCTAGTACACATAAAAGCATCAAAACACAAGCCAAATCTCCCTGATTTCAATTCAACCAATCAGCCCTGCTTTGACTAACAAACGTACAAAAAAATTTTATAACATGAAAGAGAACTTATTTTCCAAAGTTTTTCTGCAAAAGGCAATAATCATTAGAATTTGATAGCAAAGAAATTGAACTTCAGTATAAGTTAACAAATTAACAAAGTTACCTCTTCCTCTAATACTGAAGTTTCAGATGTAATACATACTTTGGAGAACTCTTCAGAAGATTTTGCTCCCTTTCTGATAGGTGTATACCCAATGAATATTGGATGACAGTGAATATATACCCATATATTATGATTATGTGCAAATAATTTGCATGAATCTCCTTTTTCTTTAATCTCACTGTGGTTTTGCAAAAGAAACCCTAGGATGTCTATGTCCCACATGGAAATGATTAAATATGCCACATGACATACTAGAGCATGGACTTTGGAATAGATGGCTTAATATCTGTGTAACAATGAGCAAGTTGCTTAACCCTGCTTGGAGTCTCAAGCTTTTTATCCATAACTGGGATCCCTTATTGGAAACAATAATGCCACCTTCACAAGACGACTGTGATTATTAAAAGAAGTAATAAATGAAATTTACCTCAGTCTCAACAGATGCTCAATAAACATGAATTCCCCTTCTCTCCCCGTACTTCCTTTCTTAGGTCCTCCAAAAATATATTTAGATTATAGGCAGTATTCTTATTGTACAAATGAGGAAATCTAGGTTTCTAACAGCTCACAAAACAAAATTCTTGACATGGTCAGTATCTTTCAATATCATGTCTCAAAGCCAGAAGAAAAAAAGAGAAAGCTTTTCAAAAACGAAGACTTTTTTTTCCAAATTCTAGAATAAATTATTGAAATTATAGTGGGCAACTGGAAAATCTTCATTCACTGGAGGATGTAAGAATCACAAGATGCTTTTCCCAGAATGACAGCCTCAGTCTCCTCTCCTTGCTTCAGTCATAGGCTGACCTCAGGAAACAGTGCCTGGTAGATGCCCTCAATGGAGTGTGATATGAAAGAAGGTAGATACTATGCAGGAAAGGTAAGAATAAAATGCTAATGTGGACATGTGGATTGTGGGGCTCCTATCCAATCAAAAATACAGGATAAGGAAATGACTTGCAGTTGAAAATAGGAGAAAAGTGAATTGGCTGACCCTTTGTGCACCAAAACTCATTGATAGCACATCTTGAAGCCAGTGACCTATCTGCTGGAAGTCTAAAAAGAGGTTGGTACTTACAACATGCCCAGAGACAACTAATTGCCGAATGATACTCCTAACTCAGATAGGCGTTATCACTCATCATCAGTTAACCAAGATGCCTTTCCCAGAAAGAAACCCTTGAGCTGCCCCCAGACTTGCTCTTACTGATGGCCACTGCATCCCTTTTTCTTCAACGTCGGGGAAACTTACAGTTGGTTTTGGAGTAGTGGTCATAATGCTGTTCTGTCTTTGAACTCTGTTCCATATTTGAACTCTCAGTTATCTTACTCTACTCATCAGAAATTAGTATCCTGACAAGGCCAGGACCATCTACATTATCTGAGGGGCCCAGAGCAAAAGGAAAATAGAGGGAAAAAAACATTAAGAATTTCAAGATGGTGACCACAGACCTTTAAACCAAACAAGGGTTGTGTGTGCCTGCACAGGCTGCATGCCCACGAAGCCCACCCTGGACAGGTGGATAACAGATTCCACCCCCAAATAACTGACCATAACTAAGAATACAGGTAAGTATTCAGGGAGGCTCACTAACATGAAAACAGCGCAGATGCTGTGTCTGCTTTTAACAACTGTTGACAACCTTAATTAATTATAAATTATCTTCAGAGTTTATAGCCCAAAACTGATTATGAATAAATAATACCATAATGACAATAAAACTTTAGGTTTGAAAGTCAAAAGTATAGAAAATTAAGCCAAAGAGTTATGGAAAGAAAAAAACTGTCTTCTAAAACATTTTGCTAATTTAGTGTTAGAAAAAAAAAAGTAGGGTAGATTATAAAAATGCCCACAATTCTCCACTTGTCCAATAAGGAGGGAGAGTTAACTTCCTCACCTCTTTGATCTGGGTTGGACAAAACCTATAGGGAATTAGAGGCATGGCACAGGCAGCGACTTGAAGAGTGCTGGTACACTGTAGCCACCATGTGAATAAACCCAGGCCAGCCTTCTGGGCCAGGAAAGACATGTGGCACAAAGATCCCATCTAACTGTGAGCCAACTGCCAAATATGTGCGTATGTATGTCCCAGGCCACCCAGTCTCCAACTGAGCCACCATCTGATGGACACATGACTGAGCCCAGTAGAGAACAACCAAGCATGGCGCAGATCAACAGAACTGCCCAAGTGAACAACAATGAATTACTGCTGTTTTAAGTAACTATGGTTTGGGGTGGTTTGCTATACAGAAAAATCATTAAATGATACAGGTAGTACTTTAGCTCAGCAGGAGAAAAATGGATTATGTAATAAACAGGGGCTGAGACAACTCGTTCACAATTTTTGGCAGGGAGATTAGATTCCCACTAAATTGTATAATATGTTCCAGATGGATTTTACAAGTATATATAAAGAATGATAGCATAAAAATGCTAGAATAAATTATAGGTTGATATTCATGTACTCTTGGCATGGAAAAGGCTTTCCTAGGCAGAGAAACCTAAAGGAAAAAGATGAATAAATTTTGCTATGTAAATGCCTCTTAAATTTTATATGTCAAAAAAAACATTATAAATAAAAATAAAAGACAAATGACAAATTGGTAAAACTTTTTATACATGGAGATTACAATCCTTATATATGTATTTTTTATGCATGACAAAAGTATGATAAAAAATTGCCACTTCTAATATACACAAAATAACAAGAAAAAGCTGAACTACCTGATAGACTATTGAACAGAAAACTTACATATGAAAATTACTAGAAAACAAATACAAATGGCCAATTAACATTTTAAAAATATTCAACCTCACTAGTTAGCAAAGAAAGATAAAACAATAATCAAATTCTCTTTTCAGTTAAAAATTGTAAAGATCGAAACAATAATACCTAGAAAACAGACATTTTCATATACTGCTTGTGGAACATTTGGTACAACATTTATGCAAAGCAATATGTAAGTGCAAGTACATGCGCAGGTGTGTGTGAAATATTTTTTTATTTTCCTTCTAGGGATACATCAGATGAAACCAGGGATTCAAGAAAGATAGCCACTTGACTTCATGATCCTGATGAAGGATGAAGCCCCTCTCCTTTTGGTATCCTCTCTGGAACCAAACAACATCCAAAGGAGTATGAGGATGCCCCTAAAGACAGGATCTTCCTGATTTTTAGCTCAGGTCTAGATTTATGAGGTTGCCAGATAGCAGAGTTTCAGAAACATGAGGCATTATTATAACCTCTTTTGTCTGAAAAATTAATAGTGCCATTTTTGAGATGGCATAACTTATTAGTCAAACAAAAATGAAGAAGAGTCCCCCAGAGTTGTAGTTAACATTTGTTGAGGTCTTATTCTGTACTGTGCATTATTCTAAGCAATTTATATGTTTATATATTTCAATCTTCATAACAACCCCATGAAAGGGGCAGCATTCTGCAGGTGGGAAAACTGAAGCTTAGGAATGGTTTTGTTTTCTCTTTGTCTGTTCAAGTAATTTGCCTAGGGTCACAGAGATAAAACTGGAACATAAGCAAGTTAATTATAGACATAGAGTTCTTAATCATTTCACGAGGATACATCAGATGTGCCACTTTAAACCTTTATTAGCAAGTATTTAAAGGAAACAATACTGGATGTCTTACTGCAACCTTAGAAGCAGTGGCATTCTCTTAATGGCTCTTGTGGAACAGAATCAAAGTCACCTAAACTTCAGGTCAAAGATTAGAGGCACTTCACAGGCTCACTGTACAAGCTGGTGGTACCTGGACTTTCCACTAAACACCAAGGGCACAGATCTTATATTGCTTGCCCCGGCCTTACGTGCTTTTGTACCTGATAAACTGACTGTTTACATAAATGAGTATACTATACAAACTAATTCATATTACAGCCAACTCATCAATACTTAATCATTGAAGGACCTCGGTCTTCACTTTCAGTTTGTCCTAAGAATTTTATTAGAAACTATAGCAGTTCCTAGACCACCTAGTATCCATAAGACCCCGAAATTTCCTCTAGTTCTGTATTTCTATATCCTATCCTACCTGCTCAAAGGATGTGAAAAAATTGTCTTCCAAGAGGAAGAACTCAACAATTATGTAAATAGGACATGAAGAGAATCAAACTTCTCATGCTTCTGGACATACATTAATACTGAAAGAGCCCAATTAATTCTTATGCTACTTAGAATATAATAGGATTCAATCTCAATAATGTTCTACCTGCATAGAGATATTTCAATGGTAATTCTTTCAAATTACTTTGGCACACACATACTCACACATACAAACAAAAAAAAGAACAAAAAATACTTTCTCAGTCAAGAATTTACACCTATAAAACAGTTTACTGAATCCTCCAACTAAATTATTCAAGAAGAAAGAAGAGAGTTTCCTTTAGTGGTTTTAGGGATTTTAGAATAAACCATCCTAATGGTTCATGAGCCTGAACTCAAAGAATTCTCTACCAATCTGTTCTTCGTAGTGCTGCCCTTATCAAAAACATAGTTTCAACAATTATCTTAGTTAGTGGCAATAAAGAATTCATTCACAGAACAAATATTTATTTAAGCATCTATAAAGTGGTAAAAAATGTACCATCCTAAGAATACAGTGGTAAATAAGGAAAAAAAATAGTCCCCGCCTTTAGAGAGTTTACACACTAGTTTTAGGAGGATATTGGCTTCTCTTCTATTTTCACATAAGCCAATGATCACCATTCATTAAATGCTGACTATAAAGCATCTTCCAGATACATGATGACAAATGGATAAAATGTAAATCTTTCACTGGAAGGCTCAGAGTGCTTCTCTTACTGACCCTGATCAAAATTAAAGTGTCACTAAGATCCACGGAAGGACTAACAAAAAAATTAAATGCTCCCTGCATATGAGAAAACAATGATTATATATAGGTAACAGATCTAATTTTAAACTGCTAAACTATTACTTATTTTATTTTATTTTATTTTATTTTATTTTATTTTATTTTTTTGAGAGAGAGAGTGCAAGAAGGGGAGGGGCAGAGGATCCAAAACAGGCTCTGCGCTGACAGGATGACAGCAGCGAGCCTGATGTGGGGCTTGAACTCATGAACTAAGAGATCACGACCTGAGCCGAAGTCAGATGCTCAACTTACTGAGACACCCTGAGACACCTAGGCACCCCCAGGAAAACACATTAAAAATCTACTGACAGTCATGCTTTGGAAAGTAAGATCATACATGGCTCATTATTTCATGGGTTTGGCTAATCTGCCAATTAAATTGTGCCCCCTATCCAGACAAAGTATAAAGATAAGAAAACTCCACACTAGTTACAGAAGGTATGTGATAGTGAATTATGTCATATCCCTGTTTGGTCACAGTAGAGTTGTCTATAAAAAAGATTTTTTTTCTCACTGTTAGCCTACTATTAGTATTTTTTTCTCACTGTTCGACCAACATTAAAAGTACTATTAAGATCTGTTCTTTAATAAACTGTAGTTTGTCCATACTACAGAATATCTACATATATAACACATAGAGAAGTAGGTCTACCTTAATATGGAAAAGAGTTCCAGTACGTACTGTTAAAAGAAAAAGGGAAAAGAGAAGTATACATATAGCATGATGCTATTTATGGATTATTTTAGCCTCACAAAACAGTACTTCATTTCTGAATGTAAAAAAAAAAGGTCTAGAAAGATACAAAAACATAAAAGTGATTACATTTTTGCCATGATAAAGAATTTAGCACTGTGTACTACCTTATCCTTTTCTTTGGGAAATTATATTCATGTATTTACATCATTAAAAGTAACTAAAGGGAGTTAAAACAGAGAACAATCAATATCTCACTATAATTTAATGTGAATATATAATAAAATTGAGTAGTAAGTCACATTAAAACTAAGTCAAATTCCTTATAGTATTCATATCTTTCTAAAGCTTGTTCATTCTTTTTTAATCTAAAAAGAATTAAATGAATTAATCTAATCTAAAATGAATTAAAACTATAGATTCAAGCAAAAACCCACAGTATTGTTCATTTTGTCTACAATATTACAAATCATGGAAAAACCCAACCTTGACTAAGCAAAAACAAACACGTAACAACAACAAAAACAAAACAAAACCAAAAAAAGCCCAGCACTTTAAACATATAAAAGACAAAGGAAGTCTTGCTATATAGAAAATAGGGAAAGTATTAAATCAAGCATCCTCATCAAATTCCTTTAAACACCCCTCTGCCATCGTGTCCACAAAAATAGTATCATTAAAGACAAGAGTCAGCATATCTTTAGCTCCAAGCACAGCAGGTAGGGGCTAAGAATGAGATAGATTAAGTCACCAAAGAGACATGAAGGAAGAGGAGGAAAAAAAGGAAGGAAATGAAAACAAACCAAAATGAAAAGTATTCCTTAAGGAAGAAAAGAGGTGTGGAACAGAAAGAGCAGCATTATTACCTACTAACTCAGGAGTCACAATGGCTCCAGCACAAAGGAAACGAGCCGGCAAGATTTGTAGAACAATTTACCAAGCATTTCTACATGCATTACCAAATGGATTCATTGTAACAACATGGGATTTACCCCATTTTATGGAAAGAAACTGAAGATCTGAAAGGGCTGGGGAACCGCCAAAAGCCACAGAACTGGGGTCTTTGCACTCTAAGCCCAGTGTTCTTTCTAATACACTCCTGCTGCTACTGACTGTCCCCTCGATTGCTTCCAATTTTCACATAACCATAAACATTTCAAGAAACAACTGTTTTATCAATATTTGTTGATGCCTACATAGTAAACTATTCTTCTTTCCTCTAGAGAAGCTAACTGGAAAAAAGATCTGATTTGTCCTTTCAAAATCAACAATATGGCACTGAGGGTAGGAGGTGGTAATGAAGGGCAACATGAGAGAATTTTGTGGTGATGGAGCTCTTGAATATCTTGTTTGATATCTTGAATGCGGTGGTGGATACATGAACCTGTGTTAAAACTGTATAGAACTTAACACACACACACACACACACACACACACACACACACACAAAGTAGTACAAGTAAAATTATGGAATTCTGAATAGAATCCATGGATTTTAGAAATGCCAGTATCCTGGTTGTGATATTATACTGTAGGTTTGCAAAATATTACCACTGGAGGAAAGTGGGTAAAGGATACATGAGACCTATCTGTATTTTTTGTTATAACTTCAAGTAAATATATAACTATATCAATAAAAATTTCAATTAAAAAATCAACGGAATATTCATACTACCAACACTGATTTTGAAACAGATTAGTGATATTGAATAGAAACATAAGAAGATACTTGTAGTCATTCAAAGCTGAATTTGTTATAGTGGAACTGGCAGAGGTCTTACCCATAAAATTAAATTTTTTAAATTATGATTTCAACCCAGAGATGATAATTTTGAACAGCTTTTGGTGACATAATGCTATAAGAATGAGAGTCAGATCACCCTAGCTATGCAAAGGGTAAGCCAGATAGAAAAAAAGAATCAGGAAGAAGAGAAAGGTCTTTTTGAACTAGAACAAAGAGCTGTTTAAGAATTTCATTCAAAACATCAACTTAAATAATACTGGAAGTGTAAGCCAGTATGACAATTAAGGAACTATGGTGATAATTATGAAATGCATCAAGAATTGTCTAATAATAACACTGCACATAACAGCTACTATCTATCAGGTATGTACTATATACCTGGCAGTGTGCTGGCTGCCTCACATAAGTGATCAAAAATCTTCACAATAACTCTGGAAGGTAAAATGTGGGAAATGATGGATCTTATGTAATAGATGGCATAGTCGAAAGTCCCAAAGCTTGACTTTAAACCTAGGTTTTTCTGACTCTAAAGCTTGTGTGCTATTCGTTGCTCCATAGCACATAGGGAAGAAACACCTTATGTTAATATTTTAGTACATGACTCTAGGGTGAAAGAAAAAAATTATATCCAGTAGTAGAAAACTATCATTGATATCATACTTACCTGCTTGTAAGTTCCACCCAGCAAGGTGTCCAGGTGTTGGAGGGGGGCAGGTGTTTTATCTTTGAACCTTGTCAATAGTCGGCGTTGAATGACCCGAAATTGTACAGCTCTTTCAGATAAGAGTTCTTCTAATTTTTCACCACTTGTGCGCAACTACGATAAAAAATTTCTTAAATTCAGGCTACATGTGCACAACAAAACATTTTTAAAGCAAGAATACAGGCAATGCCAATTAAAGTATGAAAGACAGTAATGACAGAAATTTAAACATATTATAGAGTTAAGAGAATTAAAACTGGTATTTGGTACATGAATAGATAGACACATAGATCTTATATAGATAACAGAATAGGACAGGTCAAATGGAAACTCAGTAAAGATGACCCAGTATCACTGGGGAAAATACATATTATTTAATAAATGTCCTGTAATAACTGACTAAATACATGAGAAAAAAGAATAAGCATTTCTCCCCCAGTCTTTACAGCAAAATCAACTGGAATAAGTTTAGACACAATAAAAGTACTAGAAAAATCAGAATTTTTAAATAATCTTGGCATGAGAGAGATCCTTATAAATCAAAAGCCAGACACATACATACTCATACCTCTGATAAATTTGTAACTAAAAAAAAATGTAATTCTATATGGTTAAAAAAAGAAAAAATATAAGTGACAAGACTGAGAGCAAACTGCAAAAATAATAGCAATAACCACAGAGACAAAAACTCAAGCCCATAATAGATAGAAAGCATCTAAGAATCAAAGAGAAAAGGACCAAAATTCAATATAAATCAGTAAGAAAAAGAGTATCAATCCAACAGAAAAAAAGGGAAAAATTTATAGAAAAGCTAATACAAATACCTCTCAGACATATAACTTTTGATCTAGCAAGACCATATCTAGGAATTTATCGTAGGTGTATACTTGCTAAAAGTAATGTACATCCAAGGCTATTCAGTATAGAATTATTTATTATAGTATTATAGTAAGATATTAACAATAATCAAAATACTCATCAACAGGGGAACAGGTTAAATAATAAAGAAGACTACTTTGTAGGACTACTAAGTACTGATATGCAATGTTATCCAAAGATGGATTGAATGAAACAAAGCAAAAAAATACAGAATAGTAATATAATGTGCTACCATTCATGTATTTTTAAAAAGGAAATCTGTACATTAATATAGTTGTGACTGCATAGAATAGTTCTAAAAAGATACACAAGAAACTGAACACTGAAAGTTGCTTCCAAAAAGACTGAGTGGCAGGAGGAGGAGAATCAGAAATAGACTCTTTTTACTCTAACTCCTAATTTTTGAATTTAATATTATTAGACTAAAAGAGCTAGTCAGAGTCATAGGGTAGAAGAAATACTCCATGAAATCAGATTATATGAACTGCTAACTCCACTTTACAAAACAGTCATAAACTAGTCCTGAAATAAACAGCATTTTCAAAATGTTCAGAAATCAAACTATTACAGTTTACATTTCTCATATCAAACCAAACTTCCTTTGCAAGTGTGTATATTCTCCAGACACATGATTTTTAAAAACCTGGAATTTTATTAATGCCTTTTGATCCCAATTTCAGAAGCACTAAGTAACTAAATACATCAAAGAATATTCTCTTGAAGAAAAAAAAACTTTCATTACCAAAAGTTAATAATTTTTTAAATAACTAAAATTTTTAAAGAGTATTAATTATCAATAATTCATTCTTTTAACTGTATAATTTCCAGCTATGATATTTTATTCGTTACATTCGTGAAACACAAAAAAATTTAAAAAGACATTTCCAATACTGACACATCAGCCAGGTTATCATTCCACTGAATATATAACTAAATATCAGTGATTGAAATGTTTTTATATGTCAGAATTTCAACATTTAACAAATATTATTGATCCCAAGGCCAAGTACTGTTCTAGGTGCTAGAAATTATAGCAATCAATAATAGAGACAAAAATTCCTGTCTTCATGGAGCTTACACTAGGGACACGTGGATTCTAAAAGCAATCCTGATTCAAAGATTAAAATCATATTTAACAGAGGAGAGCACGGGGCCACAGAGAAAGGAAGTATAATGATGCTCCTCTTAAACTGTATAACAAATAGAAGTGTCTGTACTTCATCATGTTCCCTAAATCCCTCCCCAGAAAGGAAATGCCCCTGATGTGGAAACTCTAGGGGTTTACTAGCCAGCAAAGAAGGGGGGAAACTGTGTCAAACTTATAGCCAATCAGATCTAATATTTTTTGTTTTAAATACTAAAAATATGTAATTAATATAGTCTTTTTGTAGACTCTTCCATAAACCACTATATCCCAGTTTTGCACAGTAAAGCAGGAATTTTTTAAATATATCTTTAAAAAATAAATTAAATAAAACAAAACAAAATAAAATAAATCCTAGAGGACTGCAAACATCTCAGTCCTTAAAATACCTAAATATATTCCCTGAACTGTCAGTTTTGGTGCCATTATTTGGTCAGAATACTGTCCTATAAAACATTATCAGCATAGATGAAAGAGAACCGAAATAAGTTTAATTTATTTGATAATGACAAATGTTATTTGTAATTGGATTCTATACACTGAAATTTTCCCTTTATGTTCACATTATACTAAAAGAAGTCTTTATAGGTTAAAGTCAGTGTTCTTAGAATGTCTAAGGGACTGAATATTAAGTAGAATGAGTGTTCATGTGACTTGACAAGTTACATGACATATTCTCCCTGTCTTTCTCTCTGTCACACACACACTCATACATCATAGTTTATAAACTGAAATGCAAAAACCTATTGATTCCTTAAAAAGTAGTTACTCTAGAGAACCAATGCTTCCATAAATAATGCTCAAAATACTTTTGAAATCCTCTCTTTGTAATCACCTACAGAGTCTATTTACAGGCAAACGAGTATTTGAAACGAGTATTTGTAATCACCTACAGAGTCTATTTACGGGTGAATTTTTTTTTAACACATGAGATTTTTTAAAACAATATCATTATCCAATTCATTCACAAGACATGACTCTTGACTATTTCCAAATATCAGATCAATCTTCAAAGGATGAAGATTTTAGACCATGATGATACTCAGGACAATCTAATACAGGCTCTGAAGAAAGGCTTCCAAAGAAGAAATGCAAAAATATTCTGGCAACAAAGTCACTGTCAGATCTCATTTGTTTAAACATTTAATCATTCAGCATTTACTAAGTACCCATTGTGCCAGATACTGAAGAATATTTTATGTGGTTAACCCTCATTCAAATGCAGAAGTTCTGGTGTGCTTGTTAAAAAAGAAAAGGAAAAATCACTTTACTTTATCATCACACCTCATTTATGGCCTGCTAGAATTAGTTAGCCAAATGGCTGCCGATAAGCTCAAACAGTTTTAACACTGGGTTATTGGGGTCAAAGGTTAAGTCTCCATGTGGGAAAATTAAATCAGCTTGTTCTGAAGCCAGACCACATGCTTAGCTCTGGGCAGCCACTCTGTTAAGGTCTGCAAGTGATCACAAACTGGGCAAGAGGGCAGGAACAGATACACAAAATCTATCATCCACATAAAATAGCTACTTGAAGCACTCAATCTACTAGCATATATACTAGAATTCTTTCCTCTATAGCATCTTTTTCTCTTCCATATATTGAAAAATTATAGACAGTATGAGTTATGATCATACATACCTCAAAATGATGATCAATCAACTCAAAATATTCTTGAAGGGGCATACATCCAGAAAAAGAACAGGCAAAATCTTTGATTCCCTGCTTTTCAAAATATTCTTGAAGGCGGATAATAAGCTCATTTGTTATGAGCCAAAGATCTTCAAATTGTTCACTCTGAATGCGGTATCGTTCTAAGAGAGAAAAAATAATTATGAAAAAATGCTTATTAACATGTAATTACTAGCTGAAACGACATGATTATCACTAACTCTGACATGAATACCCAAACATAAAGGACAAAGATTAGGGGGTGGGAGGAGCTATAGATAGGATTTCTACTGCTTTATTGCAGTTTTCTACATCAACCACTTAACATTAAATTTAATTCCAAAGGTACACAGTCACAGTGACAAGGTGTAGAGTATGGTCTTTTCCCTGTATTTCCTATAACAGGTTTCAGTAAAACCACCCAAATTTGGGTCCTTCTATAAAAAAAAAAAGAAAAGAAGAAAGCTTTGTTTACAAGGTAAGAAAAAAAAGCCACTGGCAAAAGTATAATCTGGTATTTATTAATTTGTTTCAGAATATTGTTGTGAAAAAAAACTTACTCTGCAGAAAGTTCCACATCCTGGACGTTATAGCCAGCTTAAATCCCTGTAATCATGATGAAAGTTTTCTATTTTCCTAATTTTTCTTTTATTTATGTTTGTAACGAGTCCCTTCCCTAAATATAAATCTTGTTTCCCTCCATTCGCTGAAACCTCAGCTCCAAGAGAGTCAAATTCTTGTCCATCCTCTACCCTAATTTTATGATGATGACAATGATGACAGCAGTGGCAGTAACTACATCTATGATAAGAGCAACTGTTATTTGTTGAACACCAACTATGAACCAAGCACTGTGATTGCAATAACTCCTTTTTTAACAACAAAAAAAGGAAAACTAGATACAGAGAGCTTCAGAGACTTGTCAAAGGTCACAAAGCAAATTAAACATCAGAGCTAGAATTCATGATATGCTATATATCCTTTTCCCCCACCTGTCTAAATCCTACCTACTCTTCAGGACCTGGCTTCAATCCTACCTACCCCAAGAAATCTTTATTTCTCTACCGTCCATAGCAGCCTAATATGTGTTAGGCACTGTACTGAGCACTCTGCATTCACTCTCTGGTTCAAACCTCAGCACCCCTATGGGAGAAATCTTGTTATCCCCATTTTATAGAAGAGTTTAAATAATCTGCAAGGTCATCTAGCCAGATAGTAACAGGCAAGAATTTGAATGCTAGCTATTAATCCAAAGATTAGCTATTAATTTTAACCACGTCACAATATTGTACCTCTTTAAATTCATATAGACACTTAGTATGTGTACAGTTCACAATGCACTTAACCACCTACAACCATATATTTTTAAAATTAACATTTTAGAACAGTTTTACATTTATAGAAAAATTATGAAGATAATACAGCGTTCTCACACACCCTTCACCCAGTTTCCTCAATTATTAATATCTTACATTATTATGGTACATAATTATGTATGATTAATTATGATTAATGATGAATATGATACACTGTGATTATTAACTAAAGTTAGTAGACTACAAAAAGTTAAGAGGATTACACCAATTGGTTTTCAAGTGTTGAATCAGCATTGCATACCTGGCATAAATCCTATTTGATCATGATATATACTTTTTCTTATTCTTATTTAACTTTCTGATTATACTCAGTTTCTCCAAGAGATTATACACTTTTTGAGATCTAGAACCAATTCCCCTATTCTATTTAATTTACCAGTTATTGAGCATCTATTATGTACAATTTCATAAAGAAAGAAATGTTGACAGTACAAAGATGAACTCAGTCTCCTTGCTTAAGGAGACTAAGGTCTTGCTAAAGTAGCATGATGTATAGACATATGAAATATTTATTATATTCCCCATAGTCCTTGACAAATTCTATGAATATATGACACCTTTAAATTGGTTATTAGGGCTTCAATTTTTCATCTTCCACCAGAATTCAAAAAAATATCTCCTCTCATTCTCCTAGTCATCTCTCTTTCAATATATTCAACATAACAAATAAAATATACTGGGGACGCCTGCCATAGTGTATGGCCATGGTCAGACAAAACAGCTTTTACCTTTTTTTGCAAATGTCACTGAATGTTTAATGCTCTAAGAATAGAGAGAGCACAACTGTGATAGGGCAGGAGTAAAGAGGTAAAAGGAAGAATGATGATACCAACATACAATATTACAATTCTCTAAATCTAGGGTCCTATCCAAGGTAAGCTTGAGACCCAACATATTAAACCCAGACTGGTATTTATTCACTCTTTCATTCATTTATATAACCCAGCTCAAGATGCTGGGGATAAAACCATAGATAAAAGCAAGAGCCTCTGCCCTTAAGGAGTTCACTGCAGACCAGCAAAGATGGGAATTATTGGGGAAGAGTAAACACTGCTTTTACCATTACTGATTCAGGGATACCTCCTGCAGGCTGACATTACCACAAAAGTGCCAGGACTTCCCCACAAGTGGTATGTTACTATTTTCAAGCATGTGATAGCCTATCACATAGCAGAAGAATTAGACAATAGCAAGGGAGGAGCAAAGGGCAAAAGGCACAATAAGTATTGTGTAATGATTATAGATATTCATAGAGTTAGCTGCCTCAGGAAATATGGAGCTACCTCACTCCAATGGAAGTGTTTAAGACTCCAAGCTCCTTGGTGTTTGGTATAGAACACAATGGGGAAGAAACACATGTCATCTTCTCACGTACAGACCTGTCTATCTCTCCATCTGTGCTGGGACAGATATTTGGTATCAGCTCAGTGCTGCCTCCAGGTCCTGGCCATTTGTCCCTCCTAGGCAGATGTTTGACATCTGGCTCCAGGCCAATGCCCCAGGCCTCCTAGAAGAAGAAGCTGAACTGGGCCAGTTGCATCTCCTTTTATAGCTTTATGATCTCCCAAAACATTGGCTTCAGATTCTTCTACAACAGATCTTGCTGGACCTAGCATATAAAGGTGACAAAGTTGCACACTACAGTGATCCAGGCTACAGAAGATGGTGAGATGTAGTTGGGGCTCTCAAAGTGACAAAGCAAGATATGGTACTGGGAGGTGTGTGCACATAAGTTGGCAGTGCCAAAAATAATTTTGTCCACTCTTACTGCGGCAGCATCTGCAAAGCCACAGGATAAACAATGAGCATTTGTTGTCCTCCAGAGAAGCTTACAACAGGACCAAGAAATTTTGCATTATAAAGTCCAGGCAAGGACCTACATCCTCTGGGTACGCCCTTCCAAGGAAGGAACAGGGGTTGTTCAGGATAAGCAATTCCCTCCAGGCCTAGAATTCTGCACAAAGGGTGATACCCATCTCCTTATCCTCTTTGTCCAAGGAAAGGGCATGTCTCACAGTGGGGCACAGCTTGGCAGAGGGAGCTGCTGGTATTCCTGGCCCTTGTGGGGCCCAGGCTTAGTAGGGTTCAGCAGCTGCAGGTGGGGCTCATGGTTGGGATAAGCTGGGTGTGGATGTGATGACTGATGTCTTCAAGGATGTCACCTGTACCTGCAGCATGTCAAAATTGCCCCCTACTTCCTTCAACAGTTTTTCTGATGCCATCTACTTCATGTGAGCTTCTCACACCATCTTGTGGGCTTCCTCAGAGAGGCTGGCCATCAGCAACACCTCCAGCTCCTGTTCTAGTGGTTCCCACACCTCCTACCACTGTTCACAGTCCTCATCTTTCAGTTTCAGCCCTACTGTGTTATGTGAGCTCCTCCTTCAGGAGCTCAGAGCCCTGCCATTCTTGTAAACCTCCATAGGGACCCTATAAGAATATCGGTCAATAGTATTAGAGAAAAACTCCGCCCAGGGTTCACAAGATCCTCTACCAGGGTTCATAATATTGAACAAGATCCTTTACCACTCCCAGATTCTGAGATCCTGAAAGTGAAAAGAAACATGCCTTAATAGGCTCACATAAAATTCTTAAAATGGTGCCTGCCACAAAGTAAGCAATCAATAAATGTTACCTACTATCATCATTATCACCATTATTTCCCCCAAGAATAAGTAAAATAAGAGCAGGGGTTCCATCATAAACCCAGTTAGACCCACATAGACCCTAACTAACCCAGTAACTTTAGAATAGCAGATATGGAAAAAAAAAGTGGCTTTAATAAAATATATTTTCCTTAGCATAGAATTTGCTGTCACTCTAGATACAGCTATAAATTTTTTAAATAAACATTACATTGCTAATATTTCAAAGGAAATTTATTCATTCTGGTTCTAGAAGATTCTGAATAGGCTTCCACAAGTAGGTAGAAAAACCTGGGGTGCAGCCTGAATACACCTAAGGAATAAAATTTCTTACATAGAAAATGAAATAAGAAGATGGCGGAAGAGCAGGGAGCTCTGTAATCCGCGCACGCCCGTATGGATTGAACTGAGAAGGACTGAAGGGATACAACTTGGATTTGCAAGTGGGGGAAAGAAGAAACAGACGCCAGAAAGAAGACAACCTCAAAGATGCCTGAGTGAGTGACTGTGATCTGGGAAATTAGGGGACGGGCGGGTCCCGGTGGTAAAGGGGAAAGGAGCCCCCGAGCCCAACACAGGGAGAGCGCGCTGTGCCCCGGAGAGACCAGGGAAAGAGAAAGAGAGACG
>CM053559.1:58626568-58648795 GCA_028646485.1 Cryptoprocta ferox | reverse complement strand
CATCTGAGACAAAAATAGAACTTTCTGGTCACCCCAGGGCCTCGTTATAGCCTCTCCTTCCCAAAGTAGTAATTCTGACTTCTATAGTCATCACTTATTTGAACTTCTTCATGGTTTGCTGACTTCCCCAGACACTATAGGTTAGTCTTGCGTATTAAAAAAAATTGAGGTCTTTCAAATCTCTTTTAATACACAATCAAAATTTGACAACTTACCTTTCTTTAATTTACAATTTATCTATCAAAGAAACTGGGCTTTTGCTGAGGCTCCCACAGTCTGGATTTTTCTGAGTATAGACTCATAGAGCATTTCCACACGTTCTACTGTTCTCTGCATTTCCTGAACATTGGCAGCTAGATCCAGAGGCTGGAGGAGATTCAGTTTTAATCGTTTGGCAGTATTATAGGTGTCTTTCTTTATATTTCTTTTCGTCAGGATGCACATGTTACCTGGTTTTTGCCTTTTTGTTGTTTTTAACTGTCATTGATGCTCAACACCTGGAGTCGTTAATTCAATGAGGGTTGTAAAATGGTGATATTCTATCAAGTTGTTTTTATTTGTGAGTTTGTAATAATTTTATAATGAGAACTTTTCCTTATCTGTTGTCTATAATCTATTGATATAGATCACATAGAAAAGCCAGGATTAATATTTGCTATTTTCCTTTTATTCGTTCCTTATATTTGTAAATATACTTGAATATTTATCCAGTATTCAAGATGATGAATTGATTTCTTGACTTTTACCAAAGATGATTAAATATTTTGTTAATAAAATTTTTCTGAATTCATGGGTTTAAGCATAGTTTATAGATTTCAATCCATTGTAATCTTATCCTTCTTAAATAAAGCTCATTTTCCTAAAAAAAAAAAAAATTTGGGTTATTAAAAACAACCTATTATTAATAATGAATATTTACATTTTAGTTGGCAAGATTGTATCTAGCTGGTGAGATTTTATACTAATTTTTGCAAAATACCATATTATGATTTAAATGATTTATTTTAACTTTAAAAAATATTAGTAAAGGTTATTGTTGAAGAAAATTTACTCCCTCTTACTATAAATTCAGCCCAACCATGAGAAAAAATTATAATATATGGAAATTTTCGTATTTCAATACAAAGCTAATAATCTCTTATGAAATATTTTAAAATTATAAAGGAGCTTTAGGGGGAAATATCCAGCTTCACCTGGTTGGTCAGATTGAATAGTATGTTGCCACTTAGATCTGAACTTACACACAAGGCTTCAGATTTCAAAGACTGGTCCATTTTATTGGCCTGATCTGTTCAGGGTCTTTGCAGATAAGCAGTCCAGCTTTTACATGTGGAAAAAGAGAAGCAAACGAGATTTTATGTTGTCCCATAAGAGTTAGTCTCCATTATGTCTGCATTAAAGTTACATGACATGGACAGTGTAAAACATGACTGCAGATGGGGCACAGTACGTAGCCAGACATAACAGGAAGGGATCAAGGAAGTTCTGGCTTCCAGACATTGCTACTGCTTTGGGGTTCCTTGTTTTCAATAAGAAATGACTCTAGCAGGCCCGTGGAAAGAGTTCTGAAGACATAATATAGATGTATAATATATATAGTTATTCTACTCTGATATATATGCTCTTTTTTCTTTTTTTTTTTTTTTTTTCCAAAGCACATTTTGGCTTCCCTCTCGACAGTGATACGGGGCTGCTGCGTGTGCCAGGTGTAATTAGAATTCTCTTCCTTGAGAAATTGTTCTGTCAAAAGTGGTTTTGATGTTAATTTTCTCTCCAAGTGTTAAATAATTTTGTGATTAATTGTACCAGAGTAGTTGCGACTATCCATTTCCTGTGTTAGGCTAGAAAGGGAAATGTCTGAAGGAGAGGTGATTATATTTGGTAAGAAACTGAAGAACAAAGTCAGTCTGATGAAAGAGGAGGCCAATATTTGATTATTATAAATGACCAAATTTTTCTTTTTCTCTCAGCATAACTTAACTCAGAAAGTTGAATAAGCCAGATTCAGAGACTGTTTTGCCAATTACATAGAGAAAGTATCAGTGATGGTAGGCAAATTTAGGACCAGTTAGACTCTTTCAACTAAGTTGAAAGCTATTCTGTGAGCAAATTTGAAAAGTCTTTAAATACATGTAATCTTTCCTTCCTTATTATAGGCACATACATGCGTGCATTCACACATACCTCTATGTGTTCTGGATTTGGGTTCTTAGATGCACTCACAGCCTGAAGAGTAAATCAGTATCCAAATTTAGATCTCAGGTTTCTCAAGAAAATGTAAATCTCAATTGAAATGTGCCTCTTATAAACCCCATGTCTAAATACTTGAGGTTGTAATTTAAAAGACTAGGGTTTTAATTTGATGGGAAGTAATGTAAAATACTGGCATTGTAATTTCTCTTTTGAAAGGTATGGTTTCTTTAAATTGGTTTCTAAAGGATTTCATATTCGTTTTTTCTCCTTCTTAGTAAAACTTTTCAGGCTGCCAGCATTTAAAAAATAGCCATAATTATTTTATTAAGTATGAGTGTCATCATTTTTCAAAATGATGCTTTCCAAATGTCCTATGAAACAGGTTTACAATTCCTGGAGAGAAAAGAAATTCTGTAGGGTTTCTACAAATCTTAGCAACTGCAGACCATTGCCCTTGTGTGTGATATTGTCATTAACTGACCTGAGTTGTGAATTGAGTTATAATGTATTTCCCTTCTTGGGTTTTGGTGCTTGCAATCCATTTGTTTCAATTTCTGAAAACATATATATACCACCGGTTTCTTTAGCTCTGGGTTTTTGGAGATTTAGGGTAATAATCTTCAAATATATAGACTCAGTAACATAAGGCCAGTGTTGTTGATCATGATTAAATTTTTTTAACCACAAATTCAAGCAAATTCAAGTATGTATTTGATCCAAGTGAAGGAGAGCCACAGTTTTAGCAGTATAGTTTTAGAAGAATATTTACAGCCATATTTTGTTTGAATAGTTAGCTCAGACTTTGGTTGAAAGTATATAGAAAGTAGCTTCTCTTCATACATGTGCAGAATTATCAACAGAGGAAGGATTTTTTTTCTATTACTGTATTCGTTAAAAATGAAGGAAATGGAGGGGCACCTGGGTGGCTCAGTCGGTTAAGCGTCCGACTTCGGCTTAGGTCATGATCTCACGGTTTGTGGGTTCGAGCCCTGCGTGAGGCTCTGTGCTGACCGCTAGCTCATAGCCTGGAGTCTGTATTTGGATTCTGTGTCTCCCTTTCTCTGACCTTCCCCTGCACATGCTGTCTATCTCTCTCTCTCAAAAATAAATTAAAAAAAACATTAAAATTTACATAAAAAAAATGAAGGAAATGGAAACAGGTTCGTTTCCTTGTTATTTCCAGGCTGCATCTATTAATTGAGGCTGTAATTTATATATTGTAGAGGAAACATTAGTAGGCATATTTCCATAATTTGGGGATATATGGAATATATGAAGTTGGAAAAAATAATGCTTTGCAATATTTTTTATGGTGATATTGATAGTTGTGGTTTGAGCAGTACCTTAGATCATGTTACCATAATATATTGAGTCAAAACATTTCATCACTGTAAAGTACAAATACACATGCCTCTAAAACCTCACAGAATGTCAGGAAATAATGCCTTGGGACTTTTCTGAAGAGACACTAGTTATAATTTGCATCTAGGACCAGGAGAAGTGAATTTAACATCTGTTGGTTATGAGCAAAAAATGAGCTATGTAAAATTTAATGGATAATAGATTATGTTGAAGAGAATCACAAATATGCTTCACATGCTCTGAAAAAGTATTTAATTGACCTCATATATCAATATGCCTGCCATTGTTGATGATCTCTTACTGTCTTAGTAAATAAGTAGTGCTGGAAAGTGTCTCCCAGCTTGGATGTTGGGTAAGGCCCATGGCTCCAATGGGCATTAGCAGAATATATTGCTAATTCTAGGAATCCCGCTTTGGGATCATGTCCCCAAACTTTAACTCCTTCTGCTTTTTCTATTTTTAAGCTTCTCACTGACTCCACTATGAAGAAATAAAAGAATAAGTGTGTGGATACATCAAGTAGAGTAGAACATGTTAGTTTTTCATTTTTCTACAGCAGCACTAAGAGGTTTCTGTATATTACCTTTTATCTTAGCCAGTCAGAGGTAGAATCCTGGAATAAAAGGAGAGAAAACTAAAGATGTTGAATTGCTTTCCTAGATTTATAAGTAGAGAGTCTAACTTGCTTTGTTTTCAGTTTTATTCTCTGTAAAAATATTGAATGATCTTAAAAACTTAATTCTGACATAAAAGTCTTCATTGTTATTTATTCAGTTAGCTATTTCAGTATGCCTGTAAATGTACTGAAAAAATTCAGTTGAATGACCATGAAATACTTTCAAAATGGGGGCTCTGAGTGGCTCAGTCGGTTAAGCATCTGACTCTTGATCTCCACTCAGGTCATGATCTCACAGTTTGTGGGGTCGAGCCCCGCGTTGGGCTCTGTGATGACAGCATGGAGCCTGCTTGGGATTCTCTCTTCCCTTCCCTCCCCCCCTTCTTAAAATAAATAAACAAACTTAAAAACTTTCAACATGTCACTTATCAGTGATATGTGAAGTTAAATGGATTGAGAAAAATTTAATTCATATGAAAGTAATATTCTTCATATTAATGTGTAAAATGAACTTCAGTCTGAACTTTAGTAGAGGAAATTCTACTTTCATGCTTCCAATTTATTGTAGATTTTAAATTATAATCTGAATTTTCAATAAGCTAAAAAAGCTAAAGGTTAAAAAATTTTGGTGGTAGCGAAAGTATTAGATAAGGTTGTATAACTCTTCCTGATACAAATTTCACATATGTATTTGGTCATTTCAGCTGATAGTCTTGGATTGAGGCTAGAGCTTTGAAGTTCTTAGTTTAAAGACAGTTCAGTAATTGAATATAAAACTGTACATACTGTTTTGTACAGTATTCAACTGTGATGATTTTTAAAATATGTTATTAGAGGCAGACTTCATGCCTATGCTCTTTTTTAGGATTTTATTTTTGCCTGAACTTTTTGACAGTAAAATAAAAATATGAATTATGATAAAACTTTGCAGTTTTTTCAGTTATGCTAAACAAAATGGACAGGCAGCAAACTTTTAAACTAAGATATATATTGGTACTCAAACTATTAGTAATACAAATTTTTTTGGTCAAATTATCTGTCAAATGTATGAATCTACATTTCTCTCTTTTTATTTCAGGCATTCCTCGGGTTATCCAATGTAAATTTAGACTTCCCCTGAAACTAATCTGTCTACCAGGTCAGCCTTCAAAAACCGCAAGCCACAAACTTACTATTGATACCAACAAATCTCCAGTCAGTCTTCTCAGTCTCTTTCCAGGTAGGACTTTTGAAGTAACATGCCTGTACCATCAGAAATGTTAAGAATTCAGAATGGAATCCTTCATCAACAGGTAATGATAGGGTAATTATCAGATAATTGTTAAGTCAGAATATAAAAATGCCTCAAGGATTTTTCTCTCTTGTTTGCCTGTTCAAAGGCAAATAGCTTATATCAACAAGGTAATAAGGTATACCTTTTAAGTTTGATTAAATTTATTATAATCATTATTTTGCTTTCAGTATTCAGAAATGAAAACATCAAATATTTCTTTTTAGACTCTGGAATTTTTTGGCTTAAATGTAAATATTTATTATTCATCTTTATTGTAGGTTTTTGGCTATGTACCTTTTAAAAGTATATTCTTATGCCCCAAAAGTAATCCCATAAGTAGACGCTCTTTGTGGTTTTGCTTTCTCTAGCAGCTGGAGGAGACAATTGTTCATTCTCTGGCTCTGATCCTTTAGAAAGGGCTCCATATATAAAGCTTGAATATCACAGTGAATTTGGGGTAATTTGTGAAGGTGTGACTTTCTCTTGGTGTCAATATTTCCTTCTGAATAGCTTAGAAGAGAGAGAGGTGTTGATTGGGCAAAATATCTTTAGTAACCAGAGTTTCTAAGGTGTAGCATCTATTAGCTTTCCTGGTAATGGGGTGGAATTAAAAAAAAAAATTCTGGGAATTAAATCAACCGTTTAAAATCCCTCATTAAAGATTGGCACTGTTGACTACAATATGCATCCTCACTTTTGCATTAGTGGATAGGAATTAGAATACAAAGAGTATTTTCCACAAGGTTTAGAAATTTATGGTAAGTCAACTTTTGTGTTATTAAATACTTAAAGTGCTTAAAACTTATTTTTCATTAATTTGAAGTGTTTAAAAAGCTTTATTTATGTCTAATCAATGAAAAATCTCCAAATTAAATACTTTTTATTACAATTAATCTGTACAATTAAATACTTTTTATTATAATTAATCTATATATAATATATATATATATATATATATGACACATTGTTAGCAAATAGTTGTGAACTATTTAGTTTCTTTCTCCTTTTCTTACCTTTCTCTTTCTTCTTAGTCAATTTTCCTGTAACATATTTGGGTTATAGAAAAAGCAGAAAGAGTCACTATCCTTAACAACACTTAATACAAATGTATTAGTTCTTTGAGTCTCCTATACTGTCCTAGGAATATAGTTGGAAATTACATGTTGCACACTGAAATTACATGTTGCACACTGAAAAATGTTTAAGACCCTGGCTTCTGAATAGGTGATCTTTTCTGAAGATGGATGAAAACTCACAGAGATTAAATAAAAGTGGGTGTTTTTAACCAGAGAGGTAATCTCTGTACGATATGAATTAGACAGGAAGAACTAAGCAAAGCTTAGATAACTCATCCATTTTCCTCCTAATTTGGGGCTCAGTTGTTTTTGTGTCACAGGTTATCTTAGGCTCATCAGCATATATTTGCTTCTTTGTCACTTTAGAAATGGGATTCAATGACAAACTTAAAAATTTCACCCAAGATGCAATGTATTTGATGTAGCATGTTCTCTTTTGGAGTTCTTGGATGTGTGTTCATATTGGACATGATGAAATCCTGTAATTATTTAAAATAAGTACTCTTGGTACTTTTTCACTTTTTACTTCTTGAGAGTACTTTTCACTCTTGGTATATAAGACTTTTATATGTTGGTGTCAGATAAAGTTGTAATTGTGAATTTGTTTTTTAACTGAAGTAAACAAAATTAATGAGTTTCATAGAGAAGAAATAAAACTAGCTTTAATCTACATCTGTCTCTGTTTATTTCAGTTCTTTGTTTGAACAAATATAGGCATATTTAAAATAACTTCTAATTACAAAGAAATGTGAAATTTAGAAATGGACAACTAAAAAGAAGAAAAAAAATTACTGGTAATTCTGTCATCCATCCATGTACTATATTACCCTAATCTTTATAAAAATGTCTTTACTAGGTATTTAATTACCCTCAAAGGATTTTACTTTGCATACTTCGGTGAAGTGTTTTTCCACAGAAAAATCTGTGGAATTTTCAAAAAAAATTAGATATTTTTATTACACGATTTTAAGGATGGCATAGTATTCTATCAAAATCCATACTCTATAATCATTTGGCCAGCATTATATTTTTTGATATGCATGTTGTTTTCAGTTTATTAATATTCTATTATAGCAGTACTTCTGCAAATTTATTATTATTTCTTTGATGAATATCTAAAAGTGGAATTATAGAGTCAAACAAAGGATAAGAACAGTTTTAAAACTTTTGAAATATAATATCAAACTGACTAACTAAAGGGCCCTATCAGTTAACCCTATCAACAGTACTTGAATGGAGGTATCTAGTAGTACCCCAAATCCTTGGCTTTAGAGAATATTATAATTATAAAAACTTTAGTATGCTTAAAATCAATGCAGAGAAATTGATTGCATTCCTATAAACCAACAATGAAGCAACAGAAAGTGAAATCAAGGAATTGATCCCATTTATAATTGTGCCAAAACCCATAAAATACCTAGGAATAAATCTAACCAAAGAGGTGAACAATCTATACACTGAAAACTATAGAAAGCTTATGAAAGAAATTGAAGACACAAAAAATATGGAAAAATATTCCATGCTCTTGGGTAAGAAGGAAAAATATTGTTAAAAAGCAGTTTACATATTCAGTGCAATCCCTATCAAAATAATACCAGAATTCTTCACAGAGCTAGAACAAACAGTCCAAAAATTTGTATGGAATTAGAAAAGATGCCGAATAGCCAAAAGCAATCTTGAAAAAGAAAACCAAAGCAGGAGACATCACAGTCCCGGACTTCAAGCTATATTACAAAGCTGTAATCATCAAGACAGTATGGTGCTGGCACAAGAACAGACACTCAGATCAATGGAACAGAATAGAGAACCCAGAAATGGATCCACAAACATATGGCCGACTAATCTTTGGCAAAGCAGGAAAGAATATTCAATGGAATAAAGACAGTCTCTTCAGCAAGTGATGCTGGGAAAACTGGACAGTGACATGCAGAAAAATGAACCTGGACCACTCTCTTACATCATATACAAAAATAAACTAAAAATGGATGAAAGACCTAAATGTAAGACAGGAAACCATCAAAATCCTTGAGGAGAAAGCAGGCAAGAACCTCTTTGACCTTGGCCTCAGCAACTTCTTAATCAACACGTCTCTGGAGGCAAGCGAAACAAAAGCAAAAATGAACTATTGAGGCCTCATCAAAATAAAAAGCTGCACAGTGAAGGAAATAATCAGCAAAACTAAAAGGCAACTGACGGAATGGGAGAAGATATTTGCAAATGACATATCAGATAAAGGGTTATTATCCAAAATCTATAAAGAGCTTATGAAACTCAGCACTCAAAAAATAACTAATCCAGTGAAGAAATGGGCAAAAGACAGGAACACTTTTCCAAAGAAGACACCCAGATGGCCAACAGACACATGAAACGATGCTCAATGTCCCTCATCATCGGGGAAATACAAATCAAAACCCCAACGAGATACCACCTCACACCTGTCAGAATGGCTAACATTAACAACTCAGGCAACAACAGATGTTGGTGAGCATGCAGAAAAAGAGGAAACCTTTTGCACTGGTGGGAATGCAAACTGGTGCAGCCACTCTGGAAAGCAGTATGGAGATTCCTCAAAAAATTAAAAATAGAATTACCCTACAACCCAGCAATTGCACTACTAGGTATTTATCCAGGGGATACAGGTATGCTGTTTCGAAGGGGCACATGCACCCCAATGTTTATAGCAGCACTATCAACAATAGTCAAAGTATGGAAAGAGCCCAAATATCCATCGATGGATGAATGGATAAAGAAGATGTGGTACATATCTACAATGGAATATTACTTGTCAATCAAAAAGAATGAAATCTTGCCATTTGCAATTACGTAGATGGAACTAGAGGGTATTATGCTAAGTGAAATTAGTCATTTAGAGAAAGACAACTCTCATATGACTTCATTCATATGAGGACTTTAAGATACAAAACAGATGGACATAAGGGAAGGGAAGCAAAAATAACATACAAACAGGGAGGCGGACAAAAACATGAGAGACTCTTAAATGTGGAGAACAAACAGGAGGGTTATTGGAGGGATTGTGGGAGGGGGTATGGGCTAAATGGGTAAAGGGCATTAAGGAATCTACTCCTGAAATTATTGTTGTACTATATGTTAACTAACTTGGATGTACATTAAAAAAAATAAATTAAATAGAATTTAAAAAAAGCTTTAATATGCTTAATGGCTATATATTTATATATGTATGTATAAGTAACTGGGGTGCTTTTGGATAAATGTTATTTAAGCACTAAAGATCCACATACCTATACATATACATACATATATGTATATATATATATATTTTTTTTTTCTCTTATAAAACGTGAGGTCCAGAAGTGGGCAGTGGAAGCTGGTGTAGTGGATTATGAATGTTATCAGAGACCCAGCTTTTTTCTTTCTTTGGATTGTGCCTTTTCTAGTGTGTTGGCTTGTTCCAAGGCAATAAGCTACTTCAGATTCAGTCATCATAACTGATTACAAGGCAGGAGGTAGGGGAAAGAGATAGCTATAGCAACGACTGTAACTTTTATTAGAAAGGTATGTTTCCATAATGTTCTGAGGAAATTTCTCTTAAGTCTCAATAGCCATAATTGTGTCACATAGCCTCTTCCAGCTGTAAAGGAGGCTGAAAACTAATACAGATGGACAGAGGGAAAGGAGGAAATAGATGTTAAATTAGGTGACATTCAGGGTATGCCATGATACCAGTAATTTTACACAAAAAGTTTACTTAAATGTAATAACAAATAGCATGCCATTGTAAGTCTTTTTGCTGCTAGAATATATAGCTGTCTTTTCTTGTCAATAAATTTATACTTTAATGATTACATAATATTCCCTTGTTTGGAGGTACCATGCCTATAGTTTTTTTTTTTTTTTTTGTACTTCCCTTTTCTCTTTAGAGAAATTTCTTGAAGACAAATGACTGAGTTAAAGACTATGCACATTTGAAAACTTTATTTAAATGCCAACCTTCCTTCCAGAATAATTGTATCATGTTATGTGCCCAACATCAGGGTTCACACTAAGGGTAGTAGCTGGGTTTTTGGAAAATTTTGACATAGGTGAAAAATGACATCTCTTTTTTAAATTTGCATTTCTAAATTATTAGCATAGACATTTTTATTAACTACTTACATTCTTTTTAACAAACAAGGTTTATATTTTTACATGGTAAAATTTAAGATTTAGTTTTATTAATTGCTTTCTTTATAGTTTCAAGTTTGTTTTTGTGCTTGGAATGGCCTCTATTTTAAGATTATAAAACATTTACTTATATTTTCTTCTGGTACATTTTAATATATTCTTTAATTCTCAAACACAGCTATAGTGTATATTTTTTGCTTTTTTAATTTTTAAATCTTACTTTTTTGATAATTTATTGTCAAGTTAGGTAATATACAGTATATACAGTGTAGTTTTGGCTTTAGGAGTAGATTCCTGTGATTCATCACTTACATACAGCACCCAGTGCTCATCCTAACAAGTGCCTTCCTCAATGCCCATCGTCCATTTTCCATGCCCTCCCAGCCCTCCCTTTCCCCAGTCAAGCCTCAGTTTGTTCTTTGTATTTAAGAGTCTCTTATGGTTTGCCTCTCTCTCTGTGACTTATTTTTCCCTTGGCTTCCCCCATGGTCTTCTGTTAAGTTTCTCAAATTCTACATATGAGTGAAAATGTATGATATCTGTCTTTCTCTGACTGACTTATTTCACTAGCATAATACCCTCTAGTTCCATCCACATTGTTGCAAATGGCAATATTTCATTCTTTTTCATCACGGAGTAGTATTCCATTGTATATTTATACCACATCTTCTTTATCCATTCATCAGTTGATGGACATTTGGGCTCTTTCCATAATTTGGCTATTGTTGATAGTGCTGCTATACACATTGGGGTACATGTGCTCTTGTGCACCAGCACTTCTGTATCCTTTGTATAAATTCCTGGTAGTGCTATTGCTGGGTTGCAGGGTAATTCTATTTTTAATTTTTTAAGGACTCTCCACACTGTTTTCCAGAGTGGCCTCACTACTTTGTATTCCCACGAACTGTGCAAGAGGGTTCCCCTTTCTCCACATCCTTGCCAGCATCTGTCGTTTCCTGAGTTGTTAATTTTAGCCACTCTGACAGGTGTGAGGTGGTATCTCAGTGTGGTTTTGATTTTTATTTCCCTGATGATGAGCGATGTTGAGCATCTTTTCATGTGTCTGTTAGCTATCCAGATACCTTCTTTGGAAAAGTGTCTATTCATGTTTTCTGCTCATTTCTTCACTGGATTATTTATTTTTTGGATGTTGAATTTGATAAGTTCTTTATAGATTTTTGATACTAATGCTTTTATCTGATATTTTCTTCTGGTACATTGTAATACATTCTTTAATTCTCAAAAACAGCTCTCGTGTATATTTTTTGCTTTTTTAAAAAATAACTTTATTGGAATATAACTTATATACAAATGTTTGAAGTATACAGTTTGGTAAGTTTTGCTGTTTGTATATGCCTGTGAAACCATCTCCACAATTACAATGCTGAAAATACCCATTACCCGCAAAAGTTCCCTTGTGCCCCTTTGTAACCCCTTATCCCCCATTCCCAGGCAACCACTGGTTTGCTTTCCTTCACTATAGATTAGTTTGCATTTTCTGGAATATTATATGATGGAATTATTCAGTATGTTCTCTTTTTCATCTACCTCCCCAGTCATTTATCAGATTATATGAATTGCAAATATTTTCTCCCAACCTGTGGCATGTCTTTTCATTCTTGTAACAGTGTCTTTGGAAGAGGAGAAGTTCTTAATTTTGATAAAGCCCAATTTAAATTTCTTTTTTTAATTGTTTATTTAGTTTTAAGAGACAGAGTACGAGTGGGGGGGGGCAGAAAGAGAGGGAAACACAGAATCTGAAGCAAGCTGCAGGCTCTGAGCTGTAAACACAGAGCCTGAGCTGTCAGCACAGAGCCTGACACAGAGCTCATCATACTCATGAACCGCGAGATCATGACCTGAGCTGAAGTAGGATGCTTAACCAACTGTAAATTTCTTTCTTTTATAAATTCTGATTTTAATGTCGTATCTAAGAAATCTTTGCATAACTCAAGTTTACAAAGTTTTTCTTCTATGTTTTTGCCTAGGAGTTTTCTAGTTTCTAGTTTTACATTTTACATTTAGGTCTCTTTTTCATTTTGAGTTGATATTTATGTATGATGTGAGATATGGATAAAATTCTTATTTTTATATATGAGCATCTAATGTTCAGCACTGCTTTTGAAAGGACTATCCTTTTTCACTGGATCATCTTTGCAACTTTGCTGAAAATCATCTGACTGTTTGTCATAGGACTATGTAAGTCATTTGATAAAATATATGTATTTCTGCTCTCTTCAGTTTATTCCACTGATCTGTTTGTCTTTGTGCACCAGTATTGCTATATACCAAAAGTATAGTGTCTTAATTATTATAAATATGTGTGTTAAAAAGTCAGACTATAATTTCCCCAACTTCATTCTTCTTTTTTCAGAGTTGCTTGGATATTCTAGATCCTTTGCATTTTCATATGAATTGTAGAATCAGTTTGTCAAGTTAAAAAAAAAATGCCTGCTGGGATTTTGATTGGAATTGGGATTGCATTAAATCTGTTGATCAATTTGGAGAGAAACAACATCTTAACAATATTGAATGTGGTACACTTTGCTCTACTTATCCTAGTTTCTTAAGTTGAAAGTAGAGACCGTCATTTATTTAGGGCTTGTTTCATTTTTCTCAGTGAGAGTTTGTCATTTTTAATGTACAGGTCCTACAAATCTTTTGTCAGATTTATCCCCAAGTATTTAATTTATTTTGATTCTATTGCAAATTATATTGTTTCATTTCAACTTCAAATAGTGCTTTTTTATTATAGGCATACCTTGTTTTGTTGATCTTTGCAGATAGTGCGTTTTTTACAAATTGAAAGTTTGTGGCAACCCTGGGTCAAGGAAGTCTATTGGCACCATTTTTCTGACAGTATTTGCTCACTTCATGTCTCTGTGTCACATTTTGGTGATTCAAATTTTTATTATTATATTTGTTATGATGATCTGTGATCATTGTCACTATTATAATTGTTTTGGGTTATCATGAACCATACGTATTTAAGATGGCAAACTTCATTGATAAATGTGTGTATTCTGACTGCTCCACTGGTCATTTTCCTGTCTCTCTCTCTCTCTCTGCCCCCACCCCCCAGGTCTATCCATTGTCTGAGTCACAAATATATTGAAATTAGGCCAGTTAATAACCTTATAATGGCCTCAAAGTGTTCAAGTGAAGAAGGAGTCACACAGCTCTACTTTATCTTTTTTATTATTTCAAAAAAATTTAATGTTTATTTATTTTTGAGAGAGAGAGAGACAGAGCATGTGCAGTAGAGGGGCAGAGAGAGAGGGAGACACAGAATCTGAAGCAGGCTCCAGGCTCTGAGCTGTCAGCATAGAGCTCGATACGGGGCTTGAACCCACGAACCATGAGATCATGACCTGAGCTGAAGTCGGTCGCTTAACTGGCTGAGCCACCCAGGTGCCCCTCATGCATCTCTACTTTAAACCAAAAATTAGAAATTATTAAGCTTAGGGAGGAAGGCATGTCACAAAAGCAGAGATAGGCCAAGAGCTAGACTTCTTGTGTTAAATGGTTAGCCAAGTTGAGTATGCCAAAGAAAAGCTCTTGAAAGTCTACTTTAGTGAACACATGAATGGTAAGAAAGCAAAACAGCTTTACTGCTGATATGGAGAAAGTTTGAATGGTCTGGATAGAGGATCGACGAGCTACAACATTCCCTTAAGCCAAAGCTTAATCTGGAGCAATGTTCTAACCCTCTTCAATTCTGTGAAGACTGAGAGAAGTGAGGAAACTGCAGAAGAAAAGTTTGGGTTAGCAGAGGCTGGTTCATGAGGTTTAAGAAAAGAAGTCATCCCCATAACATAAATGTGCAAAGTAGAAGCAGCAAGCAAGTTTTCCAGAAGATTTAGCTAAGATACTTAATGAAAGCAGTTACACTAAACAACAGGTTTTCAATGTAGATGAAACAGCCTTATATTGGAAGAAGATGCCAGCTAGAACTTTTATAGCTAGAGAGGAAGTGACAGCGCCTGGTTTCAAGCTTCAAAGGACAGGTTGACTCTCTTGATAAGAGCTAATGCACCTAGTGATTAAGTTGAATCCAGTGTTCACTAACTGTTCCACAAATTCTAGGACCCTTAAGAATTATGCTGAACCTACTCTGCCTGTGCTCTATGCACAGAAGAACAAAGTCTGGATTACAGCACATCTGTTTATATCCTGGTTAACTTAATATATTAGGCCCACTTTTGAGAACTGCTTAGAAAAAAATTCCTTTCAAAATATTACTGCTCATTGACAGTGCACCTGGTCACCCAAGAGTTCTGATGGAGATGGACAATGAGATTAATGTTGCTTTTATGTTTGCTGACACAATATCCATTCTACATCCCATAGATCAAGGAATCATTTCGGCTTTCAAGTCTTTTTTATTAAAAAAAATTTCTTAAGGCTATAGCTGCCATAAAGAGTGATTTCTCTGATGAATCTGGGAAAAGTAATTTGAAAACCTTCAGGAAAGGATTCACCATTCTAGAACTTTCATGATTCATGAGAAGAGGTCAAGATGTCAACATGAACAGGATGATTTGGAAGCGTTCAAGACTTCAGTGGAAGCAGTAACTGTAGATGTGGTGGGAACAAGCAAGAGAACTAGAAGTGGAGCCTGAAAATGAGACTGAATTGCTGCAATCTCATGATAAAGGGATTATAAGGAGGTACTTCTTATTGATGAGCAAAGAAAGTAGTTTCTTGAGATGGAATCTACTTCTGGTGAAGATGCTGTGAAGATTGTTGAAATGACAACAAAGGATTTAGAATATTACACAAATATAGTTGATAAAGCAGTGGGAGGGTTTGAGAGGTTTGACTCCAATTGTGAAAGAAGTGCTACTGTGGATAAAATTCTATCAAGCAACATCACACACTACAAAGAAATCTTTTGTGAAAGGATATGACAGACTTCATTCTTGTCTTATTTTAAGAAATTGTCACAGCTATCCAAACATTTGGCAACCTCCACCCTGGTAAGTCAGCAGCCATCAACACTGAGGTGAGACCCTCTACCACCAAAGTCACAACTTGCTGAATGCTCAGATGACGGTTAGCATTTTTATAGCAATAAACTATTTTTAATTAAGGTATGTACATTGTATTTAAGAAAATGTTTTTTTAATGTTTATTCATTTTTTTAAAGAGAGCGAGAGAGAGAGAACACAAATGGGGAGAGGGCAGAGGGAGAGGGAGACACAGAATCTCAAGCAGGCTCTAAGCTCTGACCTGTCAGCACAGAGCCTGACGCGGGGCTTGAACCCACGAACCGTGAGATCATGACTTGAGCCGAAGTCAGACACTTAACCAACTGAGCCGCCCAGGCGTCCCTGTACATTGTATTTTTAGACATAATGTTATTGAAAAATTAATAGCCTACAGTATAGTGTAAATGTAACTTTTATATGCACTGGGTAACCAAAAAATTTGTTTGACATGCTTTCTTGCAACAGTCACTTCATTACAGTGGTCTGGAACCAAACCCACAGTATCTGTGAGGTATACCTGTACATAGAAATATAATTGGTTTTTGTATATCGATCTTGTATCATGCAACGGTGTTAAACTACTTACTGGTTCTACAAACCTTTTTGTATATTTATTAAGATTTTTTTACATAAGAATTATGTCATCTGCAGATGAAAACCATTTTACTTCTTCCTTTCCAATCTAGAGATTCTGTTTGTTTCCTCTTGCTTTTTACTTTGGCCAGAACCTCTGGGATGATGTTGAATAGATATTGCAAGAGTGGGCGTTCAGGCTTTCACCATTAAGTATGTTTTAGTTGTAGGTATTCTGTAGATGTCCTATACCATTTGAGGAAGTTCCCTTCTATACCAAGTTTGCTGAGAATTTGTTTTCAAATTTTTAATTTTTTTTAAGTTTGTTTATTTTGAGAGAGAGAGAGAGAGAGAGAGAGTGAAGAGAAAGAATGAGTGGGGTAGGGGCAGAGAGAGAATTCCAAGCAGGCTCCGTGCTGCCAGCGCAGAGCCCAATGCGGGGCTCAAACCCCCAAACCGTGAGACTATGACCTGAGCCAAGATCAAGAGTCAGAGCTCAACCAGCTGAGGCACCAAGGCACCCCTGAGAGTTTGTTTTATATTGGATTTTTTCAATGCTTTTTCTACATTAATTGAGATATTTATATCATTTCTTTCTTTAGGCTATTTACACATGGATTACATTGATACTTTTTTTCTTTTTAAAAAAGTATAGTTGACACAATGTTACAATAGTTTTAGGTGTACAGGCTAGTGATTCAACAACTCTATATGTTGTGCTATGCTCACAAGTGTATACACTGATTAATTTGGAGATGTTAGCCAGTTGTGAATTCTTGAGATAAATCACACTGATCATGATGTATTATCCTTTCAGTTTACTTTTGGATTCAATTTACTAACCTTTAGAATTTTTACATCTTTGTTCATGCGGAGTATTGATCTATAGTTTTGTTTCTGTATAATTATGTGCCATTAGTATGGAGTTTAGGAAATGAGTTGGGAAATATTTTCTTTTCAGTTTTTTTGAGAATTATGTAGATTTGGTATTATTTCTTGCTTAAATATTTGGTAGAATTCACTAGAGAAGTTGTCTGGACCTAGAGTTTTCCCTATGGGATAGTTTTTAAACTACAAATTCAATTTCTTCAAAAGATATAGGAATATTCAAGTTATCTATTTCTTATTGAGTGAACATTGTTAGTTTATGTCTTTCAAGAAATGTGTCCATTTCATCTGAGTTGTTGAATTTATTGGCATAAGGATTCCCATAATATTTCTGTGTGATCCTTTTAATGTCTGTAGAATCTATAGTGATGACAACTCACTCATTAATAGTATTGGAAAATTATGTCTTTTTTTTTCCTGATCTGTTGACTAGAAATTTATCTGTCTTTTCAAAAAAATAGCTTTTGGTTTTAATGATTGTTTCTTTTTCATTTTCTGTTTTTTGGTTTTCTCTGATTTTCCTTTCTTCCATTTATTTTGGATTTAATATGCTAAGGAGAGACTATTCTTTTTAAAATATAGTTGGTTAATGCTATAAAATTTCCTTTAAGTACTGCTTTAATTGAATCCTATGAATTATGAAATGTTGTGTTTCCACTTTCATTCAGTTCCAAACATTTTTAAACTTCCCCTTTCATTTCTTTTTGGGCCCTAGTGTTATGAGAATATGGTATATAGTATCCAAACACTTGTGGAGTTTCCATAGATCTTTTTTGTTATTGACTTGTAACCATTTTCATTGTGGTAGAAGAACATACTTTGTATGATTTGAATCCTTTTAAATTTATTAAGACTTATTTAAAGTCTGCTTTTATAAATGTTAGGGCTGTCTTTATAAATGTTTTGCATGCATTTGGAAATAATGGATTTTATGCCATTATAAGGTTGGATTTTATATAAATGTTAGTTAAAGCTAGTTTTCTGATCGTGTTTAAAATTTTTTTAATGTTTATTTTTGAGAGAGAGAGAGAAAGAGAGAGAGAGAGAAAGAGAGAGAGAGAGAGAGACTGAGTGTGAGCAGGGGAGGGGAGAGAGAGAGGGAGACAGAATCTGAAGCAGGCTCCAGGCTCTGCGCTGACAGCACAGAGCCCCGAAGCAAGGCTTGACCTCACAAACCGTGAGATCATGACCTGAGCCAAAGTCGGACACTTAACCAACTGAGCCACCCAGGTGCCCTTCTGATAGTATTTTTAATCTTCTATATTCTTACTGATTTTTGTTTACTTGTATCAATTATTAAGAATAGGGTGATGAAATCTTCAGCTGTAATTTGTTTCTCTTTTTGTGCATCTGTCAGTTTTTGCTTCAGTTATTTTAAAGCTTTGTTTTAGGTGCATAAAATTTAGGATTTTGTTACATTCTCTTGATTATAATGCAATGGTTCTTTATCCTTGTTAATATTCTTTAATCTGAAATCTATTTTAATGGTAATTAATATAGGTATCCCAACTTTCTTTTGCCTAGTATACAAGGGTTTATATATTTTCTTCCTTTACTTTTGTTTACATCTTTATGTTTAAAGTAGGTATCTTAGAGGTAGTATAGTGTTGAGTCTTGCCTTTTGTAATCCAATCTGAAAGTATCTGGCTTTTTTTAAGTTTATTTATTTATTTGAGACAGAGACAAAGAGCACACAGTAGCATGAACTGGGGAGGGTCAGAGAAGGAGGGAGAGAGAAAATCTCAAGCAGGCTCTGCTAAAAGCCCAGAGCCTGATGCAGGGCTCGATCCCTGAACAATGATGACCTGAACTGAAACCAAGAGTCGGACTCTTGACTGACTGAGCCATCCAGCACCCTGAAAGTATCTTTTAATGGGGTGTTTAGACCATTTGCTTCTAATGTGATTATTGTTATTGTTGGTTTTAAATCTACCATCTTGATCTTTGTTTATTATTTGTTCCATTTTTTTGTTTTGTCTTTTTTTGCATTCTTTGGATTAAGTATATTTTCGAATTCCATTTTATCTCCTTTGTTATATTATTTACTGTAATATCTAGTGTGACTTTAGTCGTTTTGTTGAACAATAGTAATTTTTATAGCAATGCCTTATAGCAGTGTTTCTCAACCTTTCTTTTATTATTATTCCCCCCAAAAGTCTTTTTAGACAACTTTTTCCTAATCAGCCCCTCCATACACTTTTAATTGCACAGATATCCAGTATTTCTGTTTATATTCTATATGAAATCTCTTTTTACAGATTAAATGAGTGAGATTTTTTTGAGCTCCATGAATTGATTTTTGCTCCCTTAGGGGCAGAATTTCCCCATTAAAAATGCATAGATGCCTGATACAATGTACATCTTTTACTTATCACAATCTATCTTTAAGTGATATTATAGTGCCTCGTGGATAATGTAAGAATCATATAATATTCTACTTCCATTTCTCCCCTTTCAGCCTTTCTGCTATTGTTGATTTATATTTTATATCTACATATATTATAACTTGCAATACATTGTTATAACTTTTGCTTTAAACAGTTGATTATCTTTTAAAGAGATATTAATAATAAGGACAATAATTTTATATATTTGCTCATGGAATTACCTTTTCCACTGCTCTTCATTCCTTTGTGCAGGACCAGACTTTTCATCTAGTATCATTTTCCTTTTTTTTTTTTGGAAAATTTTCTTTAATATTTCTGTTATTGCAGAGATACCGATGAATTTTTTTTAGCTTTTGTATGCCTGAAAAAATATTTTTTCATCTTTTTGAAAGATATTTTCATTGAGTAAAGAATTGTAGGTTGACAATTTTTTTCTTTCAATGTTTTAAAGATTGCTCCACTGTTTTCTGGCATTGCATTGACAAGACCTATGCTATTCCTCTGTATGTAGTTTGTCCTTTTTTTCTTTGGGTGCTTTAAATTTCTTTTTCTTTAAGCAATTTAACTTTGGTGTTCCTTGGTATAGGGTTTGTTTTGTTTTTTTCTTATGCTTGCAGTTTGTTAACATTTGTTGATCTTTGTTTTATAATTTTCATCCAAATTGCAAATATTTTGGCCATTATTTATTCAAATATTTTTTTCTGTCTCCACTCCTTTTTTTCTTCTTTATTTTAAGGACTGCCAATTACATGTATATTTCTCATTTGAGGCTGTCCCAGCATTCAGTGATACTATTTTTTTAATCTTTTTCTCCTTGGGCTTTATTTTGGATAGTTTCTATTCAAGTTATTTTCTTCTGCAGTGTGTAATGTGGTCGTAATCCCAGACATTTTATCCCAGACATTGTAGTTGTCATCTTTCAAAGTTTGATTTGAATTTTTTAAAAAAATCTTTCATGTCTCTATTTAATATAGCACCTTTGAACATATGTAATAATATAATAACTGTTTTGATATTCTTGTCTACTAATTCTATCATCTTGTGTCATTTCTGAGTTAGTGTAAATTGACTTTTCTCCTTGTTAATGGATTGTAATTTCTTCTCTTTTTGCATGTCCCACAATTTTTGAAGGACAGACTTATAAACTTTATCTAATTGTGTGATTAGTATTTTTGTTTTCCTATAAACATTCTTGAGCTTTTTTTCTGGGACACATTTAAGTTCCTTGAGAAACTTAGATTCTTTGGTGTTGCTTTTAAGCTTCTCTAGGTGAGATGGGAGCAACATTTATGCTAGGGTAAACATCACCTACCACAGAGACCAAATTCTTCTATGTATTCTGCCTGATGCCTAGTGATGATTTACATTCTGATGAGTGAGAACAGGGGCTATTCCTGGCCTTGTAGGGTTCACGGATTATTTCTTGTAATTTTTTTGGATGGTTCTTTCCCTAGCCTCAGGTAGTTTCCTCACAGGTGTGGTTAGTATTTTACTGAGTCCTCAAAGGGGCCTCTGCAGCTCTCTGGAGTTCTTTCTCTGTAGTTCTCTTCACTCTGATACTCTGCCCTGTGAACTTTTAATATTTCAATATTCCCAAACTCTCAACTAGAGTCTCCTCAGTTTGGGGAGTATGCTAGATTGCACCTGCGTTTCCTCTCCCTGTGTTGTGTCTTGGAAATTTTCTCTAGGTAGTAAACTGGTGCAATCATAGGGCTCACTTTGTTTTTTGTTTGTCAGGGATCACTTTTGTTCATTTCCTGATCTTAAGTGTCTTTGAAAATGTTTCATATATTTTGTCCTATTTTTTAGTTGTTGGAGTTAGAAGGGTAAATTTTGCCTTAGTTTCTCAATCTTGAGCTGAAATGAAAGTCTCCAACATTGTAATTTTTATTTGTTTGTTTTTGAGTCAGGATTTAAATGTGGTTTATTTATCGCAATTTTCAATATGAATTTTTTGGTATCTCTTTTTCTGTAGGTATCACCCTTCCTTCCTCTTTTTAATTTGCATTTGATTTGTTGAAGAGTAACAGATTATTTTTCCTGTGCGTTTCCCATGCTGAAATTGCTGATTATATCTCTGTGATGTTAATATTTTCTCTATCTACTGTATTGCCTGCAAACTGGTAGTTACATCTAGAGGTATTGGAGTCAGGATTATTTTGGTCATACTGTTTCCGTCAGTGGTGGTATATACTTTCAGCAGGGGGTACATATTATCTGTTTGTCTCTCTCTCTCTCTCTCTCTCTCTTTCTCTCTCTCTCTCGGTATGGTAACAGACATTGATTTCAATGCTGAGATCCATTAAATTTATTGAAGTTGAAAAATGATGATATCTATTTCTTTAAAAAGCTTTCTTCAAATTTTGCTGGATTATTTCTATAATGAGAACTTACCCCTTACCCACTATTGGTTATGTGGTGTAATTTGAATAGGATCATCTGGATAAATGTTTGGTTCTTGGTCTTTATTACTGATTTTTAAAATAAGGAGTTGATTCTCTAGGATCCTCCATTAGTGAGCATTTGGCCTTTTTTTGGGTTTGTTTTTAGTATCAGGATGAACACATGACTTTAAATACTTTTTTAAATTTTATTTAAATCCAAGTTAACATACAGTGTAATAATGATTTCAGGAGAACTTAGTGATCCATCACTTACATACAACATCCAATGCTCATCCCAACAAGTGTCCTCCTTAATGCCCATCACTCATTTAGCCCATCCC
>CM053559.1:58597756-58626068 GCA_028646485.1 Cryptoprocta ferox | reverse complement strand
TCTAATCTATTCCATTGGTCTATGTGTCTGTTTTTGTGCCAGTACCATACTGTCTTGGTGATGACAGCTTTGTAGTAGAGTCTAAAGTCTGGGATTGTGATGCCTCCCGTGTTGGTTTTCTTCTTCAGTATTACTTTGGCTATTCTGGGTGTTTTGTGGTTCCATACGAATTTTAGGATAGTTTGTTCCAGCTTTGAGAAGAATGCTGGTGCAATTTTAATTGGGATTGCATTGAATGTGTAGATTGCTTTGGGTAATAATGACATTTTAACGATGTTTATTCTTCCGATCCATGAACATGGAATGCTTTTCCATGTCTTTGTGTCGTCTTCAATTTCTTGCATAAGGTTTCTATAGTTTTCATCGTACAGGTCTTTTACATCTTTGGTTAGGTTTATTCCTAGGTATTTTATGGTTTTTCGTGCAATTGTGAATGCGATCAGTTTCTTGATTTCTCTTTCTCTTGCTTCATTATTGGTGTATAACAATGCAACCGATTTCTGTACGTTGATTTTGTACCCTGCGACGTTGCTGAATTCCTGGATCAGTTCTAGTAGGCTTCTGGTGGAGTCGATCGGGTTTTCCATGTAGAGTATCATGTCATCTGCGAAAAGTGAAAGTTTGACGTCTTCTTTGCCGATTCTGATGCCTTTTATTTCCTTTTGTTGTCTGTTGATGCTAGGCCCTCCAGCACTATGTTACACAACAGTTAAACAACAGTTTTGTTAAACAAAAAAAATTATTATTTTTTAAATAATAAATTTTCATGGGGTGAATCACTTAAAATTTATATAATTTTGTAATTGGAACACCAAAAAAGTAGGCAAAACACAACCCACCGAACAAAAAGGAAAAAAAATGAAACCATAATAATAATCAAAATAAAATAGGACTTTACTTTTAAATAGGAAAGTGAAGGTTGAAGGAATCTTGAAGGAAGTGTTGAGGAGACCAGAGCAAAGTCCATACTGATCTTGAGAACCATAGGAAACACTGTCAGTGTGGGACGTGTGTGCAAACTGGGCTGGGAAGGACAGCTGAAGAATGGTGCATTGTGTGCCATCAAGTACTCTGCTTTCCTGTGGCTACTTGGAGGTTCAGAGCATACAGGTAGTGACAAAAATTGAGTATGAACCAACTTCATGGTTCTAGTTACATCGTTTCCTTGCTTACAAATCACAGTATGAGTTAATTAAGGTTTCAGAAAACAATCATTGAAGAATAAGCTATATTCCAGGGACTTCTGGGTGGCTCAGTTGGTTAAGTGTCTAACTCTTGATTTCGGCTCAGGTCATGATCTCACAGTCCATGATTTCAAGCCCTTGTCAGGCTCAGTGCTGCTTGTGCAGAGTCTGCTTGTGATTCTCTCTCTTCCCTGTCTCTCTGCCCCTCCCCCACTCTCGCTTGCATATAATTCTCTCTCAAAATAAATAAATAAACTTAAAAAAAAAAAACATAAGGTATATTCCAGTATTCAGGTTCAGTTTCAATTTCCACCATTGAAATTGCCCTGATCCTCCTGACTAGAAATGACATTGCTACTTTTGTATACTAAACTACTTTATAATTCTCTTAATGGCACTCATGTCTTCAGGGAGCATGTTTTATTCCTTTATAGAGTTGCAATTTTTTGAACTAATTTCTGGTTTCAATTAATTTGTGCATGCTCTATAGCATCTCAGATGATATCCTGCACATAATAGGTGTTTGAAGATGTTTGATGAATGAATGATGAGTAAACGAAATGCAGTAGAAAAATGAGAGGTGAATAAATAAGAAAGAGAGTAGAATAAAATTGTGTTCTCCCTGCTTTTGTTTTCTGTTTCAGTGTTAGTTTGGTAGAGGCACTAAAGAGTCTGAAAGCTGGTTTAATCATAAGAGTAATTATAATTTGAGGTATCTCTAACATGAAAATTATTTCTTTTATTTAAGACATACTTGTCTTCACAAAACTAATAAGAGAGCCACATCCCTGTTAGATTCTGTAGATATTCATTAATCTACTTTATAACTCAGTTAGTTTTGAACAATTGGTAACTCTCATCAAAAGAGATTTTAAACTTTTTCTAAATGTACAAAGTCAGAACCTGCTGACAATAGCAACTTCTAAATAGTATCAAATGTGCCCTTGCTGTATAATTCCAACCAGGTGTGTCACCTAATTTCATCTCAACATAAGGAAATAACCATAATCATTTCATATTTAACTTTATAGATTAAAGACAAATATAATTTACATGACATTTTGTGTAGAATTGGTCTCTTTTCCTTTTTTATTTTCCTTATTTTATTTTATTTTATTTTATTTTAGAGAGTGCTTGTGTGCATGCAAGTGTGCAAGTGGGCGAGGGACAGAGGGAGAGGAAGAGAAAGAAAATCCCAAGCAGGCTCCACACCCAACACAGAGCCAGACTTGGGGCTTGATCTCACAATCTGAGCCGAAATCAAGAGTCATACGCTTAACTGATTGAGCCACCCAGGTGTCCCTATTTTTCATATTTGATTTTTTAACACTTAGGTATTAGGCTTAGAAAAATAATGAAATGAACCCCCTTCTGTGCTTTATTTAACAAACAATTCTGTTAAATATAAAATCACTCTGTTCTTTAGTATTTTATATGTTCTGAATGCATAGTCTACTCTAAAAAAATTATTTGTATGAAGCATCGTTTGCTATGTGATCGTGGAATGCTTCTGATTTGAAGCCAGAAAGCCTGCAGCTTTCTGCTCCTCTGCTGTTCTGCTTATTATCTCCAGGTAACCATGACCTATTATTTTCTCTTCTCTGGGTTTCATTCTTTTTGTTTGTTTGTTTGTTTTTTGTTTCTTTGTTGGAAAGTAGAGGCAATGTTTTTTCCTCATAAGGTTATTGGGGAGATTAACTGAGATAATGTGGTCATACCTCCTAAATACATTTTGATCTATCCCCTTCTCTCCATTTCCATAATTTTTTCCTGGGCCACCATTTTCCTCACCTGGACTTAATATATTAACTCCGCTCAGAGTGGTTTCTCCACACTGCAGTCAGAAGAGATCTTTGTCAAAGATGAATCACTTCTCACTCCTATACTTAAAATCCTTTTATGATTTGCCATTGCTTGAGGATGAAAATGCACAAATTTTAACAAAGTTTACAAGGCCTATATGATTTAACTCTATGTAATTTCTTGGCCCCGTTTTACCTAATATTCCTCTGAACTTTCTTTGTTCCAGCCACTGTTGACTTCTTTATTTCACTGACTGTTTAATACATCTCCTTCTCTTGGAAATATGTAAGCCTGTGGGAGGGACAGGTTTGAGTTGGAGGGGAGGAGTCAAGATCAGGAACTCAGTTGTAGCCATGTTCAACTTCAGCTGTTGTTTGGCCTTGCAAGTGTAGATATCAAGTAGGCTGCTGGATGTACACAGCTAGACTTAGAGACCATTCTGTCTGGAGATAGAAACATGGGAGCTGGCACAAAAAGGGTATTTAAAATAGTAAGACTGAATGAGTTCACCAAAGCCAGAGTCTGCTCATTTTTGTTTTTGTTTTTTCCATGTCCCAGGATCTACTTGTAGGTCAGGATCCAGCTTCTGTGCCTTCTACCTTTGTGTTGCTTCCACATGCGTAATAACAGCACTGTCTTCCTACTGTGCCATAGCGCCTGCAATGTTATATCACAGTTGATATGTCGAGATATATATATCTTTGTATGTACTTTGTATTGGTTGCCAATGTTTCCCAATTTGTCTGTGTTTTGTTCCTTTTTACCCTAGTTTTTTAAAGCATATAACAAGTTTAAAATTTTTTTGTTGTTTAATTTAGTGATCCTTTCCTTTGTAGTTTCCTCCATTGCGTTCTTGCAGCAAAAGGTCTTTCCATCCCAAGGGCAGATAAATATTTTGGTAGTTTCATATTTTAAAATTTAACTTTTAAAATCCATCTGGAATTTTGGTTGAATGTATTGTTAAGGCAGGGATCTGTTTACTGAGTGATGAAACAATTATTTTCAGATTCCTGAGCAAACTCTGTTGTTTATTTTCATGCCCCATTGCTAACTACACAAAATTATTATGTGTTCTAGGAATATAACATCTTTGACCTTGGTTCTTCATAAAATACATTATTTTGGTGCCTTGGGTTAGCTGATGTGCTTCAAGTAATAATGTGGAGACCTTAGTTTTGATGATGTTAACTCTAAAGATATAAGTAGTAATGTATAGAACATCCACAGAACCTTACACATTAACTCAAATGGATAATATTGTTAAACAAAATGTTCTTTAAGTAGAAAGATAAAAAAAATTCTTGATGTGTTTTTCTTTATTCTCTTTATACTTAAATTTGGCTTAGCTTTAGGAATGATATATATATTTTAAAATTTGTTCTTTGAATTAAGATACCAAGTGATGACATTACTTATTTGTTTAGTACTATAGGCCAGAGTCAAAGTGCCTGACCCATTATAGGTGTTTTAAACAGAAATTCTACTCATTTATTTTAGAATTTTTAGAGCTTATTGTCATCCCTGTGGAATAAACTGTGCAGTGTTAAATGAATTCATCTGAAGTCTAAATTTATGTTATTTTATTTAAATTATATGTGGGGATTCAGATGTGATTGAAGAAAAAAGTAAATTGCTTTAAATTTTGTAATTTATTGTTAAGACATTCTGGTGACCTTTGTTAAATTCTTCCAATGAGGGAAAGACCCTGGCTTCTGGCTCCTCCCTTTTATATTTGGACAGGTTGAGTACTAGTAATGACTTTTTTTTTTTTTTTAGAGTCTGAAGAACACATGTATGCACCACTATTCAAACTCCTTCTATATGGACCCCAAAACTTAAGAGGTTTAGATACATTTTTAGATATATCTCTTGTGTCTTAATTGTTGATATTTACTGTCTAAAGCAATGAAAAAAAACTGATTCAATAATAAGCTATTCAATTCAAAGACCAAATAAATTTGGATTGTGAGGGATACTTGTGTTGGGTCATTCTAGGTTTTATATATTATGGACCACTCAAAGGGTGAAAATAAAATGGAAATACTCTTTTGGATTAAAAAAACTGATGATCTCCACTTTCTCTGAGAAGCCAGCCAAAGATCTTGTCTTTAGTGTTCTAGAGTTTCCTGAGGACTGATTGAGTTTCCAGACCTCAGTGGAGTTGGGGAGTGGGGAACAGACCACAGTCACAACTCAGAGGGGCCAGAGGGTTGCCTTGTTGAAATGGACTCCTCAGAACTGGAAGTTAGGATTTCTTTGGTCACTAGGTGGCTTCAGCTGCCTGCAAAGAAAGGGTACAGCTCAGAGGTACTATGGGGTTGCTTTTCACACTTTATTTTAGGAAAATAATTTTATTTTGGGAGTACTTATTTTCTGAGCTAGATTGACAGAACTAGTTCATAAAACTTAAATATTTTTGAGGATCATTTAGTCTCACTTTCTCATTTTAGAGATAACATTTAGGAAGACTTCTCTAAGTTGACTCTGCTATATCAGGGCAGAGTCAGTGTTAGAACCCAGCTGACTCTTAGTCTAATTTTTTATCTGTTGAGTTAGTGATATCAATTTATTTTTCTCTGAAGTCATACCAGAGAACTATGTGGCACTAACCATGCCTAAGTTAAGTCCTGGAGAAAGTATATATGGGAATGTTGTATCTAGAGGGGAGGTAGATGGGGAAGTGGGTAAAATAAGTGATGGGGATTAAGGAGTACACTTGCTGAGATTAGCACCAGGTATGGTATGAAAGTGTTGAATCAGTACAGTATACACCTGAAAGTGATATTATACTGTATATTAACTTACTGGAATTTAAATAAGAACTTTAAAAAAATGTTAGTTCTAAGCAGCAAGAACCTGAAGAAATAGAGGTAAAATTCAAGCACTTTTTGACTTCTGTGTTAAACATAAGAACTGGATATATATACATAGTATTTAAACTTTTCAAAAAAATAATAAAAAGAATGTTGTGTTGAAGGCAGGTGGTAAAGTGGATGCTGGTGGCCACTTTATAGGAAAGACAATACCTACTCTCAACCAAGTTAAGCTTTTAGATTAATGAGCTGGCCACTTGCCATGACCCAAAACTGAGGAGTTTTAAGATTTCTTCCTCATTCTGAATAAGGCTTAGACTTGTATATACCTTATATCCTTTTATTTTTTCAGATGAATAGCAACATTTTTCAAGTTGTCTTTCTCTCAAAATTTCTGTTAATTTTGATTAATATTTAATTTTTAGAATAGGGTTAGAAATGTTTTTTAAAATAAAGACCACTAGAAAACATAACAAAGGAAAATCAGATGAATTCCTTATATATCACCTCAAAATGACTTATGGAAATGTTGACTTCTTTTTTCTTCTGAGTAAGCTGGGGAAGAAGCAAGTAGTGTTCATTTCAATGAAATTCTTTTAATAGCGAGTTCAGGAAAACTTAGAACTTTTAAAAATGGTATGCTAAATGTATCTATAATTTATATATTAGGGCTAGTTTCTAGAGTAAAAAAGAGGGGCCCCTGGGTGGCTCTGTCTGTTGGGTGGCTGACTCCTCGTTTTGGCTCAGATCATGATCTCATGGGTTTGTGAGATAGAGCCCCTGCTGTCAGCAGAGGCTGCTTGGGATTCTCTCTCTCTCTCTCTCTCTCTCTTTTTCTCCCCCTCCAAAGTAAATATTTAAAGTAAAATAAAATAAGTGGCGTCATGCATTAAAAAAAAAAGAAAAAAGGAACTAAGGTAGCCTAAGGAAGAAGGAAGAGTGAAAAAATGGGAAGGAAAAGGATAATCAGGATTTGGAGAGTGGTGGAGAAAGAGCCTTGAAATGAGGAAATGGGATACTTCTCCCTCAGAGTGAAGAGCAAGACTGACTGTAGCTGCTTGAGTAGCGATGTGTGTAAAGTAAGCCATGGTGGGGAGCCCTGGGCAAAGTGCAAACACAGGTCCCCAAGGTAGAGAGAAGGAAAAAGAAAAGATCAGGGAGTTCATTTCTGTTCAAAGTCTTGGAGGTCTTACTTCACTAACACTTTTCACCATTCCCTGGATTGTCCTGTCTTTGCTCCTGTGCCTCAGCCATGGTCTTCAGCCAGCCCATAGCCCAGCTCTTGATCCATTGTAGTTCCACAAGTGTTCATATGATTATTATGAATCTGCCAAGTGGAAGCTGGAGTGAACATTAAATGATACAGTTACTTGAATAGCTCGTGGAGCATGATTTATCATGTAGTTAGGTCCCCCAAAGTGACAGCATTAGGAGTGCGTATATAAATATAAATCATGTTTAAAACATTTGAATTGAGTCTTTAGAAATATATATATATGGTCATTTTCTTAATGGCATGTTGAAGCTGAACTGAATAAAAATATTGTTTGTCAAGTCTAAATCCACCCAAAATTTGAATTATATCTCATTTTGTTTTCTCTTTGTAGTGATTTAAAGGGAGTGATAGTCACGCTGAGTGATGATGGTCACTTGCAGTGTTCATACCTGGGGACAGACCCTTCTTTGTTCCAAGCTCCAAAAGTTGAATCTAGAGAACTACATTATGATGAACTTGATATAGAATTGAAAGAACTTCAGAAAATCATCAAAGATGTTAATAAATCACAAGGTATCTCATTTGTAATTTTATATTATTTGATTTTAGTATTCATTATAAAATTCGTATTATTTTGTATGTGGATAATGTTTTGAATATATTAGTTAATTTTCTCCTCCAGGCTTAATTAAAATCATATTTGTAAAAACAATATTGCTGTTTAGCATACAAGGTCTTTGTGCTTAGTTTGTATTTTATAGCTTATGAAAAAAAAGTCCTATTTAACATAATGCCTTTTTTAGTGTGTTTCAGGGACACACCAAATTAGATAGGGACAGTACTATCTAATTTTTTTCATTAACTGTAAGAAAGGAACAAAGTACTTATTTGGGTAGTGGTTTTAGTACATGAGAGGAGCATTAAACTCTAGGGTGGTCACTTATTAACCTCTAATATCCCTGAAAACATTTTAGTTGCTTCTTTTAAAAGAAACCAAAGCAGTATGTGAGTTACCACTTTGTTACCAAAACTGTGGTCATTTGCAGCTTAGTGATATAATTTAGCTATGCAGTTAATTAACCACCGAAAAGGAGTGTAGCTTGCAGTATGCTTATTTCTAATGACTCAGAGGCTGATATTTTCAGTTTCTGGGTTTTGAACAACTCAATATTATCTTACTTTGGGATTCACAAGGGTATAATTTTATTGTAAATTAAAAGGAGAAATAAAATCCCAGTCCTGCAGTGTGAATTGGACATGTGAAAAACATTATTTTAAGTTTTCTTCTCAGAGTCAGGTAAAAGTATTTTTTTAATGAGAAGAAATATGAACCATTTTCACAGAAGGGAAGTGTTAAAACAAGTAGTTATAATAAAAGAAGCAGAGCATCAAAAGCCAACCAAAACACCAGAGCCAATCTTAATCCTGATCCAATCACTTTACTAGATTTAACTATTTTTGAGTCTCCATTACCAAGACAGATTCAGAGAAATTTAGATAATATATTTTAAAGCTATGATTATTAAAGTCAAATTATTATGCTTTGGCTTCACATGTCCTTTTAGAAGTTTTGAAAGTAAACCAGTGAAATGTAGGTCTTTTAAGTACCTCTAATTACAGAAAACCTGTTTGTTGTCAGCAGCCCCCTGTCAAATGAAGAATGGTTAAAATTGGATGTGTCACATTGCAATATACAGTTTTTTCCTCCAGTTTTGATACTAGTGTTTTGACGATTAATGGAATTACAAGTCTCTTTTTGTCATTTAAAAATATAATTGGAGAAGAGTGGCATATATATGAAATGTGAAATTTCCAGAGTTCATTAAATAAATTTAATGTGGCTTTTCACTTTAGATTTTGTGTCTTGAGATTTTGCCCTTTCCATAAACTATGTGCTAATGATATTTTGATTAACACTCAATTGTGTAAAAGATTTCTCAGAAAAATCCCTTACAGTTAAAAGTTTTGTGTGTGTGTGTGTGTGTCTGTGTGTGTGACCATAGTGATACCCTTGAGTGAGAAAGGTTGGGCTATTTTAAAGTTGTCATTACCTTGATCCTTTTGTGTATTTTGAAATAACTGCTAATTAAGCTAGGGATGTGCCCACAGACTTGGGTATAAAGTTCATTGTTTACATAATCTCAAATTTTAGTTAATATTTAAAGTTCCCTGCCCCTTCTTTGCCATCATCATTTGGTTTTAGTCCTACCAAAAAAATAAAACCAAACCCAAACAAAAAAAACAACAAAAAAACCACCACCACCATCACCAACAACAACAAAAACCCAAAGAGAAACTTGTAAGAAAGAGGGATTTTTAAAATATTCTATTTCTAGATATTGAAAACAGTATTCTGTAACCTTATAAAACTGTGGTATATTTGTTGATTAAAATACCTGTAATTATATAAAAGCACCAAATCATTTCAATGCAGAAGATTATGAGAAGTTAAAACTCTGAACTTTTTGATGACCTCATTATTCGTTTAAATGCCACTTATTTTAGTATAGTGACTTTAGCTTGCAAAAATAAGTTCACAGTCTTGTGGATTATTTTCAGTACTTAGAGCTTTTTTATTTCTTCAAAGCAAGAGTTTCAGAAAAATTTAAAGCCAATTTAAGGAGTACATTTTGTTGTACACATGGTGTATATTATCTACTGTAATAAAAATGTTTTTGAAGCTGATTTTATGTGTATAACTTATATGAGGAATGTATGTTGTAAGCATGAAATTATAGTAATAATTTCTGTGTGGCTCAAGGGTTTTGAAGCTTTTCATACTCATTAGTGTGAATCCTGCCTTGCTTTTCTTTTACTAGTAGTCAACAACATCTGTCATTAGGCACTTTCAAAGACAGAATTTTTTATGATTTAGCCAGTTGATCATGTTCGCTACCTGGGGTGGGTGTGAAGGAATGGGTATGGTATTGAGACAGCCTCCCACACAGTTGTGTCTTAAGAAAGGGAAAGAGAACAGTCAGAAAGGGGCATATAATGTGTGTTTTTTTAAAATTTTTAAATGTTTATATGAGAGAGAGAGATACAGAGAGAGAGAGACAGAGCTCGAGTGGAGGAGGGGCAGAGAGAGAGGGAGACACAGAATCGGAAGCAGGCTCCAGGCTCCGAGCTGCCAGCACAGAGCCCGACGCAGGGCTTGAACTCAAGAACCTTGAGATCATGACCTGAGTGGAAGTTGGATGCTTAACCAACTGAGCCACCCAGGTGCCCCAAGAAAGGGGCATATAAATGAAAGTCTCTACCCCATTGGAAATAAGTCTAGGATAACTAAATTGCCTTTACCATTGAGTACAAGAAGCATTTGTACTTGGTGGCCTTGTTGGAAGATGTATTGTTTAGGGCTATGTCTGGCTGCACGTAATACCATACTCAAATAAGGTGGCTTAAACAAGGCAGAGGTTTATTTCTTTCCCATGGAAAACAAGTCCAGTGATGGGCAGACCAGGGTTGGTTTGGCCGTTCCACTGTCATCAGGGACTCCAGTTCCTTCTATCCCAGGATCATCTATTGGTCCAGGAAGGCTTCTGGAACTCCTGCCCTCACATCTGCAGCTGAGTCAGCCGCCTTAAGGATCTTTCCTGGAAGCCACACCCTGAGCAGCTTCTACTCACATCTTACTGGCCACTCCAAGCTGCAAAAGAGGCTGGGAAATTTAGTGTTTCAGCTGAGCACTTTGTTACTTAGAATAAAATTGGGCTTCTTTTAGTAAAGGACTGAAGAGTGGTTATTGGGTAGGCAATGAGCAGGCTTTTGTATTCTCACTAAGTAAGTTATGGAAATTCCTACACTGAATATTGCAATATTGGTGGGAATGGCTGATGGCAGTTGTAGGCAGTTCTTCTCTTTGTGAGACAGCTGATTCCTGTGGCATCATCCAAGAACTTTGCATGTTTTCAGTCAGCCATCCTTGGTGTGTGAGGGATGTTTCCTCTAAGGGTCACAGGGTAATTTCAGCGGTTCGAGGTATTATGTGCAAATATGATTTCCAGGGAAAAGAGAGATATTTCTCCCAAGTCTCCCTTTTTATTATGGGGAAATAGCTTTCCCAGAAGCATGTGCCAGCATCCCCTACTCCCAGCTTCCCTCACCTCATGTCTGCCAGGATTAAGCCCCACGTTTATGCCTAAAACAACAAATGGTCAGGGGAATGAAATCACCATGATTGATCTGACTTTGAGATGAAGGCGAATGTCTCAGTAGAATTAGGGCTCTGCCACAAAGGAGGAAGAGGGAAGAGTGCATGTTAGGTGGGAGCCAGTAGACTGTTTTTTGTTTATATATAAAACACATATGACATATATTACGTATATATCACATACACACACATATATATGTGCATACATATATTCATGTTTCCGGTTTATTTAGGATCTGTATCACTTGTTCATCATATCTCATTATGCACTGTAAACATTTTTTAAATTGTGAAATTTTAAGTTGTGAAAATAACATGAATATGGTGAAAATAATTCTAACAATACTAAAAGGGTAACCCCCCAGATCCTGGTTCCACTAGATTATTTAAAGGTAACCTTTATCAAGAGTGTTTGTGTATTCTTTAAAAAACGTTTCATGTTTATTTAATCATTTTTACACAAATATGTGCATATTAGATCCATTGTACTACATCTTGCTTTTTTTAATTAATAGGCACATCTTGGAGTACTTTTCTTATCAGTGAATAAAGCTGGACAACATTCTTATAGCTTTGAGCTTTGGATCATTGCACATTGTGGATATACCATAATCTCGTTCACTATTTCCCTATTAATAGAAATATAGATATTTAGGTTTTTTTGTTTTTGGTTTTTTAAAGGATTTATTTATTTTTAACTGTTTTTTAAATTTTTTTTTTTTTTTTTTAGAGAGAGAGAGAGACAGACAGACAGACAGACCGTGAATAGGGGAGGGACAGAGAGAGAGGGAGACACAAAATCCTCAGCAGGCTCCAGGCTCCGAGCTGTCAGCACAGAGCCCAATGTGGGGTTCAAACTCACAAATCGTGAGATCATGACCTGAGTGGAAGTTGGATGCTTAACCAACTGAGCCACCCAGGTGCCCCTGTTTTTGTTTTTAATAGCTACTAGCAGCAGAGAACCTTCTTGGGCATGTCTGTGAGTATTCGATGAATGCTAAGGAATAGAATTGTTAGGTCACAGGATAGGTATGTTTTACATTTTGATAGTTCTGACCAACTTTCCTTCAAAAAGGTTGTACTAGTTTGGGCTTCTACCAACAGTATTAAGGAGAGGACACTGAAATTCCCAATACTGGTCAGTCACTGGGTCACATCTTAGCTAATATCTTTGAGAAAGATAGTTTTTCTTTAAGATATTGTAGTGGGGGAAAAATTATCATTAGGTTTCTAATTCTGTAATGTATTAGTTTTCAACTGTGAGTATGTTTGTGGGGTTGTTTTTCTATAATATGATGTAGAAAAACCTTTTTTAAAAAAAAAACTGTATACAGTAGGTTTACTTTATGAGTAAATACTGTATTTCTTTTTAAATTACAGGTATTTGGCCCATGACTGAGAGAGAAGATGACTTGAAAGTTTCTGCCATGGTTTCTCCTAACATTGATTCAGTGTCTGTAGGTTTATTTGCAGACTTTAAAAGGGTTTTTGATAGTGGTGGACTCTGCTGATTAGGGATCAATATGTATTGGTTCAAATTTTTGGTCCCAGATAGAAACTTTAAGGAGGATAACAACTTTTAGTCTTTATTGTTTTCTAGAAAAAACATTTCCAACCTCTTAGTGAGGAGTTCCTTAGGCAGGATTTCAGTCTAAAAGAAGGGGAGGAAGGGGCAGAAATAGAAGAGCTTTTCTTAATCTTTTTTAAAAAACCTTTTCAGTACCAGAATATTGAGATAATCACAATCCAGGTGAATAATACTTGACCCCACAAGATTTTTGTTGAAGGTTCAGTGAGCTAATTTTTGTTGAAGGTTCAGTGAGCTAATGTCTATGAAAGGCCTACCTGGGTTTGCAGTTGGACCAGGAGTTATTTTTCCTCATTTCTATCTGTGTGACCCAGGACAAAGTATTTAATTTTCTTAGTCTCAATTTTTCTCATCTCTAAAATGGGAATAATAATAAAATCTGCTTTGTTGAATTGTTCTGATAATTAACCAACAGCATCATCATCATCATCAAATTACATTTTAGTTCTTCTAGCATTATCATTATCACCACCACCACCACCCCACCCTGCATTCCACTACTTGTCTTGTCCACAGCCATATCCTTAGTGTCTGTCACATGAGTGCTCAGTATATTTTGCTGTATAAATGAATGGAGAAGAGAAACAAGAAGGATGAATGAGTGACTGTCCTTTGTTATTTTGTCCCATCTCCTTGTTTAGTTTCCTCTAAGCACTTGTTAGATTATAATTGGTTAGGTCTCACTGCCTGCAGTTTGGGCAAAATCTGTTAAGTTTATCTGTGTCTAAATCAGAAGTTGATCAGTTTTGGCAAGTGATCAAATTCACTATTTTTTATTGTATTTAGAGTTCATATCCTATAACTTTACCTAGGAAATGACTTCGATATTTAGGTATCAGAGCATAATATAGTAAGTACTTGTCCTAAGTTTTCAAATATTAATCTTAGTATAAAGAGCCAACCCAAGCTGTGATAAAAATCATGTTAACATTGCCATAATATAGTAAGTTGGGTGTACTTTTAAAAAAAGTACTATATATGAAAGGAACATTCACACAGCTTAGTCACATAGTAGAGGCACTGTTTTAAACATTGGCCATTCAGCACACACCATTTCTCACTCTACCTGAAGGGTGTAGTCTAAGTGGAACATTTTTGCTTAGTTAGCTGACAAATGCTCACACATTTTCTTGCCTTGGAAATGATTCCTATTTTCCTTTGGGCAACTTATGTAATTTTTTTTAGGTTCCCTTAAACATAGGCTATTTGGAAGGAGGAATTCCCTTTCCTTTCTTTAGCAACTTTTGATCTTTGTAGGAAAAGGCCTTATGTAACAGCACTATATTGTAATGTATATTTCCCTATTGGTAACTCAGAGTGCTGTTTCCTCTTAACTAGGTGTCTCTTTCCAGTTTCATTTTCCGTGTCTTACTTTTTTTTCCTTCTTAAGAGATTCCTGAGAGTATCATGTTCATCCCATTGGAAAACACTAGCCCAACGATTTATGTGGCTATGGTGCCACAGTGTCTTTGTGTAGCTATTTCTCTCTGGCCATAATTTTATGTTCCCAAAGGACTGCTGTCCTTGAAGTACCTAGGTGTTTAGACATGGATTGAAAAGAGCAGGAAACAGGAGAATGTTGGTTTCTCTTCTAGATCTGTGGACAGCTAAATGTAAAACATTTCCTGGATTTTAGGTTATACTAGAGCACAAAGCTTGGCTTAATATTTTATTTTGTCATAATTATCAAAGCACACATCTAAAAAGTAATATAATTTATAATACAGTGAGGTCTTTTATAGAGGAGACAAGCATTGCTATTCTATCTTCTGGATTGAGAAGATGGATCAGAGTTCATAGATGGTTTTCTGTGGAATCATATATGGGATATGAATCTCCCCACTCTTTTTATAAAAAGAACAGCAGTGAGCCCGACGTGGGGTTCAAACTCATGGCCTTATGAAGTCATGAGCCATAAGATCATGACCTGAGCTGAAGTCAGACGTTCAACCAACTGAGCCACTGAGGTGCCCTGAGTCTCCCAACTCTTAATTATGCTGATACCCATTACATTGTAGCAATCCCCATTGCCTAGAAGTGGATTAGTTTTTCTTAGACAATTTCAAATAAGTTAACTAAAAACATAATGGATCTATTCATTGGTTGGATTAGTGATTGTATGATCTTAATTGTTCCCCACTAATGGCTATTATTAGAAAATATGTTACCCCTTGGTCTTATTCTGTTATCTAGTAAGCATTTTTTCCTCTCAATCTATCACTCTAATAAATAAATTATAACTTATAAGGAAATGTTTGTTTCATTATATTATGCTCTGAATTCTTTAAGAGGTAGAATCAAGTAACCCAGGCTGATGCTCAGAGTGACCTAGTTTATGATATGAGCTCATAAAAAAATACATTTCTACTTTTATTTTCTAGGTGTAAGGCCACTGAAGCTTTATATCATTAGTTACATGTCTTAGATACATACTGTTTTTTTTAAATTTAATGTTTATTTATTTTTGAGAGAGAGAGAGAAAGAGAGAGAGAGGGTAAGTATGAGCAGGGGAAGAGCAGAGAGAGAGAGAGGGAGACACAGAATCTGAAGCAAGCTCCAGGCTCCATACTGTGAGCATAGAGCCTGCCGTGGGGCTCGAACCCATGAACCGTGAGATCATGACCTGAGCCAAAGTCGGACGTTTAACCACTGATCACCCATGCACCCCACATATTATTAATCAGAATAAAACATACCTTTGGCAAGTTGAAAATACAAGGACCTAAAAAGAATGGCATAATGCTTATCTGAGAAATACAAGGAGGCCTTCTTCTGTATAATATAAAGAATGAGTTAATAGAATTAATTAGTTTCAACATTTAAGTAAATTTGTCAAGGGAGTGGTTTGACAAAAATACTATTGACAAAATATGTGACCTTTTCTTTCCTTTTTTGGAAAAGGTTATTAGCTCATGACTTTGCAGTTGAAGGCATTCAAAAAGCCACATTAAGCTTTTTAGTCTGTCATTCGCGTGATAAGTCCTTTATTGTTAGTTCCCTATTTTGATGGTGGGACGTAAATGTTGCACCCATTATGTTTACTCATTGACGGACATGTTAATCTGACACCATTCTTTCCTCCCTTCTTTTCTCAATTCTGTGTTTACAGCAAGCTACGGATGTTGAAGCGGGAACTGACCTTGTCCCTTCAGTCTCAGTTAAGGTATTGTAGCATGGCTCTAGACTGTAATGTGCAAACAGCATTACACATTTCATCACATCTGTCGCTGTTGTCACCCTATAAATAGCATATGGAAATGTAAAACAAGCATTTGAAATTGGTACATTTCCCATGGCCTTGCGTAGCAAAGATAACCTTTATTGTTTCTGACAAATATAAAACTGATAATTGCATTCATAGCAGTATTATATAATATTAATAATTCTTATGGCTTTTGCTTACTGTTACATTTAAATGATGCAGGGCCTTTTTTCTAGAAACAAAATTAATATTTTGAATATGTTAAAGGAATTGTGCCATGTATCATCACCATTTATGATAGACTAACCAGTTGATTGCATCATCATATGTATTTTGGAGAATCATGTGAATGCTAATATCTTTCTTCTGTGTGTAATTATGTGTGTGTTTGAGAAAAATTTCCAGTCATCTACCTGCCATAACATTAGCTTTAAATGGATGTATTTATAGCAAGAAAATATTAAATGAAGAAGCCACAAAGTAGAATAGTGACAAATTGATAGTACTAAAAAAAATAGAATATGAGGGATGTGGTTTTGGTTAAAATTTTTAGTCCTGTTGTTGTAGAATTTTAGAACTAGAACTCAAATGTAGAACCCTCTTACGGCATTTAGATTAAAGTGTGGTAATCAGTCAGCACATTATTAAGCTGAAAATATTTATCACTGCCCAGACCTTGGAGCCGGGAAAAGTTGTGGATCTTGGCGATTTGCTTAGTCAAAACTTGGACGGGGCTTTATATTTTCTTAGATTATGGGTTGCTGTCCTTGGAGGAGCTTGACAGGGCACCAGGCTTTACCAATTGTGTTCGCTTACACTGGACCCAGCGGGTGGCCCAAGTGTGGGGATCTTTGGTAGAAGTTGAAGGGAGCCCAATCTTGTAACAGTTTCCTAAGCTAATTTTTTTGGAATCTTGCCACTGGAAACAAGGGTGGTCTTTCCCCAGTTCTCCCTCCCCCCTATCCAATCAAAGGCTCTATCTCATTAATACTTCTGAGTCTGGAAAAGCATTAGTGGCAAGAAATCAAACACTTAAGAAAAAAAAAAAACTCCGTAGAGTTCCAGGAATGATCTATAGACTTTTGTGTAGAGAAACTTCTTTAATTTCTATCTACTGATACTGTTCACACACACACATGATAATTCAGGAACACACTATAAATTGCAAAAAGAAGTCTTGTACTTAAATCAGGTAATATTGCTCATGCTAATTTCCCCCCCAACACAAGTTATTGCTATAAGTAAATACACTTTTCTCTCCCATGCAGTTCTTATGCTTTCATGTGTAATAATAGCCATGTTAAAATGATGGCATGACACCACTGGAAAATTCTCCTTCATTAGTGAAAGTTAAACCGTATTTGAGAATGGCTAAGTCTCAACTCTTTTTTTTTTATTGCCGTTATAAGAGCATGAGAAAGAATGTAACACACGAGGGTTGCATAAAATCAGCTGGACTTACACAGCAGACAAAATGACTTCCTGATTCTGTCTGACAGTTTCTATACAAATTTTGCTGTAAATCTCTCCTTATAGCCTTTTATAACAACAGCAGCCAAGATATATAACCATGCAAGTTTCCATCATAATAAATCCTGTTAATTGAGAAAATTTTTCCATCCGTTCCAAGTGAACGAAGATGTGGCTACCTTGAGTATGTGTGCATGATGCATGCCCATCTATTCCAGACAACTAAGGCAGAGTGGTTGCTCATACCTGGCCTTTGGAGTCATATTTATATATCTAGGAGAAAAATTTGGTATTATATTCCCTAAGGATCATATTTCATTTTGTTAGAACCAGAAACAACATGGAAAATTCTTGTATTAATGTTTTATATTTTCTCTTTAATATTCTGTAATTATTTTTCCTCTTAAAATATGAGGTTTATGATCTAGCTAAGTCCTTAATTCTCTCTCTCTCTCTCTCTCTCTCTTTCTTTGGCTCAAACACAGGTCTTCTTGTTCATCTAGTTTTTTTTGTCACATATCTCCTTGATTCACATTTGAAAATGCCTAGCCCATTGTTAGGATTTAACAAATCTGTGCACGAGAGCTATCATGATCTTGCTAACAATGTGAAATTGTGTGATCACTGTCTAGGTACACATTGTTATGCCAGGTAGAGTCAGAAGGTCTGTTTTCTTACAAGTGGCTTATTGCTACTTTAAGGATTTTTTATTTTCCCTTTTAAAACTAAGCTCTTATGATACATTCCTGGTGATAGTTTTCAACTCTCTTGTACATATTGGCTTGTTGATCTTGGGCATGTTATTTAGCTTCTCTGAACCTCTCTTTTTTATTTTATTAAATTTTTTATAGTTTACTGTCAAGTTGGTTTCCATAAAACACCCAGTGCTCATCCCCACAATTGCCCTCATCCATGCCCATCATTTTATTAAAAATTTTTAATAAAATATTTATTTTATTAAAATTTCTTAAAATTTTATTTTAGAGAGAGAGTGTGGGGGAGATGGGCATCGGGAAAGAGAGAGAGAATCTTAAGCAGGCTCCATGCTCAGCACAGAGCCTGATGTGGGGCTCAATCCCATGACCCTGGGATCATGACCTGAGCTGAAATCAAGAGCGGGATGTCCACCCGACTGAGCCACCCAGGTGCCCCTCTGAACCTCTGTTTTTAAACTGTAAAATGGGGATTCTTTTTTATTTGCAGAATTGAGACTTAACCATGTTGAGTAAGAACATGCGCTCTGGATTCTGATAGACAGAAGTTAAATTGTTAATCAGAGTGGCCTTGGGCAAATTAGCCTCTCTGAGACATAGTTTATCTTCTGTAAAATGATATATAGTGATAGCACCTGTTTCAGAATGTTGTGAAAATTAAATGAGATAATGCACATAAATAATTTATTAGCATGGTTCCATGAATATAGAGAACAGCTACTAGTTAGCATTAATATTATTAATTTTTTAAAATATATGTATAGATTAGCATTTTGTTATTATTAATAGTAAAATATTTAGTTGTGTCCTGCTTATTCAGTGGACTAGCTATTTGAAAGAATGTTGTCTGTGGTGCTTGTGTAGATTCTTCTTCCCATAATTACCATCAGGATTTTACTATGTTCTGTCATTTAGAATGCTCAGACATCATGAATGAAGCTTTGCTTTGTAGTATGCAGATTCCCTTCATGCATTCCCAGGGCTTGTAAAGTAAAAATTGAGGATTCACTGTTATTTGCTATGGAACAAATAGCCAATTGTACTTATTTGCATCAAGAGTTATCCTTTAAAAATTTTACTTTGCAAGTCAACATTTTTGTGCTTAACTTATTTTTTAAGTTATACAGAATACCCACGTCATTTAAAATGAATACAAGATGCTTACTGAATCTAATTATATGTATATATTATTTCTGAGCCAGTTATGTATTCCTGTATATTGTTTATTTTTCTATAGTATATGTGTGTATGTATATATTATATATGCATATATATGATATATATGTATGTAAAATATATATTAAGGAATAGGTGATACATGACTTTTACTTAAGAGAAATTTGAAAACTACTTTTCTTTTTTTCTTTTAATTTTTATTTACTTATTTTAATGTGTATTTAATTTTGAGTGGGACAGAGCATCAGCAGGGAAGGGGAAGAGAGAGAGGGAGACACAGAATCTGAAGCAGGCTCCAGGCTCTGAGCTGTCAGCACAGAGCCTGACGCAAGGCTTGAATTCACGAACTGTGAGATCATGACCTGAGCTGAAGTCAGACACCCAACTGACTGAGCCACCCAGGTGCCCCTGAAAACTACTTGTCTTAAAAATAAATATACCCTTGCATTATATGAATTAATCATGAAATGTATCTGTCTTGTATATTAGATTTCAGTAACTAGACTGAAAACTTCTCCACAGCAAAAGCTCTGTAGAAGGGTGCCTTAAAAAATTTTTTTTCTTAATGTTTATTTATTTTTGAGAGAGAGAGAGAGAGTGCAAGCAGGGGAGGAGCACAGAGAGAGGGAGACACAGAATCCTAAGCAGGCTCCAGGCCCTGAGCTGTCAACATAGAGCCCTATGTGGGGCCTGAACCCCCGAACCATGAGATCATGACCTGAGCTGAAGTTGGAGGCTTAACTGACTGAGCCACCCAGGTGCCTCTAGAGAAGAGTGCTTCTTAACTCTGGTAGTACATGGGTATCTTCTGGTAAGCCAAAAAGAAAATACCAATACCCAGGTCTACCACCCAGAGATCTTGACTCAGTTGGTACACCAGCCCTACCTGGGCAGTTGACTGTGATAAGTCTGCTTACCATACCAACCATGTGGATGAATTCATCCAAATGAGACTGTTCAAAGGCTGGGACTTTAAGGAGACAAAATCCAAAGATAGATTATGCCCAGTGGAAGTCAGATCTTTAAGATTTTTCTTTCATCACCTGAAAAAGATGTCCCTTAGTGCTATGGCCCAGTAAAAATCCGTGGGCCTGATGGTTTCTGCTGGTGCTTTTCCTCAGGGGGAGTGAGAGAAGTTGTGGCCTTCTCTACCCATATCCATCCTGTTTCCCAGTCACACTGTTACCCCAGAGTTCTTAGCTTTTGATTCTAATTAGAGTGGGAGGGTTTTCTTAGCATCACCATAGAATTAGAATTGCAGCCAGCTGAGATATGTAGCAGTCACTATTGCCATTCTTTGATATTTTCTAGAATTAGTTATGTCATATATCTTTGTGTTAAGGCATGGAATAAAATGTGGTGCTTTGATATACATCTAGACTAGTAAATATCCACCTAGCAAGGAAATCTTTAGAGAATAATTAATTTATGTAAAAGATGGTTTACTGATACTAGATAAGATAATCCAGTTGCTACATCTATACATGAAAAGAAGAATGAACACCTAACATTTCATGATGTAATTATTCACCAACCACAGGGCAGCTTTCTCCTTTGCTTTTGCTAGAATATTTTTAATAGCTTTATTGAGATACAATTCATATAACATACCATTTACTCATTTCAGTTCAGTGATTTTTACTATATTTGCAGAGTTGTGGAACCATCACCACAATTTAATTTAGGAACATTTTTGTCCCTCCTGAAAGTAACCTCATCCCCATTAGCAGTCACTTACTGTTCCTTTCTCATGTCCCATCCTCTCGCCCTCCCCCACTTCCATCCCTCAGCGACGTCTAATCTATTTTTTGTCTCTATTAATTTGCCTATCCTGGACATTTCATATAAATGGAATCCTACAATATGTGGTTCTTTGTGACTAGCCTCTACCGCTTAGCATAATGTTTTAAAGGTTTACCCATGTTGTAGTATGTGCCAGTACTTCATTTCTTTTGATTACTGAATATCGTTTCATTGTAAGGTACCATGTTTTATTTATTCATTCATCAGTTGATGGACATTTGGGTTGTTTCTACTTTTGGTTGGCTATTATGAAGAATGCTGCTATGAAATTCATGTACAAGTTTTTGGGTGGGCGTAATGTTTTCATTTCTCTTGGCATGGAATTGTGAGGTTGTGTGGTAAATTTATGTTTAATTTTTTAAGAAACTGTTAAATTATTTTCTTGTGTGGCTATACCATTTTACATTCCCATCAGCCGTGTATGAGGCTTCTAGTTTCCTTACATTCTTGCTAACACTTATTTTTGTTTGTTATTTTGATTATAGCATTTTAGTAGATGTATAATAGTATTTCATTGTGGTTTTAATTTGTATTTCATAGTGTTTAATGATACTGAGCTATTTTACATGTACTTGTTTGGCCACTTCTATTTCTTTGGAGAAAAGTCTGTTCAACTTCTGTATCCAGTTTCTACTGGTTAGAATCAACCACTTCTCTACTTACCAGTTAATCTACTACTTATGTTATGTTTTAAAAGACTACTCATTTTTTTTAGTCTTTTCCTAATTATTTGCTAGTGATTTTTTACATACTTGTGCTCTCCTATAAATCTGGATAAAATGTAATTTTCTATTAATACCAATTTCTATTTCCTTAGGTCACACTGCAGAATCGACTGGCTTTGCAAAAAGCCAAATTATCAGTTTATGTACAACCACCGTTAGTATTGACTTGTGATCAGTTCACCTTTGAATTTATGGGTAAGTGTTCTGTTTTGGCTTAAAATCTATCATGGTGTGATATTTTCTTTTAATTAAAAAAATTTTGTTAGTATGTTTATTTCATGGTTATATTTCTTGTCTGAATGGTGAGACTGGTATCTTTCTAAAATCAATGATTTTGTTGTTTTGCTTATATTTTCCCTCCAGATATCAAACATGAATGATACTTTTTTAAAAATAGCAACATTCAATGAATGGTTGTTGAGCTGAGGTAATTATAGATCTTCAAGTGGTTTCCTTAACTAGTTGGGCCTGTAATTGTACTTAAATACTATAATTTGGAAGGATTTCTTTATTGGTGTTTCTCTAGTGAGCTGTTTGTTGAATCAGTAATGTTTGAAGAAAGGACATTGGCTTTGGAGTCTGGCCTGAATTTGAATCCTGGCTCTGACATATACCTTATGTGTAACCTTCAGTAAGCTACTTGAGTAATTACTCAGAGCATCAATTTCTTTTAATCTGCTGAAGGGAGATAATGATATATGTTTTGCAGGGCTTTTTTTAAGGATTTAATTAGAAAATGAATCTATGTAAGATATCTGTAATAAAGCTGGTCATAAAAATGGCAACTCTTAGTAAGATTTCTTTGCACAGTATCTCTCAGGCCCTACCATTTATATCCAAGTTGTCATTAGTCCTATTAAAATGATGTATGGTTTATCTTTCTAATCTTTTTCTTTCTTCGTTTACTGCTGCTGTTCAGCTGGTGACCCTATATTGTATTCATGAAGTCAAGAACATATTTCTCTCTTTTGCTTTTGTATAACCAACCCTTACTTGAATGCCTGGCAGATACGGGGAACTTAATATATATTATCGAAATCACTGAATTAATGGTTGATGGTTGAGGTAATCTTGTAGGAGATAGATATCCAATCATTGGATTCTCACTTTATTTTCCAATTTTTTTCAGAATACTTCCAAGTTGTCTTTCTTAAACATATTCTGAACAATTTATTTTTCCAGTTAAAAACGCCTTCAGGCTGCCTAACACAGGTTGGAGGTCAAATACATGAATATAGAAGGCTATGCACAATCTGCAAAGTCGCTACACTTATAGTTACATCCATATGGAGTTCTCCCTTCCATTTCTCCCTGTACTTTGTATTCTAGCCATGATCAAGTGTACTATTCCCCATTCCCAAATTCTCTTGCCTTTTTGTATATCTTTGTTCTGATCATGCTGCCTATTCATCTGAGTAAAGAGAAGCAGAACTCTCTTGTTCTGGAGTCAGTTCCGAGTATATATTAGCTATATGACCTTGGACAAGGTTTTTAATTTCTCTATAGCCACATTTTTCATACACAAAAGTTGGGGGCAATAATAGTGTACACCTTACTGGGTTGTTGTGAAGATTAAATGAGTTAATCCATGTAAAGTGCTTAGGAGAATAGCTGGCATGCAATGTATGCATAATTTTAACTGTTGTTAATAATAATTGTCCAAAATTTTTTAACTTACATTACTTTTACATTTCTTATAGCACCAGAGATGAGTAGAACAGTAGCCTTTTCTGTTTATCTGAAAGGGAGTTATACACCATCTGAATTGGAAGGAAATGCTGTTGTTTCTTATTCCAGACCATCAGGTAAACATAATGGATGTTCAGATTTTTAAGCCTAATTCACTCCTTTTAAATTGGAGTTATAAATTAAATGTTTAAGTGTTTTTTTTTCTTTTAAGTTTATTTATTTATTTTGAGAGAGACAAAGACAGCACAAGCGAGTGTGAGGCAAACAGAGAGGGAGGGAGAGAGAGAGAATCCCATGCAGGCTCCACAGTGCTGAGCCTGATGTGGACCTCAAACTCAGGAGACCATGAAGTCATGACCTAAGCCAAAACCAAGAGCTGCACACTTAACCGACGGAGTCACCCAGGCGCCCTTAAATGTTTCAGTGTTTAAGATTAGAAAACACATTGTAGTGTAACACTAAATGGAAAAATATTCTTTCCTAGTGTTAAATAAAATTGTCCAAATTATTTCTGTGTTATGAGTTATTAGAGATAAGTCTGTTTAGCTGATTTCCACATATGATGTTTGATGTCTTCTGAATTAATAGCAAATAGGGTATATTTTTATTCACACTAAAAGAATGATATTAGACTTCACTTACTAAACGCAGGAGAAAAGCCTAGTCTGAATTAGTGAAAAAGACTATTGTGGACTGATAAATCAGTATTCATAGTTTCAGACACTGTTTTAATGACTAAATAAAACTCTTTAGTATCTTACATATTAATATATTTAAGAAAAGATTTACTAAAATTTGATCTGTATATTTTCAAGGAATTCTTTTTAAATTAAAAAAGTTACCTTTAGTCCAGTTGAGATTCAGTTACTGTAAATTTTAACTTTATTGGGTCAAATTTTATAGTGTGTATTTTTCCCTGTATAGTGAATTCTTCATGTTAAGATTTTGACAACACGTTTATTGGTAGAATACAAATAATTAGTCATTGTTTTTAAAAAGTGTTTTAACATAGGATAATTGATAATAGGGTACTTTAGCAATGTTGCATTTGTGTTTTTATTAAACAATTTGTATACAGTCTTTTAGTTCTAAAAGTTTTAGAGATGACTTAATTATCTTTTTCTCCTCTATTTATGTCCAATTTCTTTATTCAGCAATGTTTTTTAATAATTGTACTTTTAATTTTGTCTAAGTAAATTTTCTGTCTTATGCCTTGACAATTCTATACTCCGAGATGATTTTATAGCTTTAATACATGTTTTCAAAATCTGTTTTCTTCTGCTTTGTCAGTTATTTTGCTCTAAGTTGTTGAAAAAATTCATTTTTAGCCGAATTGTTCTCTTTCTCATCTGTATTTTCAAAATTTGGGTTATGTAAATATTTTATGTTTAAATGACTTTGAGAAAGTTGGCTTCAGAAAGAAATGCAAAACTTCCATAAGGGATCAAAGAGTGATAGACTTTTAGTTGGATATTTCTGAAAAGAACATTGAAAATTTTAATGTTATCTTAATTTCGATTTATGAAATAAGTATTTGGCTAAAATCTCTAGATCATTTATCATGAATTGAATGTGTCAATGATCATAGGCATTTATATATTTTTTATCCTTGTTACACTTCAAATATGCTGTTTTAGAGACCGTTGGTGGCTTAATTTAACTAAGTATTTCATTTGTTTCCAAGGAGAGTTAGTGACACTAGTTGAAAATGAATTTAAAATAGAGAAATGGGTTACATAGCAAGTTGTTAAAATGCTTTAAAAATACATGATAAAGTTGTAAAATTAACCTGTGAACTTATCATTGCACATACCATTTTTAACTATTACGCTTTTCTATAGACAGAGTGTAAGAGATTATAAATTTTGCTAAACCAAAGGGCATAATATTAATTAGTTGAAAGTTAAATTAGAAATTAAAATTTTTAAAAAGTCTATAAAAGTGAGAGAATACCAAGACAAGCCTAAAACAAACAAACAAAAAAGACATTAGTCCATCTACTGGCTGAAATAATATAAGCAAGAGTAACTAGAAATATTACGTATTTGGCCTTGCACTCAAAATTTTTCCCAAGAATCATTTAATCCTCTTGATGTCGTTTATGAATGAGTCTGGTTTGCTCTTGGTCTGGATCATATAACTTACCTCCTTTCTTTTTTTTTTTTTAATACTGGAGTGATACACCGATAGACTCTCATGGACTTCTGAGACTGGATGTGCAAATATATTGTTAGATTTCACTTATTCATGTTATATTCCTTAATTGTGAATTGACTTTTATTGGGGGGGCATTTAAATAATCTGAGAGAATCTTCAACATTTTAATTTATATTTTTAAGCAGATGTTTATTAAATTTGTGTTGTAATGTTTAACACGAATAATTTGTTGCATTCTTTCTCCCCTACACCTTTTTGCATTGCCTCTGATGGATAGATCAAAATCCTGATGGTAAGTGAAAAGATAATTTAAAACAAAATGAATTTCAGAACTGAAGTTTGGTCAGTGAATTGAATTGGTATTGTACCATGAATGAACTCTTTTTATAGACTGTTATTCTAACTATAAAAATCTCTTTAGGATGATTCAGTGCCTTCAGTCGGCTATGGAGAGGATCATAAATGTTTCCTCTCATAGAGACTTGTCATTCTTTATTAGTTGTTTCAGAGTCATGAGAAAGAATGAAGCTCTGTGATTTTTTTGGTAATAAAAAAATCTGAAGTATCATTTAACTACTTATTTCTGTAAGTTATTGGTGGTTTACTTATATGCTCTGCGATCTTACTTTGCTTAAAATAAAAAAAGAATAAGGAAAAAACGTGTTCATTACTGAATTCTAATTGTTTTCATTTTCTTTCTTTATTTTCTTTAAATTCAGAGCTGGGGTAAAGTGGTCAAAAATTAACTAAGGTATAGGGAAATGATAGGCCATATAGGGTCTTCTTGATCATACTAGTGACTTTGGTGTTTATTCTGTGACCAAAGGGAAGCTACTCAATGGTTTTAAGTATGTCATGAAGTACATGGATGTGCTTTTGCTCTGGGTATGACAGGAACAGATTTGTATCCTGAAAAAATCACTGTGACTGCAGTGTGAAGCACTGGTTGAAGGAAAGCCAAATAGCCTGTCAGAAGATCAGCTGGAGGTTTTTGCAGTGGAGTTGAGTAGAGGCAATGGAGATGGGTCAGAGACCTATTTAGGTTTCAGCTCATTTGCAATGAGCACATCTATTACACAGGTCTTAAGATCTGAGTACCATCTCTAGTAAAAGGGATCCAGGTTCTTAGGAAAAGACTGTTTCCAGGTTTGGAGAAGGGAAAATAAGAGGGCCTGTCCTATATTGTTGGGTCGGAAAGCAAAGACGTGGTCAAGAAATGATAATATTGCACTAAAATGATTCAGGGGCACCTGGGTGGCTCAGTTGGTTAAGAGTCTGACTATTGGTTTCAGCTCAGGTCATGATCTCGCAATTTGTGAGTTCGAGCCTCACGTACAGCCCTGTGTTGACAGCTCAGAACCTGGAGCCTGCTTCAGATTCTGTGTCTCCCTCTCTCTGCCCTTCTCCCGCTCATGCCCTGTCTCTGTCTCTCTGTCTCTCTCTCTCTCAAGAATAAATATTAAAGAAAAGGAAGGAAGGAAGGAAGGAAGGAAGGAAGGAGCGAGCCCACAGGGGTGCTTGGGTGGCTTGGTCAGTTAAGCATCCCACTCTTGATTTCGGCTTAAGTCAAGATATCAGGGTTCTGATACTGAGCCCTACGTCAGGCTCCACACTGAGCATGGAGTCTGCTTAAGATTCTCTCTACCTCTGTCCCTACCCTCATTCACACACTCTTTCTCTGAAAGAAAGAAAGAAAGAAACAAGCAAACAAACAAACAAACAAACAAATGAAGGAAAAAATGAAAGAAAGGGAGTGAGGAAGGAAGGGGCCCAGAAAGAATGAAAGAAAGAATAAATGAATGAAAGAAAGAAAAGAAAAAGAAAAAAGAAAAAGAAGAAAGGGAATGAGGAAGGAAGGGGCCCACAGAGTAAGTATTCATGGTGTTCTGACCAGAAAAAGCTCATGCTTAACTGACTGAGCCACCCAGGTGTCCCATTGTGGGCCTATTTCTTACCTTGTTTAGAATTTGTGAGGCTGTGTCATCAAGGTTATGACCCCTTAAACTTGCCTGGGTCAATGTTGATTGTTACCTATTTTGTTTTCCCCAAATTCTTTATTTATGACTCTGCTGTAATACCTATCATAATATGAATTTCATTAATTCATTAATGAATTTCCTTAGGTTTCCCTAAGATTTTGGGTTCTTTGAGAGCAGAGTTAAGTACTCATCTTTCAATTGTGCAGTATCAGGGTAGACGACAGGCACTCTAAAAGTATATTCTACTTTGATTAATCTCTGTTTATTATATATTTTAAGATAAATATTAGATAAAATATTAATTAGTAATAAATAAATAAATAAAATACTTAAAATATAAGTAATTTACTCACACAGTTTTGGTGATGCCAACAACCTGAGTTGCATTGTATCTGGGAGGTGAAAATATATTTATATGAGAAATATTTTACTAGAAGTGTTTAGCTTAATAACATGAAATATGCTTGTTAAATTAGAATTTGGGTTATTACATCTGAGACAAAAATAGAACTTTCTGGTCACCCCAGGGCCTCGTTATAGCCTCTCCTTCCCAAAGTAGTAATTCTGACTTCTATAGTCATCACTTATTTGAACTTCTTCATGGTTTGCTGACTTCCCCAGACACTATAGGTTAGTCTTGC